>OX451737.1:1438856871-1439306871 GCA_948472305.1 Vicia faba | reverse complement strand
CTCGAAACGGTTGCCTCGGATAAAAAGGATCTAGGACATTAGGGTTACTTCTAAGGTGTCCTACTATTGCTTTGGTGACCACATTGTTCCTTATAATCGAATTGACCCGAACAACTCCAACGACGGTGCTACCTACTTCTCAATAGTGGGATAGTACTGTCTAAAGGACTCTTACACAGCCTAATTCCTTAGAGTAGGTAGATTTCTCATGGGTACTTGCTCTCTCAAAACAAACTAAACAACTTTTCGCACCTACACTTTCAAAAAGTTTTCAAACAAATTTTTCATACACTCTTGAGGACAGATACAAGAGTTACTTAGAAATTTTTCAAACGAAACTTTTTCAAAACCCACACACATTTGAAAAGCAAACAATCTTTTGAAAACATAGAGCAAGTACCTAAGAGCCCATGGATAACCATGGATAGAAAGGGTGCTAACACATTCTCTTTCTATAAATCTACCTCCCGAACCGAGAAACTATCTCATAAGGAATTTTGTCGTGCTTTTGTCCTGTCCATGTTGGAGAAAATAAAAGACGGTGGCGACTCTTGCTTCCGCGATATTTCGCGAACCAGCGTTAAACAGTCAGTTCTAAATCCACCGATCACAACATGTAACATGGTCCTAAAGTTAGGATGAAGGGAGAAAATTCTATCCTAAAATTATCATGCTTGGATTAAAGGCCTAAGGTCTAATTTATTCAATCTAATCAAGATATTTAAAATTGAATTAACAATCCTAAGGGATCATGGAAATATCACACAAGCAATCAACAAATCACAAAAAAAATCACACAAAGGATCTAGTACTGAACTCAAGCAATCTTTAACTAAAAATCACACAAGATTTGTATCACACCATAACAAATGAAATGGCCAAAAGTAATTAAAATAGATAATCTTAATTAATTTCTAAGACAAAATACCCTAAGAGATTAACATTTTATTATTTCCTTTAATCACTATTTAAATTCTAAGTTTATTACCTAAAAATTAAGAAAAGAAAATTAAAAAAAAATCTAAAACAAACTTTAGCCAGAGGGGGTGCAACTCAGGCTTAGAGGTGTATGTGGTCAAAATCCAATTGGGGTGCTAAAGCCCAACAAATTTAGGTACAAGGGTGCTTTTTGTGCAAGCACCAGGTTTCACCAAAAAAGTGTGTTGGGCAAGGGTGGACTCGGTCCATATCCAATGGCAAGAGTCCACTGGAAACTTTTTTTGTGTAATAAGGCTCAAGCTACAAAAAAAAAAATTGATGCATTAGGCTTAAGGCTAGGAATCTTGCCCGTCAGCAACACAACAATAAGGTCCATCAGACTTTTTTTTATTTTATTATGTTAAAAAAATTAATTTAAATAAAATAAATTGGACATTGCTTGAAGAATTAGGGTTAAAAAAGGGGGTGACGGTTCAAGTTATTTGGGGTTCTTTCACGCGTGTGACGGTGTTGTTCACCTCCTTCCTTCGCCTTCTTCGTCCAACCCTCTCTCTATCCATTTCGTTTATCTTTGTGCGGACATCACCTTCATGATTTTGTTCGCCATTGCCTCACTGGCTATTGTGATTCACACAACCGTGAATTCAATCTCATCTCATCCCTTCCTCTTTGTGTCTTTGTTCACCATCGTCTCAAATTAGTTCTCCCCTTCAACTCAACATCATCCACAGATTTTCATCAAGGAATAGGAAACGAAATGAAAACATAGAGATTCGAAGCTTAGTACAACTTACCTACCGTAGCAACACCGGTGGTTTTTCAAGCTTAATGAACATGAAGAGAAAACCAGATATTAGTGGCTCAGGTATGCAATTCGATATTTATCCTTCCTCTTTCTGCTTGCGATTTCTTTTGCATTTTGTTGTGTTATGCTGCTGCTAGCGATGATGCGATGTCAAGATTGATGATGTGTTATTGTTGCTAAAGCAAGTGATGCAGAACAATGAAAGTTGATGATAAAGATAAAAAGTGCAGTGGTGTATGCGATGAAGATGAGAGCAAATAAGGTTGCAGTTTTCCGAGAGAGATATTCTGAGTTTTTTCTTGGTGATTCTTCTAGAGATTGAATAATGAATACTAAAGATGAGTTTTTCTATTTTTTTTTTCTATGAGATTTTTTTGTGTGAAAATGTGGTGAATTGAGGTTGTTTATATAGAAGGGATAAGTGATAATTGAGGGGGAAATTTGGAGAGTGAATTGAGAGGATGAGAATTGGGCAACAAGTTTTATGAGTGAGCTGGATTGAGGGTGAGGAATGTGTGGGTGGTATGGGAAGTAGGTATGTATGCTGGTGCGGTAAAGCGGCAAACAAAAAGTAAGTTATTAATTTACCGGGTGATATTTAGGTTATATCATATTGTTTCCATAGAGATTGGTGAATTGAATTGTCGTTCGACAAATCTCTTGTTAATGAGTTTGGGGATAAATGGGTTGAAAGTAATGGTATCAACAGAAAATAAATCTATAAAAAGGAAATATGAATAACTTATCAAGCATGCATATACTACTTCTCACAGACTTAAACCTATCGACCTGTTATACTAAACCTACAATATTCATCAATGTCATCACGTGTCAAACATAACACCCATTGTATCACCTCGGCAGCGATCTATCAACCAACCTTAACAACACAGAAGTCAACCATGCTTGCTTGCATTGATGATCTCTCTGAGCGACACAAACAACACATAGGCATTAATCACAGACGCCCTAAGTGAATAACAACGCTAAATCTATCTCTAGAATTCATACACTATTAGATAATCATCATAGATAAGAATTCACGCAGTATATGTCTATAGAAAATCAAATCCCTAGCACAGAGCAAAAGTCAAGGATAACAATTGACAAAGATGTGTAAAGCAAGTTTTATATAAGGCCAAGGGCGACAAATATACATGAGTTCAAAGAAAATACATGTACCAACCCAACCAAAAGAGAATACACAAATAAAAATAAAAATGAACCATAAATCTACCAGTTTGTCAGTGTTAATCAAAGAGCAATCCACCTCGGATCATCTGTATGCAAGCTCCATAGTTGTTATCTAAGTTAATCCTAACAAAATTAAAGGTTGATGGAGTTAGGAGCAAAAACTTCCCCAAAACCATAACCTAACAAATGAATGAAATGAATTTATAAAACAAATCTCAACAGACCGCGCTAAGCGGGCCTGACGCGCTAAGCGGGACTTCTTTATTTTACACATCAAACCGCCCTAAACTGCGCTAAGTGCGATATCTGCGCTGAGTGGGCTTCAAAATAATGTTTCTGCCAAAATATCAAAACGCAAGCAGCACACTACAAAATGCGTTGAGCGCACTCATGCTTAGCGGCCTTTTGCATGCTAAGTAGGCTCTCCTGGGAAGAATTGGTCTTTCATTTCAAAAACACGCATTCGGAGTCATGCCTTCGAAACCTTATTCCTCAATGCTCCAAAATGCAATAAATATCTACAAAATCAATGAAAAAACATCAAACGGTACACTATGTATGCAAAAACACAAACAAATACAAACTAAATGTATTTACACAAAAGTCAGGTTTAGTCAACGATATTAACAACAAATAGTCGATAAGTGCAACAAAAAGTATATACAAAAATAGCTACAATTTGCACTTATCAAACTCTCCCCCACTTGAACTTGTTTGTCCTCAAACAAGGCCAAACAAATCAAAGAACCAAAAGTAATCAACCAAAATATCATGAATCAACAAGTTTTAAAACGGAAAACAAATGTATGGTTCAAACAAAAATGCACACGCAAGGTAAATACTTACCACAATCCTACAACGACAACATGTAAACAAAACGAATCCTAAGTACAAAAATCATACTAAACATTATAAAACAAAAAAAAAATCTCAATCATGAATCACACCTATTAAAAATTCATCGATAGATGAAGAACACACAAAAGTGAGGGGCAAAAAACACTCATCCACAATCTTGCAAACAATAGACTAAATTATGCATTCATCCAAAAACTCATATTGAAAATACAAAGGCGAGAGTCACAAAGGCTTTTTAAGGTTGTAATGTATTTTAGTTAACAAACAAGGCATAAGTCATAAAGCTAATCGAAACAAAAACTTGGCTAAACCTAAGGGAGTGATTAACTCACAAAGACTCAAGCAGAATAATTTCAATCAAACTTCTTCTTCTTGTTAGAACATAATTTGGTTCTACATCCCAGTAAGAGTTTTGATGATAACAAACATATGATATAAAGAACAAATATGCTCGCTAATAAAAGTATCTTTACATGTAAGAAGTTCTGATGTGAAAAAGATGTTATGATGTAACAGGAAGTTCTGCCAGAACATCACTAGAAGTTATGTTTATGCGAGCATAGAAGTTGAGAGTACCATGATAGATTCAGACGCATCAAATCTATGTGATACGCTTATATGAAGAAGTTATGTTACAACTTCTGAATGCACCAACGTTGTGAAACAGGATCTCTGATACTCTGATTTGCAAATTTCTGATACAAGCTGTAAAGGACTCTCACCGGTAATATTCATCCTCTTATGTGAGAAGTTCTGAAGTGTTACAATTCCATCAATGCAATATCATAAGTAACGTCTATAAACAGACAAGGGTCTCCTGGTTTGGAAAGTTCATTAACTCATGTTATGGACATACCAAAAGTATCTTCTTATGTTAATATTGCATGGCCTATATAAAGCAGACAAAAAGAAGATTTCAGGTGATGAACTACTGCGCACAAAAAGAAGAAACTACGTGAAGCTACAACAACACAACAATCACCTTTCATCCTTAAACACTCAAACTTAAACTGTGTAAAACATCACTGTTAGTGATACTGTTTTAGTAGAAACACCATTGTACACATTTATTCAATTAACAGTTTAGACATTTCCTTGAAAAAACTGGGTTGTGGTTTTGGACTCAAGAAGACTTTGGCAGTAGTCAAAGTAGTTTTGTAATCAAGATTGATTAGTGAATTAAGACCTCCTTGGAGAGAGGCGAAATCACCTTGGCGGGTGGACTGGAGTAGTTTGAGTTCAAACGAACCAGGATAAAAATCAAAGAGTTATTTCATTGATTTTCGTGATTCCAATTCAACCCCCCCCCCCCCCCCCCCCTTTTCTTGTGTTTTTCACTTCTTATGTTGGTATCAGAGCACTTGAATCTGGGTGCAAACACTTAACCGTGTCAGAAAAAGATCCAAGGAGGAAAAACACTATGATGGGAACAAGTCAGAACATCAGTAGCAGCCCTCCGATATTTGACGGTGAAAATTTTGACTACTGGAAAGATATGATCTGAAGTTTCTTCCTAGCCTATGACACTGACCTCTGGGATATGGTAACTTGTGGATATACACATCCTGTTGATGAAAGCGGTCAGAAGATTGGTAGAAAAGGATGACAGATCATCAAAAGAAAGACTTCAGAAATTATCACAAGGCCATAACTATTATCCTGAGTGCCATCTCATATTCAGAGTATGAGAAGATCACAAACAGAGAGACAGCAAAGCACGTGTTTGATTCTTTAAGAATGACGCATGAATGCAACACACAAGTAAAAGAAACCAAAGCCCTTGTGCTCATTCAGAAGTATGAAGCCTTCAAAATGGAAGAAGATGAAACCATTGAAACAATGTCCTTTAGATTTCAAATTCTGGTGGTTGGGATGAAAGTTATGGACAAAGGGTACTCAACTACTGATCATGTAAAGAAGATCATCAGAAGTTTACCAAAACAATGAAGACCCATGGTCACTGCTCTCAAACTGGCAAAAGATCTGAACAAAATATCTCTAGAAGAACTTTTCAGCTCTCTCAGAAGCCATGAGATAGAGTTAGAAGATGATGAGCCGCAGAAGCAAGGTAAGTCTCTCGCTCTGAAATCTAATAAATATGAAACCAAATTTTTGCAAGAAAAAGAAGAAGCAGAAAACTATGGTGAATCCTCGTCCAAAGAAGACGAACTGTTCTTTCTATCCAGAAGAATCAATCAGTTGTGGAAGCACAGGCAGAAGAATTTCAGAAACTCCAGAAGAATAGGAAATGACTCTGAACAATCTTCTGGATACAGAAAATCCAGTAACAGAAACATTACCTGCTATGAATGCAATAAACAAGGTCACTACAAAAGTGATTGTCCAAGGCTTCAGAAGGAGAAACCTAAAAGGAAGTTCGTTAAGGAGAAGAAGAAAAGTCTTATGGCAACATGGGATGACTCTGAATCTTTTGAAGACGGAACAAAATTAGAAGATGAACAATCCAATATAGCTCAAACGGATAACTTATCAGATGTCTCTGAATCCTCTGAATCAGAATCAGACTCGGAGTCAGAAGAGGTATTTTCTAACTTTTCTAGATCTCAACTAGAGGAGAGTCTGTCAGAAATTCTAGAAAGGTATCAAAAGCTTTGAGTCATAAACAAGAACCTGAAAAAGGATCTAGTTTCTGACTCTGAAGAAACTAAGAATCTGAGACTAGAAAACTCTGAGTTGAAAAGAAAAATTTTAAAACTTGAAAATGATTTACAAAATACTCAGAAGGAAACTGTCTCAGAAGTTCCTAGTAACCCTGATAAAATCATAAAGGAATATGATCACAGCTTTCAGAAATTCCTCGGTAAAAACATATACAGAAGCAAGATGGCTTCAATGATCTATGGAGTTAGCAGAAATTGCAAAATAAGTATAGGATACAAAGGTAAAGTATCCCAACCTAAGAAAGTTAAGGATCTGGTTATCAAACACACTCCTCTTTATTTTCACTTCACTACTAGGCAAGCACATGATATAAAACATACTGGTAAGGCGTTCGTTGTACCCCAAAATTTTCCCTCTCATTTTATCAAGATTCTCCTCACAAGACTTCTTGGACTCAAGACCAGATTAAGGTTTGCTCAGTTCAAGACCTCATCTTGCACTAATGACCTGAAATTAGGGTTTGAGTTTGCACAAAGATTTTTGGAATTTCAATGCCTCATGTGACTTTCATACTTCATGTTGGACCTCTAAGATTGCTCATACCAAGTTTCAAGCCTTGAATCACATTTTGGACCAGTCAATTGGACAGTTGACCTAAAAATCAGCTGTATTAGGGAAAAAGTCAACCATGGCCAATTTATAGTCAAACCTCATGATTTTGACCCACATCAACATTATAGACTCATATAAACCATTTGATCAAGTTTGGACCACAACTCCTCAAGAAATTTGATCAGATCTTCAAAAGGGCAAAATGGTTAAAATTAGGGTTTTGACTGTAGAAGGGCAATTTCTGATTTTTGTTCTAGCCAATGACCAATTGGGTTCAAGCATGATTTCAAGGACTCAATAGCATCCTCTTGACCTAATCACAAGGTTCAAAAGATCTCAAATGCATTAGATTGACAGATGAATTTTTCAGTCAACTGATCAAAAGTCAACTGTACACTAAAAAGTCAAACTTTGACTTTTTGGTCAAAATCAAGTGCCAAGGGTCATAATTCATCAAAACATGTCAAAATGTGAAACTTGTTGACCAAGAAACCTAATTTTGAAAATTAGGGTTTTAATTTGAAATTTTTCATAACTTAGAATTTTTCTAAGTTATGAAAATTTCTTATTTTTTCCAAACTTTTCCTAACTTTTTTCACCATGATGCAATTGGATTCAAAGAAAACTTTCAACATGAAAGATGTATTCCTCCATAAAATCTACAACTTTGATTCACAAAGTTTTCCCAAATGATGCTTGGATCTCAAGTTATGATTTTGTGAATAAGGGTCCATAAACTTTTTAACTTAGTGAAATTTTGCCCTAGTTTAGGCAGATTTTTGGCCTAACTTCATGGCAACTTTTCACCTAGTTCCAAGAGGAATCTCAAAATTCATTTCAAATATAGATTGTAGATCATGTTACAAGCTTTCCAAAATGTCCAATAACTCTCCAAGATCATTTATGGTTAGGGAGAATCGAAGAAATGAAAATGGCAATTTATCACTTTTGTTCAAGGCATTTTCACAAATGTTACAAGTTGCAAATCAGTTTCAACCATGCTTGTACTTGGTTTTACAGGTCCTAATCCCTTCTACACTCAATAATTAAATTCAAACACATTGTATAATGGTCTTGTTCTAACTTTTGAAGCATTGCACATTGAATTAATCCATTTATGGCATAAAGTTCATAATACCATTTTGATAAAGCTTGCTTTTTCCAACTTTGTTTATCTTGAGCCATGGACCTAATATTTTGCTGCAAACAATATCCACAAATATCAGGCAACTTGTACCAACTATGTGCAGCTAGCAAGCAAGCCTGTACAGGCTTTAGCATTGTCACTTCCAACTTTTCTTCAAAAGCAAGAAACTTGCAAAAGTCAAGAGAACTCATCCATCTGATAAAGGCAAGCCTTGGCTTCATTTCAAAGACCCTCAGAACCTTGTAACAAGCCTTAGCACGAATTGCTAACATCTCAAACACCCTAAAACACAAAAAACACCATTTTCTGCCCAAACAGGGCAGTCTCTGCAAATCACTTGCCAACTTGAAATTTGCTCGTGCGTTTTGCCTTTCAACCCTTGAAACATCTTCCCTACATCACATCCAATCTATCCAGGCCCCTGTTTTGCAACTGTGTGCCCTGTTTCAAGCTTCACCATTTTCATTTTGAAGGTTTGCAGGTTGACTTCTACAAGGAGTTTCAGGCAACTTCAAGGCAAACTGAGCATTGGAGAAGCTTGAGGGAACTTCAAGGAAGCTCACAAGAACTTCAGTCCTCACTCAAAGTTCCCACATTTCCATATCCAAACTCAACTGAACAAGGTATTTGTCAAGTTTCTATCTCTCTATTTAGGCATCCTTAAGCTTAGGTTTGTGAAGCAAAAATGTAGTCCTCAACATGCTTAAGCTATACATATGCATAGTTTCCATTTATATTAACTGAGCTAAGAGTATTTGGATGTTGAACATGCTGAAAAAACTAGGTAAGAAATTAGGGCCATTAAAATTCTCTTTGGTCTTTTAGAGTTAGGTCATGTTCTTTATATCACTGGATTCGTGAGGTCATGAGCTATGTTTTTCATGTTACAAGTTTTTGATTTTATGCAAAGAATAGCAAGAACAGGATTTGAAGAAGAACGCGCGCGTTTGTTGTCTGGAGGTCAGGGACGAAGTTAGCTTGGGCTTGGGCTTGTTGTCTCTACTTTTTACACCCCCTTTTACTTTTTGCACCCCCCCTTACTTATTTTTATACTTTTGTATTTTCTTGCATATTTTATATTTTTGACTTTATTATTTTTTTCTGAACATAAAAAATACCCAAAAATATTTTCTTAATTTTTTGTATTTTATTTTATTTTTTATCTTATTTTTTGCATATAAAAATAGTTTTATTTTGAATAAATAGAAATCATTTTCTTAAAATAACTTGTAAATAATATAAAAATATCATACATTTTTATTTTATTATTTTTCACACTTAAAATATTATTTTCATACATATTTCAATTTTTTAACATTTCTGTACATATTATTACTATTTTTCTTGAATAAAAATGAATAATATAGAATATATTTCTTTTAAACAAAAATTTAGGGTTTCTTCACCCTTTCAAAAATAATCACAATACTTTTCTTATTTTAGACTTAAATATTTTATTTTTCACATACATAAAATAAATACAAAAAAACATTTTGCATCCATACATTTTATTTGCATATTTAAATATTTGTTTATTTATTTATTGTACCATAAATTCAATTGGGTTGTAATAGTAAATTAGGGTTTTATTTTGTGCAAATATCCCCCATTCAAAACTTGTATCCCCCCTCCCATAATATTGTTGTAATAGTTTAAATTTACTTTACGCAATTTATCGCATTATATACATGTTTAGTAAATTGGGGTTTGTATGATAAGACAAAAATCAAACAAATAGCATGACCTAAATACAAGACAAAAATGAATGAAAAATGACAACACCTTGCACACAAGCACCCTCTAGGATTTCACCCACTTTGTTGCCTAAACAAAATGGCCATGGTATGCATGCTAGGTATCTTGGCAAAACAATGCAAAACAAAAGATCATAGTCCCTCGATGACGCTAAACAAGGTTGCCTAAAAACAAATGATCTTAGTCCCTAAAACTTGCTAAGATACTTGGCACCATTGCTATCATGGTCATACGATGACCCACGCCCGTCTCGTTTAACATCTAAAGATAGGGTTGTTTACCAATACAATGGTAAAACAACAATGTCAAAGGAATAAAAATGTGTAGGAAAGACTTTTGAGTAGGTAGAATGCTTCTAGTTACTTGATCAATTTGCAAACAATCCTTTCTATTTTCAAAAACACACAACACATTTCAAAACATTTCCAAACAACTTTCAAAACATTGAAATATTTTTCAAAAGACAAACATCTTTGTATATATTCTTACGAACGAGAATCATTACAAAGATTGCCTAAACAAAGGCCTCTTTTCAAAATACTTTCAAAACCACACAAAGCACCATTTCAAACAATTGGAAAAGCAAAGCAAGTGATCTAAACAAGTAACTAAGAGCCCATGGATAACCATGGATGAAAAGGGTGCTAGCACCTTCCTTTTCATAATCTACCCCCCGAACTCAAGAAAACATCTCAAAGGTCTTTCCTGTGATTTTTTACCTTTCCTTTTGGATAAAATAAAAGTCGGTGGCGACTCTTGCTAAACCGAAACATTTGCGAACACAAACGCAAAACCTCAAGTCAGTTCTCCCACCGTATCACAGAACTGGCGACTCTGCTGGGGAAAGATATAAAAGTGGGGTTACCTTAGGGTTTAGATCACCTTTACATGCTTATCTTGTTTGACTTATATGCTTTACACTTTGGTTCTATTGTTTGGGTTTGAATCCTCCACCCGGATTTGGGGAAAACATTCATAGGTAAATAGCAATACGTTGTGGAAACTGTGCGGGGTATACCGACATGGTCTAAGCAATAGCTATATTAGTGCGACATATTTGTTGGTACCAGTGGCCTTTGAGTCAATAAAAGAGAATTCGAAGCCGCTGAGTGATGTCATGAAGCACTAATGGACTTTTAGAACCTTTACTTGACCAACTTGGCCTTTTAGGATGTAGTGAGATGACCGACTTTGGTGCAGTCCGAAGTTGGTAGATACTCGATACTACACTCATTGAGGGTTGTTTTCTTGGAATATTTCGGTCACCAGTAAAGTGGTTAAACTGAAACAATGAACACAGAAAACAATCCAGTGATATTGAGCTCCTTAGAACCCGGTTACTATTTATAGGACAGGTTGAGCCAACTAAACTTCAAGAGGGTATTTACCTATGAAACCCCATGCAAGCCTAAACTAGGAACTTGTGTGATTTGCTTGTACATATACACTTGTGCATAACATCATGGACATCATGAAGCATCATTTGCATCCACTAACCATTTCAAGGATTTTGGATTTTCATCTTTGTTTTTGTTTTGTAGGTTACGGATTCACTCTGCAGGAAAACTATTCAGGTCAATCTTGTGAGAATTCCTCCACAACTCAAAGAGCTTGCTTCCAAGATTCCAGAATATTCTCCATTCGCTGAGAGACATGGTCGACTTCTCAACTTAGTCACTTCCAACACAGAGGAAGACATGGTGAAAGTTCTCTTCCAGTTCTTTGACCCCCTACACCACTGCTTCACATTTCCTGATTACCAGCTGGTGCCTACTTTGGAGGAATTTTCTCAACTCTTGAGGATTCCTATTCTCCATCAACTACCTTTCAACGGTACGGAAATAGATCCAAAGCCTGAAGATGTTGCTCAAGCCCTGCACTTGCAACCATCAGATGTCACAGGTCATTAGGAAACCAGAAGTGGTGTCAAGGGTTTCTTGGCAAAGTTCCTGTTTGAGAAAACTCAAGAATGCTGGAATTCTCTAGACCTGCAAGCTTTTGAGGAGATTGTAGCTCTTCTCATCTATGGGTTGGTCTTGTTCCCAAACCCTGACCAGCTTATAGATGTGAATGTTGTCAAAATCTTCATGGCTCGCAACTCGGTGCCTACATTGCTTGGAGATATCTTACACTCTTTTCACACTCGAACAATGAGGAAAAGAGGTGTTCTCATGTGTTGCACTCCTCTATTGGCAAGATGGTTTATTTCTCATCTTCCCCAATCAGTCTTGAAGAATGAGCAAGGTTTGAGGTGGTCACAACGGCGGATGACACTTAAGCATTCTGATATTCATTGGTGTTCTCGGTCCAGAGAAAATGTTATCATCATCGACCGTTGTGGGGAATTTCCTAATGTCCCTCTACTTGGAATTAGGGGAGGCATTACCTACAACCCCTGCTTGGCTCTGAGACAGTTTGGGTATGCCCGAAGGGATGACCCACATGACATGTTGATTCTAGACTTGGTTTTTGACTTCGACAACGACGACCAAGGACTTCGACAGAGGTTCATCCAAGCTCGGAGGATGCCAAACAAGGTAGACAGTAAGACCTTGGGACACAAGAATTCCATCCCCCTTGAGCCTTACCTCAAGTGGGTACGAACCCACGCCCAAAGTCTTATGATGCCTTACCCCTCTATTCTCCTTGTGATTATAGAGCCTGTTAAAGAAGGAGAGGTTCCATACATCCTCCTACATCCTGACATGCCAACATCACTCGAAGATCCGCAAAGGAGTTGGATACAGCTCAAGGGAGAACGCGATACTTTTGAAGCCCAATTCTACGTAAGCGAGAAGAAGGTTTTGGAACTTACTCGTCAACTTCACGAAGAGCTGACTCTCAACACCTACATTGCACCAAAAAGGATGCGCAACGTCTTTTTACCTTAGAATTTTGTATTATTTTGCCCATGGGGCATTGATGTACTAACAATTCTATCTCATTAATATGACGTGTGTTTATTTTTTGTTTAAAACAAATTTGAATTTCTGAATCCTTGAAAGCATTACATGAATACATATCATTCATCGTATGCATAAACAGGTCTTCACACCAAGTTTCCTCATCTCTCTGTTGTTTATTTCAGCAAGATAGATATTGAACAAACGGTCAAAGACTTGCAAGCTCAGAATTCACAATTTCAATAGCTACTCTTGAACTTGGCTAAGGGGAAGGAGGAGCTCAAGACTCTACTAGAAAAGGAAAAAGATAAAAAGAAGAATAAGAGAGCTGGTGCGGCTACCTTGGGCAGAAGATTTGAAGGTCAAGCCAGAAGGGTCCTAGATTTTCCATCAACCTCTAAGGAAGGAGAGAGAAAGGGTAAAAAGACTGCCGTGCCCTCAGATTCTGAAGCTGAAGAAGAGGAAGATGAGGACTACTCTGAACAACAATACCCTCCTGCAGATGACAAATACAAAAACTTGGAAGAACGTCTGGCAGCTATGGAGATACAGAGAGTGTCTGGGATGGACTTTGAAGAGTTAGGGTTGGTATCTGGAATTGTAATCCCTCCTAAGTTTAAAGTACCTCTATTTGCCAAGTATGATGGGTTGTCTTGTCCCAAGATGCACCTACGATCTTATGTCAGGAAAATTCAACCATATTCTTCTGACAAAGACCTGTGGGTCCACTTTTTCTAGGACAGTTTGTCGGGGATGCAGCTGGATTGGTTCTACCAGTTGGAAAGGTCTTATGTGCATAATTGGGAAGACTTGGAGGCCTCCTTCTATAAACAGTATCAATATAATGCGGACTTAGCACCAACTCGTACTCAATTACAGATTATAGGCATGGTCTCAAATGAAGGCTTCAAAGAGTATGCCCGGAAATGGAGAGACTTGGAGGGACGAGTACAACCACCTCTATCTGAGAGAGAGCTAGTAGACATGTTCTTGGGAACTCTGTCAGGGCCTTTCTTTAATCATTTGATTGGAAGCTCCTCCGCGGGGTTCACTGAGTTGATTCTAACTGGTGAGAGAGTTTAAGCCGGCATAAAAAGCGAGAAAATTCAAAAATATGCATCTGCTTCCGCTGCCATCAAAAAGACTTTTCCAACAAAGAAGGAAGTATAAACTGTCTACTCCCAAAGAGGTCAAGGAAGAGTTGAGCGCCGACCAGCGGTGGGGGCCGTAATGATTCAGAAGTCTGCAGCTGATCAGCCCAAAAACAATCAACCAAGAACCAACCAAGCAATGGTGGAAAGGCCTGTACGACAATTCACCCAGATAAACATGACTCTTGCTCAGGTTCTACCCCATCTCTTGAAGTTAAACCTTGTCAGTCTGAAAGAGGCCCCGAAGAATATGAATACAACTTCTCCTTACTACCATTCGAACGCCAAGTGTGCTTATCATTCAGAGAGTCCAGGGAACGACACCAACAATTGTTGGGCCCTGAAGAATAAGATTCAGGATTTGATAGACGCTAAAGAAGTTGAATTCGATGCCCCTGAAAAGTCGAATGTAATCTCTGCTCCAATGCCAAGGCATGGCCATAATTCCCATGCTGTTGAAGAAGATCTTTTTGTTGCTACTGTTGATGATTTGATAACTCCGCTACTGATAATCAAGTTGAATTTGCTGAAGGCTGGGATTTTCCCAGGTTGTGAAGAAGATTTCTGCCTTTGTTCATCCTTACCAACCGACTGTCCATTGTTGAAGTTAGGCATCCAACACCTAATAGATAACCAAGAAATCCTTTTTGAAAATACTCCAGTGTCACCGATTCCTGTTAATGATGTTTCAATAATAACCATATCCGCCAATCTTTCTAAGGTCTCCAAAAGACCTGTTAAGATTACATCCGCTCCAAAGACTGCACCTTTAAAGATAACCATGCCCGGGCCTGTCCCGTACAAGTCCGACAGATCAGTACCGTGGAACTATGGTGGAGAAATCTACTACCACGGTATTAAACAAATTGAATCAACTGAAGAGAGTTCTGATGAAGAGACTTCCGACATTGTAAACATTGCTGGAATGAGTAAAATCACCCGCAGTGGAAGAATTTTCTCCCCAGAGATTGCCCCTCCAAAGGCAATCTTTGGACCCTCAGCTGCTCTTAAGGTTACCCGTGTACCGGTAAACATATCTGCGAGAACTCCAATTATTGAAGAAGTTGTAACTCCTGTGGTTTTCCCCTCTGCTGCTGCTGATGATAGAGGGAAAGGGATCCAAGAAGAGCCCGTCAGAACGAGGGCTCAGCCATTGGTCATCCCTGAAACCTCTCAAAAAGAAATGGAAGAGATTTTGAAAATAATCAAGAAAAGCGATTACGATGTTATGGAACAACTGGGGCAAACCCCCTCAAAGATCTCTATGTTGGCCCTACTGCTTTGTTCAAAGGCTCATGCTAAAGCTCTGATCAGATTTTTGAAGACGACCCATGTGCCACAGGAAACCTTCGCGGATCAGTTCCAGGAATGTGTAGCTAGCTTGACAGCTGACAATGGTCTAGGATTCTCCGATGCTGATTTAACATCCAAAGGGAGAAAACATAATGACGCTTTGCATGTCTCGGTGGAATGCATAGGGACTACCCTAGCACACGTACTGGTAGACACAGGTTCATCATTGAACGTCTTGACGAAGAAAGCCTTGGATAGACTAGATTGTGAAGGTTTAACCTTGAAGCCCGGCAATATAATTGTCAATGCCATTGATGGTTCTAAAAGGATGGTCCACGGGGAGGTGGACATCCCGATTAAAGTGGGAAATGAAACCTTCAACTCCACATTCTGTGATGGACATCCGGCCTTCCTATTCTTGCTTGTTGGGAAGACCCTGGATTCACAATGCTGAGGCCGTCACTTCCACTCTGCATCAAATGCTCAAGTACCCTGTCCAGGGGAAAATCATAACTGTTCATGGCGAAGAGGAATACATGATAAGCCATCTAAATTCTTTCCTCTATGTAGAATTGGATGGTGAATTCATCGAAACCCCTTTCCAGCATTTTGAAGAGGTAGCTCAGGAGATTGCAGCAACCAAAACAGTGGCTTCTGTACCCATGATTACTAGACCTCCGCCTCGGATGTCATCTATCAAAGATGCAAAGGCTGTGATTGAAGAAGGAGGAAGCACAATCTGGGGGCAACTTCCAGACTTTCCTTACAAATCAGATAAATTCGGCTTGGGGTTCACTTCTTCTACTCAAAAGGTTGTACGTTGCGCCCGTGCTGGAGGGCCACCAGTGAATATCACCCATCATGGAGTCAATGCTTTGGAGGATAGTGAAGAGGAGAGCAGCCTGGAAGACTGGATTTTTCCAACTGTTGACGGAGGACTGTGCAATTGGGAAGCAAAATACTTTGTTCCGATTACTTTCATACTGCAGTAATTTATCTTTCAAACATTTCTGTTGGTTTGTAATAATTCTCATACAATTCGTACACTTTTAACCTTGTGCCTTACCCGAGGAACATAGGTCCATTTGTAAGGGTTTGATTTTTCTTCTTCATATGCCATTTTAATGAATCATGGACGTTTTCACATATAAACTTTTGTGTTCATTGTCTTTCTTTTTACATTTTATTTGTTTAAAGGTGGTCATCCCTTACACACACCCACACTCACAAATGCAGGTACCCTTCCATTCCAGATTCCATGGATAACAATTCTGCTATGGCCTTCAGTGACTCTGAAGATCTGGTCTACCATGCCGAATACGAAGGTGAGGAAGATTGTGAGGTGCCGGGAGAATTGGCTAGACTGCTACAACAGGAAGAAAGAGCAATTCTGCCTCATGAGGAGCTGTTAGAGACAATCAACATGGGTACTAAGGAAGACAGAAAAGAAGTCAGAGTGGGTTCCAACCTAGAGCCAAGTGTCAAAAAGTTCCTAATTCAGCTGTTACATGAATATGTTGAGATCTTCGCCTGGTCTTACGAAGACATGCCGAGACTCGATACAGATATTGTGGTTCACCGTCTGCCCACAAGAGAAGACTGTCCACCAGTCAAACAAAAAGTCTGTCGCATGAGGTCTGACATGTCAGAAAAGATCAAAGACGAAGTTATGAAGCAGTTCAATGCTGGATTTCTTGTTGTTACTTCCTATCCACAATGGGTTGCTAACATTGTGCCCATGCCTAAGAAGGACGGCAAAGTCAGAATGTGCGTGGATTACAGAGACTTAAACAGGGCTAGCCCTAAAGATGATTTTCCACTACCGCACATTGACATCTTGGTTGACAATACAGCTTAGCACAAGGTATTTTCTTTCATGGACGGATTTTCAGGTTACAACCAGATCAAAATGGCACCTGAAGACATGGAGAAAACTACTTTTGTTACACAGTGGGGTACGTTCTGCTACAAAGTGATGCCATTCGGACTGAAGAATGTCGGGGTAACCTATCAACACTCCATGTTAGCTTTGTTTCATGATATGATACATCATGAGATATAGGTCTACGTAGATGACATGATAGCCCGATCACAAACGGAGGAAGAACACCTTAATCACCTGCAAAAGCTGTTTGTCCGACTAAGGGAGTACAAGCTAAGGTTAAACCCTAACAAGTGCACATTCGGAGTCCGATCCGGCAAACTCTTGGGTTTCATTGTCAGCAATAAAGGCATCAAGGTTGATCCTGCCAAAGTCAAAGCTATACAAGAAATGCCTGCTCCTCGCACTGAGAAAGAGATCAAAGGTTTCTTGGGACGCCTAAACTACATTGTTAAGTTCATTTCTCACCTAACATCTATCTGTGAGCCAATCTTCAAGCTGTTGAAGAAAGATCAGGTAGTTAAATGGAATGATGAATGTAAAGTTGCTTTCAATAAAATCAAGGAGTATTTGCTAGAACCTCCTATCTTGATGCCACCCATCGAAGGAAGACCGTTAATCATGTATATGACCGTCCTAGAAAATTCAATGGGGTGCGTACTAGGGCAGCATGACGAGTCTGGCCGAAAAGAGCATGCCACTTATTACCTTAGCAAAAAGTTTACCGACTGTGAAACCAGATATTCACGGCTCGAGAAAACTTGTTGCGCTTTGGTATGGGCTGCTCGCCAGCTGAGGCAGTATATGTTGACTCATACCACTCTGCTGATATCTAAGATGGATCCGATAAAATACATCTTCGAAAAGCCTGCTTTGTTTGGAAGGATAACTAGATGGCAGGTGATCCTGACAGAATACGACATACAGTACACGACCCAAAAAGCTATAAAGGGAAGTGTGCTAGTTGACCATCTGGCTCATCAAGCTGTCGAAGATTACCAATCCATGAGGTTCGACTTCCCCGACGAAGACATCATGACTTTGGACAACTGTGAGGGAACCAAACCATATGACGGACCTGAACAAGGATCCCGATGGACCCTGTTCTTTGATGGTGCCTCCAACGCACTTGGCAACGGTATTGGCGCAGTACTCATCTCCCCATAAGGATGCCATACTCCTTTCACCGCCAGACTTTACTTTAACTGCACCAACAACATGGCGAGTATGAAGCTTGCATATTTGGTCTCAAGGCTGCTATAAACCTGGGAATCAAATCTTTGATTGTGTTTGGAGACTCATATTTGGTCATCATTCAGATCAAAGGAGAGTGGGACACTAAACATCCCAACCTCATCCCTTACAAAGAACATGTCTTGACATTGCTACCTCATTTCAAGCAGATTACCTTCGAGCATTTCCCGCGAGAAGAAAATCAGCTAGCAGATGCTCTAGCTACAATGTCATCCATGTTTAAACTTAACTAGGATAATGAGGCTCCCCAGATCACCATCGAGCGGATGGACGAACCTGCACACTATCACGAGATTAATACCAAAGAAGTAGTGGACCGACCTTGGTTTCACGAAGTCAAAAGGTATCTCGAGGCTCAAGAATACCCAGAAGGAGCTTTAGTCAATGAAAAAAAAAGTTTTTGAGGAGATTCTCTGCCAAGTTCTTTCTGAGCAATGGTATCCTGTACAAGCACAATCATGATTGCATTCTGCTCCATTGTGTGGACAAGATTGAAGTTGAACAGATCATGGCTGAACTGCACAATGGTACCTTTGGCACTCACTCTAGCGGGCATACGATGGCTAAGAAGATCCTACGGGAAGGCTACTATTGGTCTACCATGGAAGCTGTCTGCTATCAACATTCCAGGACTTGTCACAAATGTCAAATCTATGCGGACAAGGTACATATACCTCCAGTTCCTCTCAATGTCTTAACAGCTCCTTGGCCATTCTCTATGTGGGGAATCGACATGATTGGAGAGATCCAGCCTACAGCCTCCAATGGACACCGCTTCATTATGGTGTCCATTGATTACTTTACCAAATGGGTCGAAGTAACTTCCTTCGCATCCGTCACAAAGAATGTTGTTGCCCGTTTCATCAAGCAGAACCTCATTTTTCGGTACGGCATCCCCAAAAGGATCATCACTGACAACGGTAAAACCTTAACAACACTATGATCACCGCCTTGTGCGAGCAGTTCCAGATTCAACATCATAATTCATCTCCCTATCGGCCAAAGATAAACGGTGTTGTCAAAGCTGCGAACAAAAATATCAAGAAGATCATACAAAAGATGACAGTCACCTACAAAGACTGGCATGAGATGCTACCGTTTGCTCTCTACGGGTACCGTACCACGGCGCGCACATCAACTGGGGCAACACCCTATTCTTTGGTATACAGCATGGAAGCTGTTTTGCCTATTGAGGTTCAGATTCCCTCCTTAAGAATCATGAAGGATGCTGGTTTGAGTGAAGACGATTGGATCTATACCCAACTTGATCAATTGAACTTAATTGATGAAAAGAGACTTACTGCTGTTTGCCATGGTCAGGCGTATCAAAAACGAATGATCAAGGCATTCAACAAGAAAGTCAGGCGCCAGGTATATCAAGTCGTAGATCTAGTGATCAAGCGCATCATCTTGCCGCAAAGTGATCCCAGGGGAAAATGGACTCCTACTTACGAAGGACCATTTGTAATCAAGAACATCTTTTCGGGTGAGGCAATGATATTAACCACCATGGACAGCGATGACCTGCCGCACCCTGCGAATGCATAAGTGACCCGCTAGGTTGACACACCTAGGCAAAAAAAAGGGCATCCCGATGAATCGAAAACCCGAAAGGGCGGTTCAGACAAAAGTTAGGGATAAATAAAAAAATCTGTACACCCAGCAAGTTGAAAACCCGAAATGGCGACTTGGGAAAAAAGGGGTTTCCCGGTGGATCGAAAACCCGAAAGGGAAGTCCAGGCAAAAGTTAGGGAATTAAAGCGTATGACTATGTCTCGTAGGATCACTTTAAGGACAATCTCTTCACAGACAAGCTCTGGGCTTCTGATCAACTCAATCATCTTCGTACAAAGCAACAAATGGATAAGATATTCAGAGTCACGAAGGCTATAGCAGAATGGGAACCCCATGGAATTTTTACACATAGCCATCTTTCTTTGTATAAATTTTTCTCATTTTTATGACAACGTTCTCTTACTAGGATGTCTGTCTCCTTTGTACAAAATACTTACACAAAGTTAATACAAAGATACTTCAAAGTGCAGAAAACTATTTGTCTTTTCCTTTTTACACTTGTGTTTTATTTTAAAACGTCCAATGATTTATTAATGAGCATATGCATTTGAATATAATCACTGTTTACAAATAAACAATTTGGAAAAGATTAATTACTGACAGGTTGAAAGTATAGGAAAACGTCTTTAGGCTATTCCAGGGGCAATCCCTACAGTACATCATTAAGGCCCTTAGCGGAGCTAAAACTTCAACCTTTAAACCCCAGTGGAAATCCTCCAGTTTCCTCAAATTCCCCTGCGAGTTATCTTAAAACCTGATAATTTCCCAGCAAGTTGCTTTGAAGCCTGACAGCTAACCAGATGACAACTTTGGATAATTCACCAGTAGATTGGCATACAACTCAAACTCCTGATCTCCTCAGCAGGATAGCTACTCCCCAACAGGATAATCTTCTTCCCCGCAGAGTTTTTATCAATTCTCAACAGAATGAAGTCTGCCATCCCCAGCCATAGTCATCAAAGTTCTCGGGATTCCCCAAGCAGGTTTCTCAAGCAACACTTGGCGTTATTCTCATAACAGAATGTTTATCATCCTCCAACTTCAAAGACATGAAGGATCTCTATATCCTTGGAGAAGTCAGGATTTCTCTTAATCCCCAGCATTCCCCAAGGATTTCTCATCCTCAACAGCCAGGGATTTATCTTCCCCGGCAGCAGTCAAGGGTTTTGTTATCCCCAACTATCAAGGATTTATTTTCCTCAGCAATACAGCGAATTAGCTTACATGCACATACATTACACTAATATATCATAAACATTGATAAAACACATTTTATTGCATCATACATTTCATGCAACATAACTTTGTGTTTCAGCTAACATTTTACCCTTTTCAGGATAAGATTAATATATATCTTTAACAAATAATCAAAGATTTCAAGATACAATACGGATACACTCCAGACACGGAAGTCATTCTGTTACTCATTCAGATCTCTTATTCAGATACAGTACGGATGCACTCCAGAAACGGAATTCATTCTATTACTCATTCAGAATTCAAAGTCAAGATACAGTACGGATACACTCCAAACACGAAAGTAATTCTGGTACTCATTCAGATCTCTTATTCATGATGCAGTAAAGATACACTCCAGACACGGAAGTCATTCTATTACTCATTCATAATTCAAAGTCAAGATACAGTCCGGATACACTCCAAACACGAAAGTCATTATGTTACTCATTCAGACCTCAACTTCAGATACAGTCCAGATACGCTCCAGACACGGTTTCCATTCTGTCACTCATTCAAATTTTCCTCCAGCTCAGATACACTCCAGACACGGAAGTCATTTTGTCACCTGTTCAAGATACAGTCCAGATACGCTCCAAACACGGAAGCCATTTTGTCACTTATTCAGATTCAAATATCCAGATACAACTCAGATATGTTCCAGATACGGATACCATTCTGAGGTCCATTCTCCTGATTTACAACAAGCATTCTTGGATGGCATCTACAATCCCATCTCCAACAAGATTCAATCACCTTTCCAAATGGCATCTTTAATTCCATTCCCTCAACTACTTCATCAAGTGCAAATTTATGGGCACTTTAGTGTCCAATCATCTTTTACCTTCGAGTCACGAACGACAAAACTCGCCAATATAACTCTTCAAGTTCAAGAAGATTGAACAGGGGCAGCTGTTGTACCCCAAAATTTTCCCTCTCACTTTATCAAGATTCTCCTCACAAGACTTCTTGGACTCAAGACCAGATTAGGGTTTGCTCAGCTCAAGACCTCATCTTGCACTGATGACCTGAAATTAGGGTTTGAGTTTGCATAGGGATTTTTGGACCTTCAATGCCTCGTGTTACTTTCATACTTCATGTTGGACCTCTAAGATTGCTCATACCAAGTTTCAAGCCTTGAATCACATTTTGGACCAGTCAATTGGACAGTTGACCTAAAAATCAGCTGTATTAGGGAAAAAGTCAACCATGGCCAATTTACAGTCAAACCTCATGATTTTTGACCCACATAAACATTATAGACTCATATGAACCATTTGATCAAGTTTGGACCACAACTCCTCAAGAAATTTGATCAGATCTTCAAAAGGGCAAAATGATCAAAATTAGGGTTTTGACTGTAGAAGGGCAATTTCTGATTTTTGTTCTAGCCAATGACCAATTTGGTTCAAGCATGATTTCAAGGACTCAATAGAATCCTCTTGACCTAATCAAAAGGTTCAAAAGATCTCAAATGCATTGGATTGACAGATGAATTTTTCAGTCAACAGATCAAAAGTCAATTGTACACTAAAAAGTCAAACTTTGACTTTTTGGTCAAAATCAAGTACCAAGGGTTATAATTGATCAAAACATGTCAAAATGTGAAACTTGTTGACCAAGAAACCTAATTTTGAAAATTAGGGTTTTAATTTGAAATTTTTCATAACTTAGAATTTTTCTAAGTTATGAAAATTTCTTACTTTTTCCCAACTTTTCCCAACTTTTTCACCATGATG
Source organism: Vicia faba (assembly GCA_948472305.1). NCBI lineage: Eukaryota > Viridiplantae > Streptophyta > Magnoliopsida > Fabales > Fabaceae > Vicia > Vicia faba. The sequence continues at coordinate 1,439,283,906 of OX451737.1, read as the reverse complement.
CAATTGGATTCAAAGAAAACTTATAACATGAAAGTTGTAGTCCCCCACAAAATCTACAAATTTTATTCACAACGTTTTCCCAAATGATGCTTGGATCTCAAGTTATGATTTTGTGAATAAGGGTCCATAAACTTTTTAACTTAGTGAAATTTTGCCCTAGTTTAGGCAGATTTTTGGCCTAACTTCATGGCAACTTTTCACCTAGTTTCAATAGGAATCTCAAAATGCATTTCAAATATGGATTGTAGAGCATGTTACAAGCTTTCCAAAATGTCCAAGAACTCTCCAAGATCATTTATGGTTAGGGAGAATCAAAGAAATGAAAATGGAAATTTGTCACTTTTGTTCAAGGCATTTTCACAAATGTTACAAGTTGCAAATCAGTTTCAAACATGCTTGTACTTGGTTTTACAGGTCCTAATCCCTTCTACACTCCATAATTAAATGCAAACACATTGGATAATTGTCTTGTTCTGACTTTTGAAGCATTGCACATTGAATTAATCCATTTATGGCATAAAGTTCATAATACCATTTTGATAAAGCTTGCTTTTTCCAACTTTGTTTATCTTGAGCCATGGACCTAATCTTTTGCTGCAAAAAATATCCACAAATATCAGGAAACTTGTACCAACTATGTGCAGCTAGCAAGCAAGCTTGTACAGGCTTTGGCATTGTCACTTCCAACTTTTCTTCAAAAGCAAGAAACTTGCAAAAGTCAAGAGAACTCATCCATCTGATAAAGGCAAGCCTTGGCTTCATTTCGAAGACCCTCAGAACCTTGTAACAAGCATAAGCACGAATTGCTAACATCTCAAACACCCTAAAACACAAAAAACACCATTTCCTGCCCAAACAGGGCAGTCTCTGCAAATCACTTGCCAACTTGAAATTTGCTCGTGCATTTTGCCTTTCAACCCTTGAAACATCTTTCTTACATCACATCCAAGCTATCCAGGCCCCTGTTTTACAACTGTGTACCCTGTTTCAAGCTTCACCATTTTCATTTTGAAGGTTTGCAGGTTGACTTCTACAAGGAGTTTCAGGCAACTTCAGGGCAAGTTGAGCATTGGAGAAGCTTGAGGGAACTTCAAGGAAGCTCACAAGAACTTCAGGCCTCACTCAAAGTTCCCACATTGCCATATCCAAACTCAACTGAATAAGGTATTTGTCAAGTTTCTATCTATCTATTTAGGCATCCTTAAGCTTAGGTTTGTGAAGCAAAAATGTAGTCCTCAACATGCTTAAGTTGTACATATGCATCGTTTCCATTTATATTAACTGAACTAAGAGTATTTGGATGTTGAACATGCTGAAAAAACTAGGTCAGAAATTAGGGCCATTAAAATTCTCTTTGGTCTTTTAGAGTTAGGTCATGTTCTTTATATCACTGGATTCGTGAGGTCATGAGCTATATTTTTCATGTTACAAGTTTTTGATTTTATGCAAAGAATAGCAAGAACAGGATTTGAAGAAGAACGCGCGGGTTTGTTGTCTGGAGGTCAGGGACGAAGTTAGCTTGGGCTTGGGCTTGTTGTCTCTACTTTTTACACCCCCCTTTTACTTTTTGCAACCCCCTTGCTTATTTTTATATTTTTGTATTTTCTTGCATATTTTATATTTTTGACTTTATTATTTTTTTTCTGAACATAAAAAATACCCAAAAATATTTTCTTAATTTTTTGCATTTTATTTTATTTTTTATCTTATTTTTTTCATATAAAAATAGTTTTATTTTAATAAATAGAAATCATTTTCTTAAAATAACTTGTAAATAATATAAAAATATCATACATTTTTATTTTATTATTTTTCACACTTAAAATATTATTTTCATACATATTTCAATTTTTTAACATTTTTATACATATTATTATTATTTTTCTTGAATAAAAATGAATAATATAGAATATATTTCTTTTAAACAAAAATTTAGGGTTTCTTCACCCTTTCAAAAATAATCACAATATTTTTCTTATTTTAGACTTAAATATTTTATTTTCACATACATAAAATAAATACAAAAAAACATTTTGCATCCATACATTTTATTTGTATATTTAAATATTTGTTTATTTATTTATTGTACCATAAATTCAATTGGGTTGTAATAGTAAATTAGGGTTTTATTTTGTGCAAATATCCCCCATTCAAAACTTGTATCCCCCCTCCCATAATATTGTTGTAATAGTTTAGATTTACTTTACGCAATTTATCGCATTATATACATGTTTAGTAAATTAGGGTTTGTATGATAAGACAAAAATTAAACAAATAGCATGACTAAATACAAGACAAAAATGCATGAAAAATGACAACACCTTGCACACAAGCACCCTCTAGGGTTTCACCCACTTTGTTGCCTAAACAAAATGGCCATGGTATGCATGCTAAGTATCTTGGCAAAACAATGCAAAACAAAAGATCATAGTCCCTCGATGACGCTAAACAAGGTTGCCTAAAAACAAATGATCTTAGTCCCTAAAACTTGCTAAGATACTTGTCACTATTGCTATCATGGTCATACGATGACCCACGCCCGTCCCGTTTAACATCCAAAGATAGGGTTGTTTACCAATGCAATGGTAAAACAACAATGTCAAAGGAATAAAAATGTGTAGGAAAGACTTTTGAGTAGGTAGAATGCTTCTAGTTACTTGATCAATTTGCAAACAATCCTTGCTATTTTCAAAAACACACAACACATTTCAAAACATTTCCAAACAATTTTCAAAACATTGAAACATTTTTCAAAAGACAAACATCTTTGTATACATTCTTACGAACGAGAATCATTACAAAGATTGCCTAAACAAAGGTCTCTTTTCAAAATACTTTCAAAACCACACAAAGCACCATTTCAAACAATTAGAAAAGCAAAGCAAGTGGTCTAAACAAGTAACTAAGAGCCCATGGATAACCATGGATGAAAAGGGTGCTAGCGACTTCCCTTTTCATAATCTACCCCCCGAACTCAAGAAAACATCTCAAAGGTCTTTCCTGTGCTTTTTTACCTTTCCTTTTGGATAAAATAAAATTCGGTGGCGACTCTTGCTAAACCGAAACATTTGCGAACACAAACATAAAACCTCAAGTCAGTTCTCCCATTGTATCACAGCGTTTTATGCTAAACCAAAATTCAAACAGAATTTTTGAAACTCTAACAGTCATGGACCCAAAAAGATATGGGTACCAAAAGACAAAATCATCTATGTTGCAAATATTTTTAACAGCAAGGTCGAAACACCAGTATTAACACCTGGACTCTGGATGCTCTCTACACATGGAGGAAATAAAGCATATGTTCCAAAGCCTGAAATTTAAAAGATTCTCAAGTTTCAGAGGCAATCAGAAACAAAAGGTTATTGGCTCTGAAACTATTGGAAACAGGAATGAAAATACACCATCATAAGCTCTCTAAAGAATCTCAGATGTATCCAGAAGAGGATGTCACACCTTTTCAAGCAACTTCTGTCAGAGCAAGCCAAATAGAGTCTTTACCACTTTTTGATTCTTGACAAAAAGGGGGAGAATGAAGAATATTTTGACTCCTATCAGAAGCCATGTCAGAATATCTTCAGGGAAGTATTTTATTTTCTCGTTATCTAAGTATTATACTCAGGGGGGGCTTTTAATTTTTGTTCTTTATATTCCATCAAAATATACAAGTTTTTGTCATCATCAAAAATGGGGAGATTGTTAGAACATAATTTGGTTCTACATCCCAATAAGAGTTTAGATGATAACAAACACATGATATAAAGAACAAATATGCTCGCTAATAAAAGTATCTTTACATGCAGAAAGTTCTGATGTGAAAAAGATGTTCTGATGCAACTGGAAGTTCTTCCAGAACATCACTAGAAGTTCTGATTATGCAAGCATAGAAGTTGAGAGTACCATGATAGATTCAGACGCATCAAATCTGTGTGACACGCTTATATGAAGAAGTTCTATTACAACTTTTGAATGCACCAGCACTGTGAAACAGGATCTCTGATACTCTGATTTGCAAAGTTCTGATACAAGCTGTAAAGGACCCTCAACGGTAATATCCATCCTCTGATGTGAGAAGTTCTGAAGCGTTACAATTCCATCAATGCAATATCATAAGTAACGGCTACAAACAGACAAGGATCTCCTGGTTTGGAAAGTTCATTAACTCGTGTTATGGACATACCAAAAGTATATTCTTATGTTATTATTGTATGGCTTATATAAAGCATACAAAAAGAAGATTCCAGGTGATGAACTACTGTGCACAAAAAGAAGAAGTTACGTGAAGCTACAGTAACTCATCAATCATCTTTCAACCTTAAACACTCATACTTAAACTGTGTAAAACATCATTGTTAGTGATACTGTTTTAGTATAAACACCATTGTACACATTTATTCAATTAAATGTTTAGACATTTCCTTGAGAAAATTGGGTTGTGGTTTTGGATTCAAGAAGACTTTGGCAGTAGTCAAAGTAGTTTCGCAATCAAGATTAATTAGTGAATTAAGACCTCGTTGGAGAGAGGCGAAATCACCTTGGCGGGTGGACTGAAGTAGTTTGAGTTCAAACGAACCATGATAAAAATCAAAGAGTTCTTTCCATTGTATTTCGTGATTCCAATTCAACACCCCCCCTCTTCTTGTGTTTTTCACTTCTTCACTTCTTTCCAAAGTTCAAACCAACACACATCACGTATTATCACAATATTACTCCATGCTCTTTTTCTTTTTGTTTTTCAAAACTTTTCTCTTTTTTCTTTCTTTTTCTTTTCTTTCTTTTTCACTTTTTTTCTTAATTTTTTCTTTTTCTCTTTCTTTCTCAACCTCATAGTAATACACAGCAAGAGCAAGTAATCAATTCTCTCTCCAACTTGAATTCAACCATATCATAATGTGAATACTCCCTACTTTCTAAGGTAAGGTAAAAATTCAAACCATAAATCATAGTTGAGGGTTCAAGAAAACAAAGAATCAATATCCATACAAAAAAGATGAACTAAACACTCGTAGACAAGCATTAAGCAAAAACAACATGGATATCAATAAAAAGGGTCAAAAGAGGATACTAATGATCACACACTCACAAGATGAATTGGCTATTTGGCCAAGGTAGTTGTGCTCAAAATGAAACAAAAAATGCTTTGATCATGTTCATGATTTCATACAATCAATACAAATAAAAGATTAAACATAATAAAATCCAGTTAAAATAAGAATTGTGGCCTCCAGCATATATGAACAATGGAAAGCTTCCTTATATTTATGGGTAAAAAGGGAACTAAAGTGATTTAATAAAAAAAGTAATGCATAAAGAATGAATGTTATGGTAATTATACAAATGATAAATTTCCTAAACATGTTATGTTATAGAAAGCGATAAACGAGTACCTAGAGAATACCAACTTCAAAAACTACCATTACCATACATCCGCAAGTTGAGACAATCAAAATCGGAAAATTACCAAATGCGACTTCAAGCTATCTAACCAAAATTTGAGTCCAAACAACAAAATAAAGAATTAAAATTATTACTATTAATTACTATACTATAAAGCCTTGGGTGAAGTGGGAAAAGGAGAGTCAAGCAAAAAATTAAAAAGAATTCACTGGCTCTGCACAGCAGGGCGCGCTAAGCAGCACAGAGCGTACTAAGCGCGCTACACCAATTGCAGAAAAACAGGACAACATCAGCAGAGTAACATCACCCTCCACAATCACCTACACTACCTTAAACATATAATATTTAAAACATATAAACTTCCTCAAGCTGAACACGACAGGCTTGCGGATAAAGACAAATTCACATAACGAAACAAACGGTTGAAAGTGAATTAACAAGTTGAAAAGTGAAATTTTGAGAATTTAAAACAAATCCCATTTCAACTTGTTAAAACACAAGTCAACACATACATAAACGAATACAAACAAAACATACTTGTTTTACATCATAAGCTCAATGCATTTATTGTGCGAGCTAGTAACCTCCTCTCGTCATGCCATGGTATTGTCACACCGTGAAAACCTAAATAAAGTGTCCTAACAACCATACGGAAAACATTACGAAAACGAGACAATTCACAACAATATGTGAAAACAAAGAAAAACACATATATGCACAAGTATGGAAAGTAAATACGAAACATGTACAAGTAAAAATAAAACAAGTTTATATACACATTCTATACAACATGTAAATTAATTACAAAGCTCAAAAACAAAGAAAGTATGGAAATGCAAAACAATAAACACCAATCCCCGGCAACGGCGCCATTTTGCTGGTGCGATAAACGGCAAGCAAAAACTAAGTTAATAATTTACCGGGTAATATTTAGGTTATATCATATTGTGTCCACAGAGATTGGTGAATTGAATTTCCGTTCGACAAATCTCTTGTTAATGAGTTTGGGGATAAATGGGTTAAAAGTAAAGGTATCAATAGAAAATAAATCTATAAAAAGGAAAAATGAATAACTTATCAAGCATGCATATATACTACTTCTCAGACTTAAACCTATCGACTTGTTATACTAAACCTATAATATTCATCAATTTCATCACGTGTCAAACACAACATCCACAATATCAACTCGGTGGCGATCTCTCAACCAACCTTAACAACACAGAAGTCAACCGTGCTCGCTTGCACCGACGATCTCTCAGAACGACACAAACAACACAGAGGCATTAATCATAGACGCCCTAAGTGAATAACAACGCTAAATCTATCTCTAGAATTCAGACACTATTAGATAATCATCCTAGATAAGAATTCATGCAGTACATGTCTATATCAACTCAAATACCTAACACAGAGCAAAAATCAAGGATAACAATCGACAAAGATTTGTAAAGCAAGTTTTATATAATGCCAAGGGAGACAAATATACATGAGTTCAAAGAAAATACATGTACAAACTCAATCAAAAGAGAATACACAAAGAAAAAGAGAAATGAACCACGGATCCATTGGTTTATCAGTGCCAATCGAAGAGCAATCCACCCCAGATCATCTGTATGCAAGCTCCATAGTTGTTATTTAAGTTAATCCTAACAAAATTAAAGGTTGATGGAGTTGGGAGAAAAAACTTCCCTAAAACCATAACCCAACAAATGAATGAAATGAATTTATAAAACAAATCACAACAGACCACGCTAAGCGGGCCTGGCGCACTAAGTGCAACTTCTTTATTTTACACATCAAACCGCCCTAAATTGCGGTAAGTGCGATATCCGCGCAAAGCGGGCTTCAAAACAATGCATCTGCCAAAATGTTAAAATGCAAGCAGCACACTATAAAATACGTTGAGCGCACTCGCACTTAGCAGTCTTCTGCGTGCTAAGCAGGCTCTCCTGCGCAGAACTGGTCTTTTATTCCAAAAACGTGCATTCGGAGCCGTATCTTCGACACCTTATTCCTCAATGCTAAAAAATGCAACAAATATCTACAAAATGAATGGAAAAACATCAAACGATACACTATGTACACAAAAACACAAATCAACACAAACTAAATGTATTTACATAAAAGTCGAGTTTATTCAACGATATTAATAACAAAGAGTTGGTAAGTGTAACAAAAAGTATATACCAAAATAGCTACAATTTGCACTTATCAATGTACAGTTTTTTTTTGTAATTTCCTCCTCTTTTCACGGTTTCCACCCTTTCCTTATATTTTCTGATTTTCTGCTCATTTCTGTTGAACTGGAAGTTCAAATGAACGTTTATTCTGAGTTGCACTTTCTATTTTTCTCTTCTGGTTTATTCCTATATTTGATGAGCTGGAAATTTGTGAAAGCTTGAATTGGATGTTTATTCTTTCTCAATTATTATGTTCTATTGTAGGTTTGTGCTGATACGATAACATGAATGGAATTTTTATAGTTGTAGATGCAATATGGCGCAGCAAATCTGGAATGTCATCATGGAAAATTCAAAAGGATGATGCAAATTGGCAAGTATTTGGCACTAGGGTGTTCGTGGTTTGGTTTGGATCGGTTTTAAGGCAAAAACTCATCTGATTCGAAGATAAATTTACTTGCGGTTCGGTTCAGTTTTGGATGATATATTAAAAAAAATCCAATCTGATCCGATCCAATTTTATGCGGTTTAATTTGGATCCATTTTTGGATATCCAAATTACACGTTATATTTTTATTAATATTATAAAAATACTAGTAAATCATAGATTTGATATAATATATAACATATAGTATATTAAAAGTTAATATTACAAAATGAGAGTGATCGATTATGGTTGAAATAATAAAAATAAATATATTATACCAAGCTAATAAATATTATTAAAAAATTATTATCATCTAATAATAAATTCATGTAACATATCGTATTAATAAAAAGTAAATAAGTATAAAAATATATGTATGCGGTTTGGTTTGGTTTGGATCGGTTTTGAAAATTTAATCCAAAATCCGATCCGAACCAATCAATTTTCACAAAATGACATCCAAACACAACCAATAAATTTCAGTTTTTTGTGGTTTTCGGTTTTTTAGACCGGTTTTCAGTTTTCTGTTTGGATTAGTTTGGATTTGAACACCCCTATTTGGCACTGATTTTTTTGTTGTTGAATGTAAGGTTGTAATCAGAATGTTTATGAGTATAGATATGCACATTGAATGCCTTGGATCTTTTGTGAATGTATGGAATGATTATAAATTGGATTTGAGTTTATGACCAATGTTGTGAATGTTTGACTGGTGCATTGGGTTTTGTAGGGCTGTTTTCAATTTGTCTTTGTGTAAGTTGTGATTTGAATATGGCAGCAAGTCTTAGAAAGGTTTTGTGTAAAATCAAAGCATGATTTTGAAAGGTTTTTGAATTGATGTTTTTATCTTGCAAGGCTGTTTGTATGAACTGCTTTGAATTATATGTTTTGTCTTCATTGCTTTTTTTTGTATGCTTCAACATGTTAATGAATGTATGAGACTTGTATATGTGGATCTTGAGGAACCTGGTGTGGAATGGTGTAAATTTTGATTTCGCAGGTGGGAACACTAATGAAAGAAAGTTGAGAAAAAAATTTAGGATGGCCTTTTAGGAGTCTTAGGTCAGGGTCAGTGTACATGGTCAATTGTTAGCAAAAAGTGTGTATTTTTCCATGTACTTTTGAATTTTGTAATATGCTTGTAACACACTCGTGATATATTGAGATGTAATTAACCTTTTAACCTTGAATGTAACTTGGATATTACTTGTACCACAGACAACTTCAAGTGTTTCCCTCTTTTAAAATTCAAAAGTCCAAATCCTTCTTTATGCTTATATGATTCACCGCGATTAATATGAAACTCATGTATATCTTGGAAGTGAGTTTGGTCATTGAAACTTGAATGGTGAACATGCCTCGAAAGCCTTGAATAAAACTTGTTTTAACTTTGATGCATTTGTACTTATATTCCAAAAAAATCTTATAAATAAGCTTTCCAACCTTGCTTGAATTAATTCTTGACATTATGACAAAAAAAATATGCTCTTGAGTAATTTGAACTTATGACATCAAGTAATCAATCCAAATGAATCAATTCTCAATAAAAATCTATTTTCAATCCAATCCTCCAATCTAAACAAATCTTGCTTCATAAGCAACAAGTATTTGAAATAATGATAAATCCACAAATTATATCTTGTACTATGGCTCACACTTTTAGCAATTCAAACCACAAGTGATATTAACTTGAAAACCAACGACCTCAACACAAAACTAATGCCCTTGAGTAAATTTATTTGACGAAGATGAAACTGGAAGCATAGAAAAACATCCTTGAGATAAAACCCTAATTAATTTTCCCTTGATGAACATCAACAAACTCACATACAAAAGATGAGAAACCCCAATCACATTGCATTGGGTGCACCGTGATAAAGAAATGATTTGCGATGTGGAGAGAAAGATATTTAATATGTATTGGAAAATAAAACCTAATCTTCTGATAAACATAGAGAAATAAACCCTAATCCTTAGCTCTGATGAGTAGAACCTTGAAACTTGATATTGATAAGAAGAGAATAGCCTTTATATCTTGAGGAGAAGTAAGCCATGATAACCATGAATCGCAACGATAATTCCACATTTGTTTCTTGCAAAAGAACCAGAAGAATCAGGTTTATTCAATATAAACACCTCAAACCACAGTGAAACCCTGGATTGCACAACCAGTGATCTTTTGAACCCATGGTACTTTCTTGAATGAAATGCATGATACATTTCTTAAAGGGGTATCTATTCACCCCCCTCTAGATATTTTGCCTTTATCTAACAAGTGGCATCAAGAGCCCGGTTCATTCCGACTTCGACACTCTTTAGAAAATGGCTTACGAACCTAGAGGGGATTATAAAAGAGCCCAAATTTTCATGGAGAAAATTATAGTTATTGTAAAGCTTGTATGTAAATTCATTTCAACTCATATGACAAAGGTGTTTGGGAATCTATTCAAAATAGTCCAACGCCAGTGACATATGTTGTTGATGGTGCTACAGTACCAAAGCCGAAAAACTTATGGGATGAGAATGATAAAAAGAAGTGGTCTTGTGATTGGAAAGCTAAGAACATCATCATATCCACTCTTGGTGTTGATGAGTTCTATCACATTCCCCATTTTCAAACCGCTAAAGCTATGTGAGATTCTCTACAAGTTACCTATGAGGGAACTAATGAGGTTAAACAAGCTATAATTAATACATTTAATCAAGATTTTAAATTCTTTCGCATGAAACAAGGGGAAACCATTGCTCAAATACAAAAGCGATTCTCGCATCTTATTAATCATTTAAATTTACTACATAATCCTATTTCCAATGATATTGCTATTAATAAGGTGTTCATATGTCTTACTATGAATTGGTAACCAAAGGTCACCACGATCAATTTTTTGGATAAAACTGAAAAGAAGCTTGAGAAAAAGAAAAAGGAAAAGGGGGGTGTTAAGGAGGAAGTATTGAAGTCTAAATCTCTTAAGGCTTCTAGCTCAAAGTCCTCAAGGGATGAGCCCACTAATGATAGTGACTCTAGCAATGAAGAGAATTTGGATGATGAAGAAATAAGATTATATGTAAGGAAATATAGTTGATACATTCAGAAGAATGGTGTCAAAGACACTGATAATAATCTTGTCAAATTTAGAAGACAATCTTCTTCCTCTAAAGACGAAGACAACAAAAAGGATAAGGCAACAGTTATTTGTTATGAAGCAGAAAACCGGGTCATTATAGACCGGATTATCCTTCTCTTGCTAAGAAGAAAGGAAATGGTCAACGAAATAACTCTAGAAATTCTAGAAAAGCCTATGTTGCTTGGGATAGTAATAGTGATGTCTCAAGCAATGAAAGATCAAGCGATAGTGATGAAGAGGAAAACAATTGTTTCATGGAAAATAATTGCCAAGGCAAGAAAAAGGATGTAAGTCATTCTAAATACTCTAATTTTTCAAATTTGTCTTTTAATGAGTTGAAGAATCAATTTGAAAATCTACAAAAAGAAACTTTATATGCTAACAAAAAGTTGGCCTCCCAAGAAAAAGTTTTTACATATTTGGAGGCCAAGATTAAAGAACCAAATGAAAAATTTAAGGCATTAAAGAAACTCATTGTAGATAGTTCAAATTATGCAAAGGAGGATGAATAATCTTGTAAATTTGAATGTGAAACATGTCAAATTCGACAACAAGAAGTGAGTAATCTTGAAACCAAATTGGACAAAATACATCATCCCATTAATATTATTGCTATTAGATGTTCAAAGATTGAAAAGCCTCATAAAAACTATAACTTGATTAAGAAGAAGTCTAATAGCATAGGTGAGTCTCATCATAGGTTATTTTGTCACTATTGTTGCAAAAAAAACCATACTATTGAATAATGCAAATTTAGGTGATTTTTGGTCCCTAAAGGCAATTTCCAATGGTTTCCAAAATGAAACAATTATTTAACTCACTCTTAAGGACCCAATGAGAATTGGGTACCTACCACTGTTGTTTGATTTTGTAGGATGAGTTCTTGATGCTATGACAGGAAAATGGATTCTCGATAGTGGGTGTTCAAGATACATGATAGGAGACATATCTCTCTTCTCTGACTTTATGGTGAATAAGAAAGGTTTTGTGTCCTACGATGATCACAACAAAGGTGCAATACCTGAAAAAGGTAGTATAGGTAATCCATCAACTATTACTATCTCAAATGTTATGTTAGTTGAAGGCCTTAGACATAGTCTTCTTAGTATTAGTCAATTATACGATAATGGGTATAAGGTAACTTTTGCCAAATATTGTTGCATAATAAAACATAATGAAAATAAGGATTGTATGTTTAAGGGTGTGAGGGTTAGTAATAACTATATGCACGACTTAAGAGAAATTTCCTTGAATAATATCCAATGTCTTGTTACCTTGAGTGAGGAATACTGGCTACGGCATAAACGTTTGGCTCACGTCAACTTTGATCTACTTAACAAAATATTTACAAAAGATTTAGTAATTGGTCTACCAAAAATAAATTTTTCAAAAGATCATCTATGTGATGCATGTCAAAATGGTAAGCAAACAATGGTCTCTTTTAAATCTAAAAATGTTGTTTCATCATCGAGACTACTTGAGCTCCTTCACAGATTAAAAGAATAGGTGATAATTACTATGGTCTTGTAATTCTAGATGATTACTCAAGATTTTTTTGGACTATTTTCTTACGTAGCAAAGATGAAACGTTCTCAGCTTTCACACGTTTTGCTAAGTTATCTCAAAACAAATTAAATTCAAAAATTGTTGCCATTTGAATCATGGAGGTGAATTTGAAAATCATATATTTGAAGAACATGGTGATAAATTTGGAATTGAACATAAATTTTCAGCTCCTAGAACTCCACAACAAAATGGTGTTGTGGAGCATAAAAATCATATTTTAGTGGAGCTATCAAGAACAATGCTCAATGATTGTGGTATACGGAAAATACTTTTGGGCCGATGCTATTAGCATGGCTTGTTATATCTTGAATAGGATACTTATCCGTCCCATTCTTGAAAAAACTTCCTATAAACTTTTAAAAGGTAGAAAACCAAATGTATCTCATCTTCATGTCTTTGGATGTAAATGTTTTGTTTTAAATAGTGGAAAAGATAATCTTAAAATATTTGACGCGAAAGTAGATGGAGGTATTTTTCTTGGACACTCTCAATCTAATAAAGCGTATAGAGTTTATAAAAAAAATTACTTATTGTTGAGGAGTCGGTCCATGCTACTTTTGATGAGACTTTCCCAAATAGTGTTGGGAAAGGTATTTCTTTTCATGGTGTAGGTGAATCTATAGAAAACATACTCAAAGACACCGATGAAAGAGTTGATCAACCTAAATCAGTAGAAATTGAGAAGGATGAAGATGACAACCAAGAAAATAAAGGTGACAAAAGTCATGAAGAAAGTGATGGTATTCCATTGGAGTGGATAACCTCCAAGGATCATCCAATTGACAACATTATTGGTGATATCACCAAAGGGTAACTACTCTCTCTAATATTAGTAATTTTGGTTATCATCATGCTTATGTATCATAATTTGAACCTAAAAATGCTAAGGATGCCTTACTTGATGAGCATTGGCTTATGGCCATGCAAGAATATTTGAATCCATTTGAAAGAAATGAGGTTTGGGACCTTGTTTCTCGTCCATAAAATCATCAAATTATAGGTACTCGATGGGTGTTTAGGAATAAGCTTGATGAACATGGTGTGATAACAAGAAATAAGGCCCCTGTTATGTATCAAGGGTATAACCAAGAGGAAGGCATTGATTATGAGGATACTTATGCTCTGGTTTCCCGACTTGAGGCTATACGCCTTTTATTAGCTTATGCATGCTCTAAGAACTTCAAATTATATCAAATGGACATAAAAAGTGTATTCCTTAATGGATGCATAAGAGAAGAAGTGTATGTTTCTCAACCTTCCGGTTTTGAAAATTATGAGCTTCCTAATCATGTGTTAAAGCTAAAATGTGCATTATATGGTCTTAAACAAGCCCCTAGGGCATGGTATGACCGACTTAGCATGTTTTTGATAGAGCAAGGATACTCTAGAGGAAATATAGACACTATGCTCTTTATTAAACATCAAGGAAATTATACTTTACTAGTTCAAATTTATGTTGATGATATCTGAAACAACCGGCCGAACCGTCATCGAGATATAAAATCAATGAAGTCTCCACTGAACTTCTTTTATCCCACCGAAAGGAAAAGGTAAACATAGAGTAAACCTGAAGGGGATAAATCACAGTTTTGCAATCATAGAGATCGGGTAAGGGAGTCTGTTACGCGATGGGAATGTAATAGCACCCCACACGCCCGTAGTACTCTACGGTATCTACTCATGTTGTCTAATCTAAGGGTGTGGTTAAAATATATGTCTAAGGCTTATAGCTAAAAAAGAAAGATATAAAGGGAGAATGCATGCAAAAGATAAAACACAGGGAAAAGAAGGAAATAATTACAAAGTTCACTCGGCTGAGCCCCGTGACTAGATGCCTACATATCATTTTTAAGGAATCAGAGCGTCGTAGTTCGGGTCACATGTTTTGATGGGTTTGTATTTTTATGAACAATGCTTTGAGAAGCATGCCCTTTTTGAAAAGAGTTTTTAAATAAAAGTCACAAGCGGAAAAAAGAAGTTTTTTAAAAGAAATGTCACAAATGGAAAGAAAATGTGAATTGGTTGGTGTTTTTTTACTTTAAGAAGGGGTTTAAGTTGTTAGAGAGTGTTTTGATAAGTTTGAAAGGAAAAAGAAAGTTTTAGTTTTAAATGCAAGGATGCAAAAAGAAAGAAATCATTTAAGGGAGACTATCTAGAATCTAATCCTTAATTCTATCATACATTGTTGATCATATAGTTGAGGATAAAAGAGGGGAACATCTATCTAATGTTAGGATACATGGATACAAGCCTAAAGTATATTCAATTCACACTTGGAAAAGAGTGAATTGGAGTTCCTATGGGAAGCATGTCAAGGAGAGAATCAAGCAAAGATAGGAGAAGGGATGACAAAATATCACACAAAAAGATGACAAGACATCAAGAAGCATGTATCAAGTATAGATGACGAAACATCTAGCATGGATGGCAAACATCACGCAAAGAGAAATAACATCATGCATGCCTCAAGATGGTATGTATCCAGTATAGATGGAAAAACATCTAGCATGGATGGAAAAACATCATGAAACATGTATCAAGATACGAGAATGAGAAATAAAGAGGGGTATGATAATACCTAACGGAGAAGGTCTGTTTCCTCTTCAATGCACACAAGATAAGAAAACTCTATTGAACGCCTCCTTGAATTTCCTCAATCAACCAATGATTAGGCATACCAAGTCTCTTCAATAATCGATCGCAAATCATAGCATGAGCGTCCACAAGATAAATGGAGTGATGGGTGTATGGGAGTTAAATCGGGTTATGATTAACCAAGGGGTGTACTTGATTAATCTCGTGAGAGTAGGTGCTCCTACTCTCAACATGAGACCCTTTTGTACATGGAACACTTGGTATATGGACCAAAGTGATGGATTCGGGTTATGGTTAAATAAAGGCATAACTTGATTAACCTCGTGAGAATGGCCATGCCCAAACTCAACTATGAAACCCTTTAAGAAAGGCTTGGTATGTGGATCATGACGAGGCCATGCATTTTAATTGGATGATACATGCATACTTGAGCAAGAATTAAAACATACAAAGAAATAAAATTCTAAGCTACTACAAGCCATATGGAGATGGGGGTACAAGTTTATGAACGGAGATGCATCAAATTGACAACATGATTTAAAAGTCTAAACAAACAAACAATTCAAACTAATCAAAATATTAAATAACTAATTAGATTGAATTGTCTTATTTAATAGAATTAATGAACAAAATAATCAATTCTATTAAATATTATTTTCCAACCTAATTAATTATTTAAAACTAATATATTTTATTGTATTATTACTTTCATTTTTAATTGCTAAAAAAAGTATTTAAACAAACAATACAAAAAGAAATATATAAAAAAAAGATAGAATTTGGGCCTGAAATCAGTAATTTGGAGGGGTGCTGGAAGCAAAAGTGCCTTATGACCAATAGAGGTGGTCCGCCCGATCCTATGTGGGAGACTCTGGAGGGTGCATGGTGAGCTGCGAATTTTGGAGCGTTGGGTCAGATCTCGAAAGATCTGATGACTAAGAACCAAGGGTGCACCACAAGGCTGATGAAGAACAGCGTGTGGGATCTACTAGAATTTATGCTTGCGATTGAAGGAGGTCAATTGTGGATAGTATATATGGGCATTGGATGTTGATTTGATGTGATCTGATGGCCAGATATGTGAGGGACCGTGGGTGTTGCCGTAAGATACCTACATAGAATCGGAAAACAGCCACAATGGTGGTGACAAGTGTCACCACCTGCTATCATTCTAATTAAAATTAATTAAACAAAGGAACACTTAATCAGAAAAAAAACTAATCATGAGATACTTCATATCTCTCTTCCCTTTACGCTCTCTCTTTAGAGCTCGCCTGAAAAGACGCTTTCGCCGCACCGGAAATCGCCTCACGGCGGTGGCAGCAACGGCGATACTGATATCATCTCTGATCTTCAATTTTCTTTCATCATTCTCTTTGTCTCGTCCTTCTCATTACTAATTTGTCATTTGATTTTACAGAGGAAGCGTGACTTGGCGTAGATCTTGAAAGGGAGAAACAAAACCCTAGCACTCTGAAGGTGAAAACCGACAATGATGATGCGCAATCGATTATGAGAATAGGTTGTTGATGATGAACAAAGAGAACGCCACTTATGAATCTACTTCGGTGAGATCTTTTTGAGCTTTTTGCTTTCGTATTCGTCCGAACCTTGCGATTTGTTCTTCATCTTCTTCCTTTTCAGTATTCTGAAGGGTTTGTGAGTGGGAAGATGATGATGATTTGTTAGGGTTCTTTGTTGTTAGCTTGATAGCTTCCCTGGTTTTCTTTCATATTTGTGAATGAATTTGATTTCTGAAAACCTTTTTTCTGTTTTTTTTTTAAAATAAATTTTGTGGAGACTTTTTCTGTGATTCTTCCAGAAGTTGGAGAATGATCTTGAATCCGTGAACTTTCTGTTTTTATATCTGTTATCAGTTGAGAAGTTAGTTATCACTTGATACAATCTTGGCCTTCAATTTTGAAAGTTTGTTACAAGAATTGGAGGGTAAGGATTAAGTTTGTGAGACTTGCTTGAGAAGCTTTGGATAAGTTGATGAGCTGTAATTTGTTTTTGGCTTAACACGATTTCATTCTTTGTCTTTTTTGTTATTTTTCTGATATGTTATAATTAAAGGCTTGCTGAAATGTTTGTTGCTTGGGCTGGAAATTCGATTTATGTTTGCATTTTAATAATTTCTTGCTGAGTTGTGAACTGCAGTTTCTATTGTTATAACTGCTCTTCTATTTTCTGCTTTTGTTATTGTTGTTGGGCTGAACTATAATTTTGATTGCTGAGTTTTGCTATATGGACCCACGATGCTATGTAACTATGATGAAAAATCCGAGTTTCTTTGTCTTTTTACACCTCCCTTTGTGAACCAAAACTAGCCTTTTATGATTTTCAATAAGAGAATATACCTATGACTAAAACTTGAAATCCTATTTGTTATGAATCAAATGTATGAGGCTTTTGTGAACATGGTTCAAAAACCACCCTATAATCGGATTCCTATCACAAACCCTTGTGATGAACTTGTGAAAAGAAAACTTTGAAAATTTCTTTTATACCTGAGCTTGATTGTTTTCTAATCATTTTCTCTTTTTGTATTTCATGTGCAATGATGACAAAGAGATGGAGATGGCAAGGCAAAAGAAAAGGCTAGAAGAATCCATGGATAGGCTTGAAGAATCTTTGAGGGAAATTCAAAGAAAAGAAATGCAAAGCTCTCTTAGAAATCATAGGATTAGGCTTAAGAACATGTTTAGGATTTTTATGTAACTTTATAATTTTGTTTGAAAGAACAACGAAGAATTTGAATGGTGCAATACGGTGGGAGAACTGACTTTTTTGGTTTTATCCAAATGTGCAGATAGCAAGAGTCACCACCGACTATTCTTTTATCCAATATTTAGGAAAGGTGAAAAGAACAGGAAAAACCTTTGATAGATTTTGAGTTCGGGGGGTAAGTTATGAAAAGGGAAGGTGTTAGCACCCTTTTTATTTGTAGTTATCTACGAGCTCTTAATCGCTGGCTCACTTTTGAAAATTTTCTTTGTGTGTGATTTGTTTGAAAATATTTTGAAAAGCCAGAGTACGACTAACTTTGTAATGATTCTTGTATCAATCCTCAACAATGCGTACAAAGTATTTTTTGAAAATATTTTTTCAAAAGTGTAGTGTGAGAAATGTTTTGTTTGTGAGAAAAGTTGTGAGCAAGAAATTAGGAGTTTCTTACCCACTAAAGTCTTTCTTATTCTTTTCCTTCTCCTTTAGAGATAGTTTTATCTATACCATTAGTTGGTAGGTAGCCCTATCCATTGGATGTGAAGGGACGGGCGTAGGATCATTGAATGGTCATTGAAGACAACATATAGAGATGCTTTAGCAATTTATCTGAGGAACTAGGTCATTTTTTGTAGGCAACATCGAAGGATCATCGAGGGACTATGATCTTTATTCGAGGGTCGTTTGCTAAAGTATCTCTATTTCAAGGGACATAACTGTGTTTCCAAAGGCAACAAAGAAAGGTTGCCTTAGAGGTGAAAAGTGTGAATAGTGGGTTCAGTTCGGTCATTTATCTTGTATTAGGGTTATCTATTGATTGTTTTTAGATCTTCCCATACATGCCTAATTACTAGCAGTATAATATGTATACAGAAAATTAAAGGTGCGGAAAGTAAATCCTAAGTTATTACAGGGCTTTGGGGCAATTACATAAAGAGGATACGGAAAATAAAATGCGGAATTTAAACCCAAAACTATTACATCCCGTAAGCAGTTACATAATAGGTAAAAAACGCAAAAAGGAAAATCTAAGCTATTACAAAAAAGTAGCGCGACCTATACAACTTCTCTAAGAATTTCAATGCAAAATAAGATAAGAAAATAATTTGTTTGAATGTGATTTTTTATGAAATTAATTTGATGTTCATTAAATAGATAAAATCCTAAATCTAATTAATTTTAATTAATAAAAATCCTAAAGTCTAATTAATTTTAATTTTAAGAAAATATTAATTAACCTAATTAATTAGTAAATAAAAAAAAGTCAAATTAATTATTGATTAAAAAAACTAAACCTAATTTATTAAGGTTTTTAAAAAGGAGTTAAATTAGTTCATGATTAATTAAGGAAATAAATAGGGTTAAGGAAAAGAATTAGAGTTAGTAATTAAACAAGAAAAGAAAATGGGTTTATAAAAAAAAGAAAAAAAAGGATTTGTATGGGGTGGGTGTTGAACCCACTCCCCCAGCCTTCTCACTGCACAGCTTACCACCCAACCAACATGTTGGTTGTGTTATAAGCATAGGCGGTGCGTGTTATATATTAAACCTGCACAAATTGGAAAATAACAACAAAATGCAAAAGACAGGGATCGAACCCACGCTTTTAAAGACCAAAGTCTTAGCGTATGCATGTCTTGTCACTGGGGTGGCTGTTTCATCTGGTAGTAAAACAAAACAAAATAAATATATTATAAACAAAAACAGAGGGACCGAAGAAGCGTCGGAGCCCTAGCTCCTGTCGTCTTCTTCAGTAAGAGGATTCTTGGAACCTGCAAAATAACAAACGTAAGTGCTCAAGGAAGACCCTACTCCCCTAATTTGAGGGCTACGAATTCAATGGTGGCCTTAGTTTTAGCTAATTCTTCTTGCATAAAGAGATATAATTAAAATAAATCTAATCGATGCAAACATGGTGATGCATTGAACTGCTTCATAACCTCGGCCTTGATCTTTTCAAACATCTCAGGACGCATACGACGAACCTTCTTCTTTATGGGAGGACAACCTTCCTTCATCGATAAAACGGGGAACCACAATATCAGTATCAAGTCCTGACATATCCTCATACGACCAAGCAAAGATCTCGACATATTCACACAATATCTAAATTAACCTCTTTTTGACACTCTTCTAGGTTGGCACCTATCTTCATTTCTTTCTTGTCCTACTCAGTACTGAAATTTACAACCTCGACTGACTCTTCATGTGGTTGTATGGCTCTTTCTTCTTGCATTAACAACCTAACAAGCTCTCCAGGTATTTCAGAATCTTCCTCACCTCCATCATCAGCTTGGTAGATTGGATTTTCGAAGTCCTAATTAACAATAGCAGAATTGTTATCAATGAGATCCAGAGTGGATATGGATCTACAATTTGTTGTGTGGATGTGTGTAAGAATACATAGCTATTTTGAAAATAGTAAAGTAAAAAAACGGAGAGCGCAAAATTTGAATGCAGATGTCCAATGATTTATTAAATAAAGATATGCTAGTGAATAATGATAACCCTAACAAATGGATCGTTGTGCTCCGGGTAAGGCACAAGGCTTAAATTTTATTGTTGAAATTACATACCCAAAAAAAACTTAAAAGTAAGAAAACAGAAAATAGAATTTACTCCTGACTAAAGGAGATTGGTATAAAGTCTTAAGTCTTCCAATTATTGATCCCATTATCTGTGGTAGGGAAGATCCAACTGTCTATGTCGCAGTTACTATCAGCGTCTTCCACGATATTGACATGATTGTAATGAACTCCATTGTTGTTGATGCGGAATGGCGGTCTCCTAAAGTTAGAGCGAGCACAACGGACAACCCTCTGAGCCTGAGAACTGAAACCAAAACCAAATTTGTCTGACTTATAAGGAATATCGGGGAGCTGACCCCAAACAGTGCAACCACCTTCTTCAAGCACAGCTCTAGCGTCTTTCAGAGAAGCCATTTTTATGGGGTCTTAGGAACAATAAGAGCAGATTTGTCAAGAACTTCAAAGGTCTGGAAAGGGGTCTCGAAGAACTCGCCATCCATCTCAACATACTTGAAAGAGTTAAAATGGCTCACCATGTATTCTTCTTCACCATAAACTGTAACAATTTTCCCTTCACATGATACTTCAACTTCTGGTGTAAGGTAGAAGTAAAAGCTCCTGCCCCATGAATCCAAGGGCGTCCGAGCAAACAAGAATAGGCTGGACGAATATCCATCACATAGAAAGTAGAGTTGAAGACCCGGGAACCCACTTTGATTGGAAGATCAACCTCCCCATGCACCATTCTCTTGGAACCATCAAAAGCTCTTACTACAATGTCATTGGGTTTCAGCACAATCCCCTTGCAGTCTAGTTTATCTAAAGAAGCTTTTGGCAACACATTCAGTGAGAAACCTGTGTCCACCAACCCGTGAGATAAGTTAGTGCCCCTACACTCAATAGATACATGCAGGGCCTTATTATGGTCCCTTCCCGCGGGAGTCAAATCAGCATCAAAAAAGCCTAGCCCATTATCAGTCGTCAGGCTAGCAACACAATGTTTGAACTGATCAACAGAGATTTTTTTTGGTACATGAGCAGATTTCAGAAATTTCACCAAAGCCTGAGCATGGGCTTCATAGCATAATAACAAGGATAACATAAATATTTTGGAGGGAGTCTGCTCAAACTGTTCAACAATTTTTAGTCGCTCTTTCGGATAATCTTTAATATTTCCTCCATATTTTGCTTGGAGGTGTCTTCAACAGTGACTTTCTTCGGTGCCTCAGTTTGAGCAGGCCCAGTCATATGTTCTTCCTCTCGAGTCTCATTAGTAGATTCAGTAAAAGTGATACAAACTAGTGCAGTAACAGCCTTCAGAGAGATATTTGGAGAGAAAACCCTTCCACTTTTGGTAACCTTACTAGTCCCAACAATATTGCCAACGTCGGGATTAGTAACTTCAGCATTTTTCATCTTCAACAGTCAATGGCTCTTGCTTGACGACATGGTAATAGACACTAACTCTGTAATTCCAAGGGATAGCCTTATCGGAAGAATATGGAATTGGCCCATGTGCAGTAATAATTAGAGGAGCGACTCTAGGTTTAGCAGTAATCTTCACAGGACCCTCACAATAACCTACACCACTTAATTCGACTAATTCGCAAAAATACATCAACCTACGAACATACCGAATTAATCGACCCGCGTCCAATTATTTGCTAACTTAATTAAATTAATCCCACTACTAAATTATTCCACTATCATGTAATATCAATTAAGTAACATCATGTAATATTAATTTAAGTAACATTAGGTACTGCACCCTTCACTTTGCCTATCATCACAACAACAAACAAATATATATAGGTGCCGATCGGCACCCACCTTCTCATCATCCCTGCCGATCGGCAGGGTCCTTCTCATAACATGTGTCATTCGGAACAATACCCTTGTCGGTCGTCACCCCTCATTACCTTTCTCCAATTTCCTTCATTCCCTTGCCCAGTTTCGTTACCGTTTCAGCGTAAACCCGGTATTCAATCCAATTAGCATAATAAATTCAATATACAACATGATACTCAATAAAATTCTTGTTACTTTTTCCTATCAATTATTATTATAAGCATGAATAAAATCCAATTGATCATCCAATTTCAACAAAACGCAGCAATGAATCTAATACTCTAAACCCCAATCCTACATACTAACCATCATATTCCCAGTTATAAAATCCGAACCCCACCCTTAACTTTTGGTTTTCCAGTCGGTCGAAATCTCCGGTTGAAACTGCAACTGGTTTGACGATAACTTCTCTAAATTTTCTTGCCTCCCACTTGGTGCCTCCAAAACCTTGTTTCTTCTACTGCTACGTGATAATTGTTTTTCTTTTGGTTTTTGGCTGCTAGCTTCTATATATCATAACCTAATATAATAATAGGTCTACTAGTAACTTTAATGGGCCTGTTAATGCTAATCCCAATCTTGCTATTTCACACACCCAACTTGACCCAACTAATAAAATAATATTCTATTAAAATCAACATTATTTCCAATATTAATTCCTCATGACTAAATTGACTAATTATTATATTATCAATTCTAACAATATATATTTAATCCAATAATTCTCCTTATAATTATTCCGATAATTCCTTCTTCGACTAAATTCCAACAATTAAATCCTCAGTAATTCATTTAAATAATTTAATGAATTTCCGGGTGTTACATTATTCCCATGTTAAGGATGTCAATTGGTTTCTTTGTCTTCTTCTTTTTCTCATTGGTGACAAGTACTTTTGATTCTTCCTGCCCCTTGGCTAAGTTCAGGAACATCTTTTGAAATTGGGCATTCTGAGCTTGGAGATATTTGACTATTTATTCAAGAACCATTTTCTACTGAAATAAACATCTAGAAGATGAGAAAACATGTCTTAGGAATACCTGTTATGATATGCATGACATGTAGATGTATATGCAATATTTTCAAGGATCTTATGGGATAAAAATATTGGAAAAAGAATCTGGTTGCAGCTTTGTCTTGAAGAACTTTGAATCTTCATCTTCGAACATCCTTCTATCAGAATCAAGCTTACCATATCAAGTGGGTCATAGCCTCTAACTCAAGAGAACGTGTTTTGATCTTTGATGGCATCTAGTTAGAGGAAAATAAATCCTCTTACCCCTTCCTAGAAATCTGGCTTATAATATTCATGCACCAAAGGTCCCTAAGATCCTTGAAATGGTTAGTAAAAATGCCATGTCATGATGTTATGATGTTGTGATGTTATGTTCATGTTTAAACAGGTAGCAAACACAAACAAATCACACAAGAGCCTTAGGTTTAAAGGCTTGCATGAGGTCCACAAGAAAGTACCATTCTCTATTGAAGTTAAGTTGGCTCAACTTGTCCTAAAATAGTAACCAGGTTCTAGGAATCTCATATCACGGATCTTTCTTGAAGATTTTATTTTAGTACAATAACTGATTTGCCACCAAAACATCCCACGAGTCGAATCTCAATGAGTGTAGCATCGAGTATCAACCAACCCTGGACTGCACCAAAGCCGGCCATCTCATTATCTTCTAATGGCCAAGATGGGTCAATTAAGGTTCTAAAAGTTAGTTAGTGCTAATGACACCACGCGGAAGCCTAATATTACAGGGTGCAAAAAGTAAATCCTAAGCTATTACAGGGCTTTGGGGCAATTATATAAAAAGGATGCGGAAAATGAAGTGTGGAATTTAAAACCTAAACTATTACATCCCGTAAGCAGTTACATAATAGGTAAAAAATACAGAAAGGAAAAATCTAAGTTATTACAAAAAAGTCGTGCGACCTATACAACTTCTCTAAGAATTTCAATGCAAAATAAGATAAGAAAATAATTTGTTTGAATGTGATTTTTTATGAAATTAATTTGATCTTAATTAAATATCTAAAACCCTAAATCTAATTAATTTTAATTAATAAAAATCCTAAAGTCTATTTAATTTTAATTTTAAGAAAATAATAATTAACCTAATTAATTAGTAAATAAAAAAAGTAAAAACTAATTATTGATTAAAAAAACTAAACCTAATTTATTGGGGTTTTTAAAAAGGAGTTAAATTAGTTCATGATTAATTAAGGAAATAATTAGGGTTAAGGAAAATAATTAGGGTTAGTAATTAAACAAGAAAAGAAAATGGGTTAGTAAAAATAAGAACAAAAAAAGATTTGTATGTGGTGGGTGTTGAACCCACGCCCCCAGCCTTCTCACTGCATATCTTACCACCCAACCAACGTGATGGTTGTGTTATAAGCATAGGCGTTGTGTATTATATATGAGACATGCACAAATTAAAAAATATCAAAAAAAATGCAAAATATAAGGATTGAACCCACGTATTTAGAGACCAAAGCCTTAGCACACATAGCTTGCCACTATGGTGGCTATTTCATCCGGTAGTAAAACAAAACAAAATAAATATATTATAAACAAAAACAGAGGGACTGGAGAAGCGCCAGAGCCCTAGCCCCAGTCGTCTTCTCCGATTAGAGGATTCTTGGAACCTGCAAAGTAACAAACGTAAGTGCTCAAGGAAGTCCCTACCCCCCTAATTTGAGGGATGTGAATTCAGTGGTGGCCTTAGTTTTGGCTAATTCTTCCTGCATAAATAAATATACTTAAAATAGAGCTAATCGGTGCAAACATGGTGATGCATGATTTTGGCATCATGGGACTCATGCGATGGTTCAATCCTGTATTGTTACATCTCAGAAACACAATCAAAGCATCAGTTTACATCAAAGCATTATAAAAATCAAAAATCGAAATTCACAAAAAAGTATGGAAACCGGTGATGCATGGATGTGTGTTTCATGTACTTTTGATCATCAAGAATGATCAAGTCTTACTCTGCAATGTCTCAGGGATTGATTTGAGTGGTTGGTTTGCTTTGAGAAGGGCTGGGAAACGATTTTCAAGTTTGTCCTAGTTTTGACAAAATTTGAGGTTTTGAGTGGGTGTTCTTGCAGGGTTATTTCGTGTCCTTTCTTGTCTGAAAATGAAGTGTATATATAGGAGAAGATTAGGTCAAGAAAAATGGGTTTGGACCTCTTTGTAAAACACTTTGATTTTGTTTTAAAAATAGATAGAAATCTTGCAAAACATCAAGATTTGTTTCACAAAATAATTCCACACGGTTTTTGTATGATCTTTGGGCCTAAACAAAATCAAATCTTAAGCCTTTTATGCTTTATTCATTATTTGATATTTATTTGATTTAATTTTGAATTTAAATGAATAAAATTAAAATAAATAAAATAAAAAATTAAAAGGGTGTATGAATAGATTTAGAGGTCCATTATGATGTCAAGAATACTTTTGGACTCTAAAAGATAAGCCCATTAGCTCAAAAATTCAAGTTTGCTCAATTTGGGTTTCATGCATTTCTTAAATTTTGTCCAACTTTCACCAATCATAACTCACTCATTTTTTGTCATATGAAGGTAATCTTTAACTTTTTGGAAATCTCAAAATGTCCTCTACAACTTTCATGTTGGTCATTTTTCCATTTGAATATTTTAACTTGATGTAAATTTCTTTGACAAAAAGTGTCTTTTTGTTGACTTTTAAAATGACCTGTAATGTTTTGGCCTATATCTCTCAAATAAAGCATTTTTGGACTTGAGCTTTGAGAGACAAAGCTGTATAGAATTGAATTTCCATCAAAATGAGTTTTGTTTGAGAATTTTATGATAAATTGATCTTGTGGTTGACCAGAACCTGGAGAGTGGCCGGAGGATGATCTTCAGTCGGGCAGAGGAGAGAGGGGGTTGTACCTGCAAGGTACTCCAACGATCAAGTAAGAGTGGGAGTAAGGAGGTACTAGTAGAATATCAGGTAATGAGTAGTAAAAATGTGATACCTGGCCCTCACATGTGTGAGGGTTTATATAATGCCCCTGGTGCATGGCCATTGGTTCTTGATTTCCCGCCTAGATATGCGGGTCTGGAAAATCATGTAACTGCCAGGACTTGGTCAAACTGGGAAGAAGTGCTCGTAGCTAGCCTTTGGTCATGGGGAGGAGTCTGGTTGCGAGTATCTCTTTGGTCGATCCCTGGTGGCCTACACGACGCTGGTGTCGGGCAGGCTGAGTAGACGCTCAACAGGTATCTTGGATCAGTGCTGGACCAGAAGGGCAAGAGGGTGATATTTCTCAACAGGTGCGAGCAGTCCAGATCACGGTCAGTGGGTGGCACCTATGAGGTGTCTTAGACTAGGCCCACTCAAGATTTCGGGCCAGTCCAAAACAGTAGCCCCCCAAGTCATTGCTTCTGGGCATAGGAGCGAAGACTTTGGTGTATGCCTGGAAGACGTGGAAATGGCGTTTGCCCATTGTATTTATTTGTCAGGGAGGTGAAACTTTTGCTGTTGGGACCGTTGAATTTGGAGAGGTAGCGTGTTTTGGGAAACATACCGATCGAGCGGTGCTAATTATGGCCTAGGGCTAGGGTGTCATGATGACGACCCTAGGGTTCCCAAGGCGTGTGTTTTGCATGCGCGGATCTTTCCAGCTATAAATACGAGAGGGACAGGGAGATTAGTATTTTTCGCTTCCTTCTTCAACTGCTCGTATTAGCTCGACGTCGACCACCAACATCTGCTCAATTTCTTTGTTCGCGGTTATCCAACTACGTCTTTTCTTCTTTTGGTGAGTTTCAGATTCTCCATTGTTTTCATGCTTTTGTTTTTTTCTTCTTAGATATCCATGCGGTTAGGATTTAGGGTTCCGTTAGGGAGGAGACCCTAGGTGGCGGGCGTCGTTCTCGCGGCGCATATCTGCCCGGGCTGCCGTAGAGCTCTCTGGAGGCGTGCTATAGGCGACTCGTTTAGGTTTTGATTGTTTTCTGCAACCCGTGCCCGTTAGAATACCTTAACGGACTTCTGGATTATATCTTCGTTTTTTCCCGGCAGCGCGCCTCAGTGAGGGTTCTGGTTGGGGATAAGATCCTCGTCTCCCAGCGCCCTTTCACATGTTTAGTGGTGGAAGGGTGGTTCTGGTATTGATGTCCAGCTCACCTTTTTCCTATGCTTTTCAGGTGTTATGGCTGATGATGCACATGTTGTTATTTCGAGCGAATCCACAGAATCTTCCAAGAGCTCCTCGAGAGAGACCAGTAGCAGTTCGTCGAGCACTTTAGAAATTTCTGAAGCGCAGCAAAACCTGGTGGATCAACAGACGGGGGAGCCCGATGTAGAGACGACCTCTTTGGTACGGGAAGGCCTATTTCCTCATCGAGATGATGAGGACCATCTAGATAGGGTAACTAAGGATCCCTGGTGTTGTACCCTGAATTTTGCCCCTAACTTTTTCAGTCGCACTTTCATACCATATTTTGTCATTCAGTCACAATCATTTATAAATAGCATCATTCATCACATTTGCATCCTATCTTTAAGATGGCTCTTGTGTTATAGATTAACTCCTAATCAAAATTCAAAAATATATTTGCCTTTTTCTTTGCAAAATTATGTTTTATAGGTACCGAGTCGAAGCATCTTCCAAATAAGGATTTCTGCCTTCAAAAAAATCTAGCATGTATCGACACATAGAGGTATGTATCAACTCATCTAGTTATGTAAAACCAGCATGCGTTGATGCATGCATGTATGTATCGACTCATCCTGCTTGCATAACTAGCATGTGTCGACACATGCATGTATGTATCGACTCATCCTGCTTATATAACTAGCATGTGTCGACACATACGTGTTATGTATCGACACATGCAGTTTGTTGCATTCTGTAATATGTTGGAATAATAGTATGTATCGACACATAGAGGCATGTATCGACACATGTTGTGTTATACAGCTAGGATGTGTCGACGCATACCACCTATGTATCGACTCATAATAGCAAAATGCATGTGTTTTTTGAAAAAAAAAATCCAACAAATTCAAATTGTCATCATTTTGGCTCCAATTTTTTCTGCATAATTTGAAATTATATCATTAATTCAAATTTGGCTCCAAGAATCAATTATCAAATTACCACTAATCCCAATCCTAAAAATCTATAAATAGAGACCTCATTTCATTCAAATGACAAGCTTTGGATAGCCAAAATCATCTTGCTAAAAAATCTCTCAATCCTCTCCATTTTACCAAATTCACTCAAAGCTCCATTTTCAAAAGTTAGTAAGCTTTGCAATGAAGCTTACTAATCTTTGAGCTAAACCTTCATCCAAACACTTTTTCTCCATCAATTCTATACATCCAAGCTTTGGTAATTGGTTCTAGTGGTTGAATTGAAGCAAATTCTGGAAGTTGTTTGATAATTCTCAAATTCTACCTTTGGTAAGTTGGATCATCATCTTTCACAATGTGATCACTTGTGGATTTCTGGTTTTGATTCATTGAGCACTATTTTTATAACTCCATTAGTGCTATTTTCTCAAAATTTGCTGGAATTTTCATGCTCAATTGGATCCATGATCATAAGGTGTTTGATGAAAAGTTGGAACAAGAATTTGATCCCAAAAATACTTTTGCTGCCTTATTTTAGGACTGTTTTGACTCAAATATTTTTCTGCACACTCTCTTTGATGGATAATTTGGATTGCAATTTTAAAATGTCCAATTTGTTTTTAAGCTCAATGAACTTTGTGATGTAGATGAAGTTGGATAAATGTTCATCAATTCAAATCTACTTAAGAATGAATTATTTAATTTATTTTTGGTGCTTTGGATTAATGATATATTTAGTACTTTAATCCATCTAGAGGAGTGGTTGAATTTAAAGATGAAAGAATTTTGAAATGGTGATTCAAATTAGCTTATCATTCCCTCCCCTCTTCATCTTACCCCTTTCCTTTTTTAATTGTGCTACATGTTAAAGGATGGTGATCTCTATATCATTTACCCAAACATGAAGTACATAGATTGCTATTGACCGGCCTCAAAATAGGTGCGAATTCTACATAAGTCCATATACGATTGCTTAACATAGTGCTAAATTTTGTCTTGATTCGAATAAATGATCATTCGTGGCCCAAACTTATGATTGCAAGCCCAAGCATGTTAATTTGATATCTTTGATCCAATAACCTTGAGATTCATTGTGTAGAGGCTTTCGTGCTACCAATCCTCTAATGGATCTACAACACCTTTGGTCAACTCGGGTCACTTAAACATCGTTGATCATTACATGTTACTTGTGAAAATTCTAAAATGGATGATATACTTGACAAAAAGCAAATGCAACTTGTTGTGTGGAGGCTTTGATTCTACCAATCCTCTAATGAGTTCCAAATGCAAGTTTCAAGATGATCATCCAACTAACCACTAATTACTAACAATTGACTTTACTTTATGCTTTTATTTTTATGCTTTATGTACCATTTACTTTTTGCATTTACATTTCATGCTATCTTCACTTTTGCTCACTTGAGCATTTACTTTTATGTTGTTTTTATTTTTGCTCACTTGAGCTTTTCTTTCCCTTTTAAAGACACTTAATAATCAACATGAACCATAAAAGTCATTAATGATACTTGGACTACTTGGTTACTATCCTTTGCATTATGGAATGACGGACTTCTTGGACTTAGGAATATAAACTTTGGCTTATATTAGAGACCTTTTGACCTTAATGGATATTTTGTCTGGAGCTCTTGGGGTTTACCTCAAGACATTGGGTTGTTTGTTTGTTGTGTGTGCAGGTTATTGTGATTACATACTTTGTTTGTAATCTAGAATTCACCCGTATACAGCCGTTACTCTGCCCAATTTTTTCGAAGACTTAATACACTTGAAGCTTGGTTCTCTCAAGAGGTCTAGTATCTTTTCTTGCTTGGTTTCACTCCAAAGAATGGGAATTCTGCATTGGCTCATAATGTCAAGTATCGGCTTCTTGTTGGTTAGACGGTTATCTTCCTTAGCTTTTACCTTATGCTTTAGGATAGTCCCTTCATCTCCTCCCATCTTCTTTAATTTTCAAAACCTTCTCACTTTTTCAAAATCTTCTTTGTTTTTAACATCAAACCGCTTTCATAATAAACCTCGACTTCGTCGAGTGCCTTTTCTTTTAAAACTTCTTTCCTTTAAACAAACTTCAATACATTTAATCATACTTTGACATTTCTTTCAAAATTAACAAAAACACTTCAACTCATTCAAACTCTTTTGTGCGCCCGAGCACCTTTTCCCTTTAAACTTTTTTTTCAAGATGAGACATTATTCATTGATAGTCAAGCAATATTCTCATATCCCTATGGTTATAAAGGTGTCGACTTTTCCACTTGAGTACTAGAGGCGTTCTCAAACCCTCACTCTTGTTGACGCAGGGTCCATCTTTCTTACACCTTGTGGGCGTTAGTCGAGATTTCTCTCCTAACAATGATGACTTGTCTCCTTGTTTAAAATCAATTAACAGACAAGTCTTTTTCTAGATGAACTACGTATACCCTGATCCCCTATTGCACGAAAGGTGGTACGTAGGAACTAAAGGTTCGCAACCGCGGCGGGTGAAAAAATCATAAAAATATTTCTTTTCTCACCTCCACCATCCATTTTATGTACAACACATTTTTATAGCCAAAATATACAGATTTTTCAAAGAGGTTCCTGCGGAGTACCTTAGATGTTTAGGGTGCTAATACCTTCCCTTTGCATAACCAACCCCCTTACCTTGAATCTTTCCCCCTTTTTGAGTTATTCGCTTTTTTCCCATTCCTTTGGAAACAATAAAGCACGGTGGTGATTTTTATTTTTATTTGTATAAAGTCTAGTCAATCCAATGGCTTAGTCTTGAACATTTCTACCGCTACAGAAAAATAGTGACTTCACTGGGGACAGATTGACCTCTTGTTTGTCCATCCCTAAGTGGGTTGAGCCTATCTTTGTTTATATCTGTATATGTGTTATTGTGTTTATGTGTTATATTCTATATATATATATATATATATATATATATATATATATATATATATATATATATATATATATATATATATATATATATATATATATATATATATATATATATATATATATATATATATATATATATATATATATATATATATATATATATATATATATATATATATATATATATATATATATATATATATATATATATATATATATATGTTTGTCTGGATTTTCTTGGTTTTCAAGGGCTTGGTGATTTCTTATAAGTCCTCTACCAGGACTTTGGGAAAACTAAAGATAGGACGGGCGGTATAGTCATGTTAACTTTGAGAGAGTAATCCCAAAAAAGGAGGCATGAGATCCCCCACTCAGTGGAGGCCCCTTTGACTGTAGTGTCGTTTACCGAGTAATCGGGAAGACATACTGCTTTCGACCTGGGAGCCTGCTTAAGCTGAGGACTGTAAATTACCTAACCCATCTTGGCCTTTTAGGTGTAGTGCGGAAGCTACGACAGAGTAATCCAGAAATAGTTGTCATGCGATACTACGCTTGGACGAGTCTTTCCTGAGAATATTTCTAATTACCGAGTTAATCAGGACGTTGGTAATATCCAAAGGAAGGATGTAGACTCTGGGAACCTTTTAGAACCTTGTTCGGCAGGTGATAACCGTTAGTCCATACCTTATGGGTTGTACCTTTGACTCCAGGCTCGTGACTCTGAACCATGTGATCCTGTTACTGTGCAGTGCATTGCATAAAATTACATATCATTTGCATCCTCTGCATCATTCTGCATACATCCAGGTTGTTTAGGATCTTATTCCCAGTTTCTTCTTTCTTCCAGTTAGTCGTCTACCGTCAAGCTGATTCCTCAACATAACTACGGGACTAGAGCTGCTGTCAGATTGAGAATGGAAAACCAAGAACAACACAACATGGAAGTCATAATGGAAATCGATGAGTTGAAGTCAGGCATGGCCAAACTTACAGAGATGATGCAAGTCCTGATTTCCAGAGGAGAACCACCTCAGAGGACTGTGATATCTGAAATCCCAACTGCTGTTGTTGACACTCAACCTATCCAGCATACATCTACTGCATGGCCAGAGTTTGGGTTACCTCAGAATTACTCTTCGCCTATTGCAATTACTGCAATGATTGGTCAGTCTTCCCGACCAGTCTTTCAAGCTCCAGTTTTCACTGAACCTCAGCCAATCGTTCATACTGCTTCTCGTCAATCTGCTGCACAAGCTGCTTTTAGGAATCCTCTCTTTGAGTACCATGCTGATTGTCCTCGAAGTGTGAGCCAAGGAGACTTTGGTGAGTTTGAAGAGTTCAAAGAACAATATCAGACTTTGGAGAAGAGACTCAGAGCTATGGAAGGAAATGAGTTCTTCAGTGTTGCTAACAATATGTGCTTGGTTTCTGATCTGGTTATGCCTGCAAAGTTCAAGACTCCCTAGTTTGAGAAATATAATGGGCATACTTGTCCAAGAAGTCATTCGGTGATGTACTTTCGAAAGATGTCTGCTTACACCAAGAATGACAAGTTGCTTATCCATTGTTTCCAAGATACTCTGAGTGGAGCTTCACTGAAATGATACATGGGACTTGAGAAAGGTCGTATCCAATGCTTCCAAGATCTTGTTGATGCTTTCATAAAGCAATACAAATACAACCTCGACATGACACCTGATCGTCGCCAACTACAAAATATGTCTCAGAATGAAAAAGAATCTTTCAAGGAATATGCTCAATGATAGAGAGAATTGGCATCTCAAGTTGAACCACCTTTGGCAGAGAAAGAGTTAACTGGTTTGTTCATGGATACTTTATCCCCTTTCTTTTGGGAGAAGATGATTGGTAGTGTGTCTTCCAGCTTCACAGACCTGGTGACTATTGGCCAGAGATTAGAAGAAGGAATCAAGAATGGTAAAGTGTCTAAAGCTGCTGAATCTTCTAATGGTGAAAATAAATACCTTGGGAACCTTCAGAAGAAGAAAGAAATAGAAGCCAGTGTTGTCTCGACTAAGAGAAGAGGACCTCTCTGTAGGCCTCAGCACACTGGTCAACCATAAGTAGCGGTTGTTACTCCTGCAGTTAATGCTCAACCAGTTCAGGTCCCTTAATAATAGAATATTATGCATAATCAGAATTGGAATAGGGCTCAGTTTGATCCCATCCCTATGACATACACTGAATTGTACCCTGCATTGGTGCAGAAGGGCTTGATTACAACTAGGCCTCTGATTCCTCGAAACCCTCCTCCAGTCGGGTTCAGATCTGACCTTCACTGTGAGTTTCATCAGGGAGCTATCGGTCATGATTTAGAGAGTTGTTATGCATTGAAAAACAAAGTGCAGGAATTGGTGAAAACCAATGCTCTCACTTTCAAAGAGGTAGGTCCTAATGTTATCAGCAATCATTTGCCAAAACAAAGTGGCTGAAGACTGAGTCGAGATACCCTCAAGTCACCTCCTAAAGCTAGTGTTTCAGACAGGACAGCTCATCCTTGTTACTGATTAATCACTAAGCCATGTTTCTTTCTGTTTGCATTTTTCCCTTGTTTATGTTAAAATTATTGCCTTCAAATTTTGTTTGTACTTTCATGTTAAGTTTAATGAAATGAGCATTGCAATGTTTTGATTCAAATCATTTTCATTTACTGCTTTCAAATATATTTCTCTTGTTCACTCCCTTTATCAAGCTTTTATTTATGCAAAGATTTGAGGGAGGATGATGAAAACGAAATACCCATAATTGTTGTTGGTATGCTTTCGAATAAAACTTTGCTGAGGATATACAGACATTGTTTCAACTCCCAACACCGGAGAAATAAGGAAGTTAATCCCTCGTTCCCCCCTTTGAGCCTAGAAGTTGGAGTTTCTTTCTATACGAAAAAACCTGCAATCTTAACCTGGGGATGGGTAGTTCTCAGTTAATTCAGTTGTGAATTCAATTACAAGAGAAGTCGTGCAAGACACCTTTTAACAAAGGTCGTGATCAAGCTTTCCATTGCACACAACAAGAAGTGTCAAAGATGCTCTCAAACAAAAAAAATGACGAAGATGGTTCCTCGTAATCATTAAGCAAGGCAGTCATAATCTTTCCAAAAATAAAAAAGAAGTGAAAAGAAAAATCAAAAGAAAAATCCCGCTAGGTCAAAACCACTGAAGGAGACTTAGGTAAAAAAACTGAGGCATCCCGCTGACTGTATTCTCAAATGAAACAGTTCAAGCAAAAGTTGGGAATAATAAATTCAATCAGAAGAGGTCTTCAAATCCTCAAAATTCTCCACCAGAGTTGACAAAAGTCCTCAAAACAGCAAAAATATGTAAGAAGAAATGACTGTCATTCTCAAGAATCCTTTAGCTTCTGAGCCATCGTCATTGCTACCATCAGTGCAAATCCAAAATCTCTTGGAACTTGAATGCATATTCTAAATTAACTGAACGTATGGTTGAAGAACATCACGAAGATTGGGTTGGGTACAAATAAACTTTGAGCCTTTATCCTTTATTTCCTAAACCGTGAACCCGTCCATGTTACAACCCTTAAAAGACCTAATTGAAGCCAGGTTTCTTTTGAAAGCATACTACAGCAAGGTTGCGTAAACTGACTCCTATGATCTTTTGCGAATAATTTGTTTTGGTTTCATACCTTTGTTTTCACTTTAAAAGTATAAACCATTATGCTTTAACCAGTGATGCATTTTCTATACACCAATAACATCATTTCAAAAGGATTTTGGATTCAAAACTTTTGCATGAACTTTGCATTAAAATTACCATGTTTGAATAAATAATTTTTGCTTGCAAACAAGTTTTCCTCGTCAAGGAATTTCAAACAGCTGGGAAACTTGGTCAGTGACCCTATCAGAAGCAAGTATCTTCCAGGTCCATTTGCGAATCAGTTCAAGATTTGTTGCTCAGTGCAAATTTTCTCAAAATTGGTTAGCCAGAAAATCATTTTCAAGACTCATACAGGGGCATTCCTTCCCAATAATCATCTCAAGAGCTGAAGCCATGATCAGTTTATCTCCAATAGTCATTTCAGAGCTAAGGCCATGATCAGCTCATTAGCAGCAACTTTCGACTGAAGCCATGATCAGTTTATCCCCAACAGTCGTCTAATCTGGGACAATTCCCCAAGCAACTCTCCATGTCTTTTCTCAGAGGATCATCAGTTCAATACAGTTTACAAGTGTGACAAACTTGGGTTCAAGACATTTTTCTTCCTAAACAATTTGGCAGAGTTCTCCGTGTTGAGGAATAAAACTTCCAATTTTCCATTCACAAAAGAGTCAAACTCCATTGTCGTAAACGTCGGCATTACATGCATAGATCATTCACATATCATGCATAACAAAATTCATACATAATGCATAACAAGAGTGCTTCATCCTCATTTTCATTTTCCGAGGTCTTGTTGCAGTTGACATGTCACCTTGAGATCAAAGTCCAACTTACTTGGCACCTACCAAAGCAAACGTCAGTTCAGTTGTCTCTCTTTTGTCCAATGCTAATCTTAGATGAACTGTTTCTCTTTTTCCATCCAAAGCCAGTATTGGATGTTGTTACCTTTTTCTTCATTCAAATCCTGTATTGAATGTCAAGATCTCTTTGTTTCGTCCAAAGCCATTATTGGATGCCTTGTTTTTTCTCCCTTCATTCAAAGCCAGTATTGAATGTCAAGATCCCTTTTTCTTCATTCAAAGCCAGTATTGAATGTCAAGATCTCTTTTTCCATCCAAAGCCAGTATTGGATGTTGTTATCTTTTTCTTCATTCAAAGCCAGTATTAAATGTCAAGATCCCTTTCCCTCATTCAAAGCCAGTATTGGATGTTGTGATCTTTTCTCTCGTCTAAAGCCAGTATTAGACGTTGAGTTTTCCCTTCATTCAAAGCCAGTATTGAATGTCAAGATCTCTTTCACTCATTCAAAGCCAGTATTGGATGTTGTGATCTTTTCGCTCGTCTAAAGCCAGTATTAGACGTCGAGTTTTCCCTTCATTCAAAGCCAATATTGGATGTCGTGTTTCTTTTCCGCCCAACGTCTTTCCTGGACGACTCTGATGTAGATTCAGATTTGGTCTCATCCAACATCTAATGTTCTTCTAGATGTTTCTGATTGCCTTTTCCAGAGAGTTGTTCGCCTCATTCAATGCCGTTCTTGGATGTCGCTGCTTTCCTTCTCGAGTTTTATCTCTTTTTTCCAAGTATTGATGGTTACTCTTTGTCACCCTGACAGATATCCAGAAGTATCTTGTTGTTTCCCTAGCGTGTTTTTCCACGTCATTTCATCTGAGCTACCATAAGTTTCCAGTTTCGAGTCTTTCCATATACCCACAGAGTCTGTCTCATCTCATACATCATTCAAAAAAATATATATGTCAAAAAAAAGCCCATGCATTCATTCATGACATATGCTATCATCTCATCGCATCATGGACAAAATTAAGGTATGTTTGTATTTAATTACTTTCCGCCTATCTGGCTAAAAGATAATTAAATAGGGGTAGTTGTTGTACCCTAAATGTTTCCCCTAACTTTTTCAGTCGCACTTTCATACCATATTTTGTCATTCAGTCATAATCATTTATAAATAGCATCATTCATCACATTTGCATCCTATCTTTAAGTTGGCTCTTGTGTTATAGATTAACTCCTAATCAAAATTCAAAAATATATTTGCCTTTGTCTTTGAAAAATTATGTTTTGCAGGTACCGAGTCGAAGCATCTGCCAAATAAGGATTTCTGCCTTCAAAAAAATCAAAAAAATCTAGCATGTATCGACACATAGAGGTATGTATCGACTCATCTAGTTGTGTAAAACCAGCATGCGCCGATGCATGCATGTATGTATCGACTCATCCTGCTTGCATAACTATCATGTGTCGACACATGCATGTATGTATCGACTCATCCTGCTTATATAACTAGCATGTGTCGACACATACGTGTTATGTATCGACACATGCAGTTTGTTGCATTCTGTAATATGTTGGAATAACAGTATGTATCGACACATAGAGGCATGTATCGACACATGCTGTGTTATACAACTAGGATGTGTCGACGCATACCACCTATGTATCGACTCATAATAGCAAAATGCACGTGTTTTTTGAAGAAAAAAAGCCAGCAAATTCAAATTGTCATCATTTTGGCTCCAATTTTTTCTGCATAATTTGAAATTATATCATTAATTCAAATTTGGCTCCAAGAATCAATTAACAAATTACCACTAATCCCAATCCTAAAACTCTATAAATAGAGACCTCATTTCATTCAAATGACAAGCTTTGGATAGCCAAAATCATCTTGCTAAAAAATCTCTCAATCCTCTCCATTTTACCAAATTCACTCAAAGCTCCATTTTCAAAAGTTAGTAAGCTTTGCATTGAAGCTTACTAATCTTTGAGCTAAACCTTCATCCAAACACTTTTTCTCCATCAGTTCTCTACATCCAAGCTTTGGTAATTGGTTCTAGTGGTTGAATTGAAGCAAATTTTGGAAGTTGTTTGATAATTCTCAAATTCTACCTTTGGTAAGTTAGATCATCATCTTTCACAATGTGATCTCTTGTGGATTTCTGGTTTTGATTCATTGAGCAATGTTTTTATAACACCATTAGTGCTATTTTCTCAAAATTTGCTAGAATTTTCATGCTCAATTGGATCCATGATCGTAAGGTGTTTGATGAAAAGTTGGAACAAGAATTTGATCCCAAAAATACTTTTACTGCCTTATTTTGGGACTGTTTTGACTCAAATATTTTTTGCACACTCTCTTTGATGGATAATTTGGATTGCAATTTTAAAATGTCCAATTTGTTTTTAAGCTCAATGAACTTTGTGATGTAGATGAAGTTGGATAAATGTTCATCAATTCAAATCTACCTAAGAATGAATTATTTAATTTATTTTTGGTGCTTTAGATTAATGATATGTTTAGTACTTTAATCCATCTAGAGGAGTGGTTGAATTTAAAGATGAAAGAATTTTGAAATGGTGATTCAAATTATCTTATCATTCCCTTCCCTCTTCATCTTACCCCTTTCCTTTTTTAATTGTGCTACATGTTAAAGGATGGTGATATCTATATCATTTACCCAAACATGAAGTACATAGATTGCTATTGACCGGCCTCAAAATAGGTGTGACTTCTACATAAGTCCACTTACGATTTCTTAACATAGCGCTAAATTTTGTCCCAATTCGAATAAATGATCATTCATGGCCCAAACTTCTGATTGCAAGCCCATGCATGTTAATTTGATCTCTTTGATCCAATAACCTTGATATTCATTGTGTGTAGGCTTTGGTTCTACCAATCCTCTAATGGATCTACAACACCTTTGGTCAATGCGGGTCACTTAAACATCGTTGATCATTACATGTTACTTGTGAGAATTCCAAAATGGATGATATACTTGACAAAAAGCAAATGCAACTTGTTGTGTGGAGGCTTTGGTTCTACCAATCCTCTAATGAGTTCCAAATGCAAGTTTCAAGATGGTCATCCAACTAACCACTAATTACTAACAATTGACTTTACTTTATGCTTATATTTTTATGCTTTATGTACCATTTACTTTTTGCATTTACATTTCATGCTATCTTCCCTTTTGCTCACTTGAGCATTTACTTTTATGTCGTTTTTATTTTTGCTCACTTGAGATTTTCTTTCCCTTTTAAAGACACTTAATAATCAACATGAACCATAAAAGTCATTAATGATACTTGGACTACTTGGTTACTATCCTTTGCATTATGGAGTGATGGACTTCTTGGACTTAGGAATAGAAACTTTGGCTTATATTGGAGACCTTTTGACCTCAATGGATATTTTTTCTGGAGCTCTTGGGGTTTACCTCAAGACATTGGGTTGTTTGTTTGTTGTGTGTGCAGGTTATTGTGATTACATACTTTGTTTGTAATCTGGAATTCACCCGTATACAGCCGTTACTCTGCCCAATTTTTTCGAAGACTTAATACACTTGAAGCTTGGTTCTCTCAAGAGGACTAGTATCTTTTCTTGCTTGGTTTCACTCCAAAGAATGGGAATTCTGCATTGGCTCATAATGTCAAGTATCGGCTTCTCGTTGGTTAGACGGTTCTCTTCCTTAGCTTTTACCTTATGCTTTAGGATAGTCCCTTCATCTCCTCCCATCTTCTTTAATTTTCAAAACCTTCTCACTTTTTCAAAATCTTCTTTGTTTTTAACATCAAACCGCTTTCATAATAAACCTCGACTTCGTCGAGTTCCTTTTCTTTTAAAACTTCTTTCCTTTAAACAAACTTCAATACATTTAATCATACTTTGACATTTCTTTCAAAATTAACAAAAACACTTCAACTCATTCAAACTCTTTTGTGCGCCCGAGCACCTTTTCCCTTTAAACTTTTTTTTCAAGATGAGACATGATTCATTGATAGTCGAGCAATATTCTCGTATCCATATGGTTATAAAGGTGTCGACTTTTCCACTTGAGTACTAGAGGCGTTCTCAAACCCTCACTTTTGTTGACGCAGGGTCCATCTTTCTTACACCTCGTGGGCGTTAGTCGAGATTTCTCTCCTAACAATGACGACTTGTGTCCTTGTTTAAAATCAATTAAGAGACAAGTATTTTTCTAGATGAACTACGTATACCCTGATCCCCTATTGCACGAAAGGTGGTACGTAGGCACTAAAGGTTCGCAACCGTGGCGGGTGCAAATATCATAAAAATATTTCTTTTCTCACCTCCACCATCCATTTTATGTACAACACATTTTTATAGCAAAAATATACAGATTTTTCAAAGAGGTTCCTGCGGAGTACCGTATTTGTTTAGGGTGTTAATACCTTCCCTTTGCATAACCAACCCCCTTACCTTGAATCTTTCCCCCTTTTTGGGTTATTCGCTATTTTCCCATTCTTTTGGAAACAATAAAGCGCGGTGGAGATTTTTATTTTGATTTGTATAAAGTCTAGTCAATCTAATGGCTTAGTCTTGAACATTTCTACCGCTACAGAAAAATGGCGACTTCACTGGGGACAAATTGACCTCTTGCTTGTCCATCCCTAAGTGGGTTGAGCCTATCTTTGTTTATATTTGTATATGTGTTATTGTGTTTATGTGTTATATTCTATATATATGTTTGTCTGGATTTTCTTGGTTTTCAGGGGCTTGGTGATTTCTTATAAGTCCTCTACCCGGACTTTGGGCAAACTTAAGATAGGACAGGCGGTATAGTCATGTTAACTTTGAGGGAGTAATCCCAAAAAATGAGGCATAAGATCCCCCACTTAGTGGAGGCCCCTTTGATTGTAGTGTCGTTTACCGAGTAATCTGGAAGACGTACTGCTTTCGACCTGGGAGCCTGCTGAAGCTGAGGACCGTAGATTACCTAACCCATTTGGCCTTTTAGGTGTAGTGCGGAAGCTATGACGGAGTAATCCAGAAATAGTTGTCACGCGATACTACACTCGGACGAGTCTTTCCTGAGAATATTGCTAGTTACCGAGTTAATCGGGACGTTGGTAATATCCAAAGGAAGGATGTAGACTCTGGGAACCTCTTAGAACCTTGTTCGGCAGGTGATAACCGTTAGTCCATACCTTATGGGTTGTACCTTTGACTTCAGGCTCGTGACTCTGAACCATGTGATCTTGTTACTGTGCAGTGCATTACATAACATTGCATATCATTTGCATCCTCTGCATCATTCTGCATACATCCAGGTTGTTCGGGATCTTATTCCCAGTTGCTTCTTTCTTCCAGTTAGTCGTCTACCGTCAAGTTGATTCCTCAACACAACTACAGGACTAGAGTTGCTGTCAGATTGAGAATGGAAAACCAAGAACAACACAACATGAAAGTCAGAATGGAAATCGATGAGTTGAAGTCAGGCATGGCCAAACTTACAGAGATGATGCAAGTCCTGATTTCCAGAGGAGAACCACCTCAGAGGACTGTGATATCTGAAATCCCAACTTCTGTTGTTGACACTCAACCTATCCAGCATACATCTATTGCATGTCCAAAGTTTGGGTTACCTTAGAATTACTCTCCGCCTATTGCAATTACTTCAATGATTGGCCAGTCTTCCCGACCAGTCTTTCAAGCTCCAGTTTTCACTGAACCTCAGCCAATCGTTCATACTGCTTCTTGTCAACCTGCTGCACAAGCTGCTTTTAGGAATCCTCTCTTTGAGTACCATGCTGACAGTCCTCAAAGTGTGAGGCAAGGAGACTTTGGTGAGTTTGAAGAGTTCAAAGAAAAATATCAGACTTTGGAGAAGAGACTCAGAGCTATGAAAGGAAATGAGTTCTTCAATGTTGATTCTAACAATATGTGCTTGGTTTCTGATCTGGTTATGCCTGCAAAGTTCAAGACTCCCGAGTTTGAGAAATATAAGGGGCATACTTGTCCAAGAAGTCATTTGGTGATGTACTTTTGAAAGATGTCTGCTTACACCAAGAATGACAAGTCGCTTATCCATTGTTTCCAAGATAGTCTGAGTGGAGCTCCACTGAAATGGTACATGGGACTTGAGAAAGGTCGTATACAATGCTTCCAAGATCTTGTTGATGCTTTCATAAAGCAATACAAATACAACCTCGACATGACACCTGATCATTGCCAACTACAAAATATGTCTCAGAATGAAAAAGAATCTTTCAAGGAATATGCTCAACGATGGAGAGAATTGGCATCTCAAGTTGAACCACCTCTGGCAGAGAATGAGTTAACTGGTTTGTTCATGGATACTTTATCCCCTTTATTTTGGGAGAAGATGATTGGTAGTGTGTCTTCCAGCTTCACAGACTTGGTGACTATTGGCCAGAGATTAGAAGAAGGAATCAAGAATGGTAAAGTGTCTAAAGCTGCTGAATCTTCTAATGGTGAAAAGAAATACCTTGGGAACTTTCAAAAGAAGAAAGAAGTAGAAGCCAGTGTTGTCTCGACTAAGAGAAGAGGACCTATCTATAGACCTCAGCACACTGGTCAACCACAAGTAGCGGTTGGTTCTCTCAAGAGATCTAGTATCTTTTCTTGCTTGGTTTCACTCCAAAGAATGGGAATTCTGCATTGGCTCATAATGTCAAGTATCGGATTCTTGTTGGTTAAGTGGTTCTCTTCCTTAGATTTTACCTTATGCTTTAGGATAGTCCCTTCATCTCCTCCCATCTTCTTTAATTTTCAAAACCTTCTCACTTTTTCAAAATCTTCTTTGTTTTTAACATCAAACCGCTTTCATAATAAACCTCGACTTCGTTGAGTGCCTTTTCTTTTAAAACTTCTTTCCTTTAAACAAACTTAAATACATTTAATCATACTTTGACATTTCTTTCAAAATTAACAAAAACACTTCAACTCATTCAAACTCTTTTGTGTGCCCGAGCACCTTTTCCCTTTAAACTTTTTTTTCAAGATGAGACATGATTCATTGATAGTCGAGCAATATTCTCCTATCCCTATGGTTATAAAGGTGTCTACTTTTCCACTTGAGTACTAGAGGCATTCTCAAACCCTCACTCTTGTTGACGCAAGGTCTATCTTTCTTACACCTTGTGGGTGTTAGTCGAGATTTCTCTCCTAACAATGACGACTTGTCTCCTTGTTTAAAATCAATTAACATACAAGTCTTTTTCTAGATGAACTACGTATACCCTGATCTTCTATTGCACGAAAGGTGGTACGTAGGCACTAAAGGTTCGCAACTGCGGCGGGTGCAAAAATCATAAATATATTTCTTTTCTCACCTCCACCATCCATTTTATGTACAACACATTTTTATAGCCAAAATATACAGATTTTTCAAAGAGGTTCCTGCGGAGTACCATAGATGTTTAGGGTTCTTACCTTCCCTTTGCATAACCAACCCCCTTACCTTGAATCTTTCCCCCTTTTTGGGTTATTCGCTCTTTTCCCATTCCTTTGGAAACAATAAAGCGCGGTGGCGATTTTTATTTTGATTTGTATAAAGTCTAGTCAATCCAATGGCTTAGTCTTGAAATTTTCTACCGCTACACCTGGGAGTGGCGGTCATACTTTTATGAGCACGGGGAAGATGTGTTCAACGACGTTTATGTGCACGATGAGGGGGCTCAGGAGGAATGGTCATTATACATCCCCGGGAAAGATAGGAGGATTTTCTCGAGGTACGATAAGAGGAGGATTCCTATGTACGACATAGTTATCTGGGAGAAGGGTCTCCGTCTTCCTTTCTCTGATTTTGAAGTGGCTATATTCTGGCACCTGCGTGTGGCCCCCTCTATGTTGCACCCGAACGGGATTGCATTTGTACGGGCATTCCAGATAGTGTGCGACTATTTGAAGATCGGGGCCATGATCCCTTTGTTCTTCTACTATTTCCATATTTATAGGAGCCGAACAGATGGGCGATGGGGATGGGTCTCCCTCAAACAGGGCAACGGAAAGTTGTCCAAGGCCTATTTGGAGTTTGTGCGCCATTTCAAAGACAAGTATATATTGGTGCAGGCCACATCGTCGAAGGCGATACTGAATGTTTTCATAAGCCGACCGTCTCTCAATGAGGATGGGACTCCTCGATTTAATGAGTTAGGGGAGCCTACTGCGATGCTGGTCTCCAAGTTCCCATCCAATGGAATAGCAGACACTTCGAGAAGGAGCTGGGATCTTATGTCTGGAGAGAGGGGGAGCTTCGGGGCGAGGACCTGTCGAGCTTCGCTACTTTGACCGTGTGTTTTTCTCGTATCCCTCTAATTCAGCGAGTCGGTCGGGGGTAGGCCAGTGTTGGACAAAAACGAGGAGTCTGTGATCGAGCCGGGTCTCATAAACATTCGGGAGCTCCTTGGGAGCGAGGATCCCATTAGATATTTGGGTATAGATTTCCTTTTTCCAGTATGTGATTGTTCTTTGTTTGACCG
This sequence comes from Vicia faba, assembly GCA_948472305.1. Taxonomy (NCBI): domain Eukaryota; kingdom Viridiplantae; phylum Streptophyta; class Magnoliopsida; order Fabales; family Fabaceae; genus Vicia; species Vicia faba. The sequence continues at coordinate 1,439,239,585 of OX451737.1, read as the reverse complement.
GACGTTTTACTTACTCTTGTTTCTTCTTTGTTTTGTAGAAAATATGAATCCTGCTCAAGAATGTCTGGCTAAGACACTCGCCGTTCGGGAAAGGAAGGCCAAGAAGGATGCTCAGACTAGCGCGGGGCTAACTCTTGCTCCTGGGTTGGGCAGATCATCCTCGACCCCGTCTACCGCTGCTTTATCTCCACCTGTTGTCTCCTTAAAGGCGAAGAGGCCTCGACCTGAGGGGAGCGTTGATCTTACTGGGGAGACGGGAAAAGGGGTTTATGGGTTGCCTCCCTGCTGGCTGGAGAGGTCCTTTTTCAAGAGTGTGGCACTTCGTCTTCCCGAGGCCGAATCTCTCCTTCTCGAGGGGACGAGTCGTCTAGAGAAGAGGGAGACGCTGGCTCAAGGTGCGAGTGGCTTAATGTGGATCTTGGAGATGGTTGAGGCGTATACTGAGGGGAGTTCATCCCAGGAAACGGAAATCAGGAACCTCCGAGCCAAGTTGGCGGCGGCCGAGAAGGCCTTGGTCGATAAAGACAAAGTCCTAAAGTTGGCTGAGGCGGAGTCGGGGAAGTTGGTCGAGGAGCGCAGTACTTTCATGCTCAAGAGCGAGAGTCTTGAAGGAAAGGTGGCAGCCCTGACTGTCGAGCTAGTGCCCGCCAAGGACGAGCCGGAATTCACCAAGGATCTGAAGACTTGGGCCAAGCTAGTAGCCCGTTTTCAGCTCGCGGTGGATGATGCTCAGGCTGCTTCCGAGGGGAGCTTTTACAACATGGTGAATCAGATATGTGTGTTGAATCCCGACGTTGAGCTCAACACTTCGGGCATGGGGGTCAACTACTATGTGGCTGACGGACAGATTCTGGTTCCTGACTACTTAAGGGATTTCATCGACCAATCGGCTGGGGATTCCACTCGACTGTCGGCTATCGTCGAGGGAGAAGTGGAGGATTGATCATTTGTTTGTATTGGCCTGCGTGCCTTTTTTTATAAGATTTGTTGTTTCCCGGGCATATTGCCCGTTTATGTAATATTTGCATAATTTTGACCCAAGTGGTCGTTTTATTTATTTTCCGGCCATTGCTGGTTTTGTTTTGAATAATCAATGTGTTATTTGTATGATTGTTGACAAGTTAGCCCGATTAGGACTTTTGTGCTTTGTAGAGTTTGTATCAGGGATGTGCTCGTTTTTGTATGTTTGTCGGTGTAGGGAAACCGATCAAACTGCCGGGGCGGAAGTCAGGCGAGGGTCGGAATCCAGGTCTCGTTTTCGAGGGACCCGGATTTAGCGGTGTGAACTTCTCGTCGCTAGTTGGGCATTCTACCGTCGTGGCACAAAGAATGTGGAGCTCAGTCGAGTTATCCACGTCGAGCTGAGGGTACGCTCGTCAACAGAGCGGAGCCTCGCCCCTTCTAAATACTTTTGGGTGTTATGCTCGTGCCTAAGCACGCACGCGTGGTCGGGTCCTGGGGGGTCTGTCTTGTCGATCGATCCTGCCGACAGTTTAGTGTTTTCAATTGTAGTATTGTTGTAGCTTTTCAGTGTTCCATGATTGAAAGAGTTGTTCCCCTTGTAAATTTTCTAGGTAATACGCTTTGGTTCCCGTTTTGGTGTAGATGCGATAAGGGCCTTCCCAGTTTACCGCGAGCTTGCCCTTGCAAGATTCTTTGTGATTTCTCTTTAGGAAAAGGCTGCCAACTTCGAACTCTCGACGTATTACCCTAGCGTTGTAGCGCATGGATATTTTTTGTTTGAGCGAGGCCTCTCGCAGGGGCGCTCCCATTCTGATTTCTTCCACCAGGTCGAGCTCCTCTCTGAGGGAAACATCGTTCATCTCCTTGTCGAGAGGTGCCTCGGTTCGTCTGGAAGGTTCCTCGATTTCCATAGGGATAACGGCTTCCATCCTGTATGCTCGTCGGAACGGAGATTCCCCGATAGACGAGTGCATGGTCATTCGATATGCCCAGAGCACACCATACATCTCCTCGACCAAAATGTGACGCACATCGAAATTAGCCATCCGAGCTCTCACGAGTAGTGGGATGCTCGAATTCAGGGATCCTCCCGGTAACTCTTCCCTGTAGAATGCGAGGGGGTGAGATCCTCCTTGAAACTTGTCAAGCGTGGCGTCCATCTCGGAGTCGGCCTCGATAAGTTGGTTGAATCTTCTCTTCATTGATCTGAGAGTATGCCTATTGAACCCTCTGCCGGAGATGACCATGGCTGCAGGGAAGGATTCCCATGGCTTGTGGATGGAGAAGTACAGGGGGACGTCCTCCATGTCCGGAAATTAGAAGTCTTCCGGCTGTGAGATGCTCAAGGCGACCGGAATGGTGTCGAGGTTGGGGGATTTCTTCCCTTCTTCGACATTCTTTGTCTCTGGTGCTTCATCACGGGCGGCCTCCTTCTTCTTATACTATTTTAGGTGCCCGTCTCTGATTAATATTTCGATTGCATCCTTGAGATGGATGCAATCCTATATGTTGTGGTCGTGATTTATATGGAACCTGCGGTACTTTCTCTTGTCGGTTCCTGGCTTCGACTGCATTTGTCGGGGGAAGCGCATCCCGGCTTGTTTGAATTCTGAATTGACGCATTCTAAAAGAATACGCCCTCTTGAGGTTGTCAGGGGGTGTAGTCCTGAAAACAACCGGAAGGCCCCTTGTAGTCTTTAGGATCACGGGACCTATCCTCCCGTTTCTTCTCCCCCCGATGGGATGTCGAGGGCTCGTCATTCTTTGAGGGTCTGGCACTCTCCATGTGCCTGGATTCCTGGGCGTTGTTATCCGCCTCCTTCTTCTCGTACTATATGTACGCCTGGTCCTTCAGGATAATGGAATCGAGCGTGGATGGTGTTTCTATACCCACAGCTTTAGCAAAGTCGTTGCGGGGACGGAGCCTGCGCTTGAGCAGGTATTTCTTCATGTTGTCCGTTGTCGGGACCTGGACCGCTACTTTGTTGAAATGCTCGATGTACACTTGCAGAGATTCGTCTCTGCCTTGTATGATTTCCTCGAGCGAAGCTTCTGATTTAGGATGTTGGTGGGAAGGAAGTGAAATTCCTTGAAATCTTTTTCCAGAGTTGTTTCCACGAGGTGATGGATTCGTCAGGAAAACCTTTATACCATGCCATCGCCCCTTTCCTTAGAGTAGTCGGGAAGAGTCTGCATTTAATGGTTCCCCGGACCCCCTGTAGTCGAGGAGCACATCGATATTCTCAATATGCTCGTCAGGACCCGTCGTGCCATCGTAGGTCCCTAAGTGGGCGGCTTCTCTAGGCCGACGGGAAGTGGAGCTTCAGTGATCTCCCTGGATAGTGAGTTGTAGGGCTCGTCATCCTCACTGTTGACGGGAGATGGAGAAGGAGAGTGGTAATTTCTCCCCCATCGGTCATCACGGTCCCGTCGAGGGGAGGGGTTCTTTCGCTTTTGCTTTGGCTTAGGAGAGGGCAGTCGAGCACGGTCGATCCGTCTGTTGTCCTTCCTCTTCTTGAATGAAGGGGAGTCTTGATCTCGGGCAAGAGGTGTGCGATTGCATTTCTTGAAGAAAGAAACATTGCACCTTTCCTTCTTGGGCGGTGGACCACGCCTGGGGGGTGATGCACTGGGGGAACTCCGTCTTCGGGTCCTCCGGGGAGGAGATCTTGAACGCATGTTTTCCAAGGCTCGTATCCTCTGGTTTTGTTGAAGGATGAGGGCGTTGGTCTGATTCAGGGTAGCGAGCAGTGCTACCATGGTCATATCGGTGTTGACGGGGATAGGGACCGGTTGCAAGACTTATGGGAGTTCCTCAGCAGGATTCTTGGAACGCCCTTCGTCCAAGATTTGATTGTCACCATGCCAGGCATCAGCAGAATCAGGGGACACAGTTTGTCCATCACGGGGGCCCAGGTTGTCCTCAAGTCGAGGGTGTTCTTGGCCTTCATCAGTCTTGCAAACAGGGGAAAGGATGGTCTTTTCGGACAAGTAGAGATCATTATGGTCGGTCTTGGTAGGAGATATGGTTCTTGAAAGAAGAGTTGCTTTGATCTTAGGTTCCGAGGGAATAAAGATGGGGATAGAAGATTCCCACAGACCACGCCACTGATCTTGCAGTTGACCCGAACCTAGAGAGTGGTCGGAGGATGATCTTCAGTCGAGCAGAGGAGAGAGGGGGTTGTACCTGCAAGGTACTCCAACGATCAAGTAAGAGTGGGAGTAAGGAGGTACTAGCAGAATATCAGATAATGAGTAGTAAAAAATTTATACCTGGGCCTCACAGGTGTGAGGGTTTATATAGTTCCCCTGGCGCGTGGCCATTGGTTCCTGATTTTCCGCCTAGATATATGGGTCCATAAAATCAGGTAACTGCCAAGACTTGGTCAAACCGTGCAGATGTGCTCATAACTAGTCGTTGGTCCCAGGGAGGAGGCTGGTTACAGGCATCTCTCTGGTTGGTCCCTGGTGGCCTGCATGACGCTGGTGTCGGGCAGGCTGAGTAGACGCTCGATATGCATCTTGGATCGGTGCTGGACCAGAAGGGCAAGAGGGTGATATTGCCCGACAGGTGCGGGCAGTCTGGGTCACGGTCAGTGGGTGGAACCTATGACGTGTCTTAGACTGGGCCCACTCAAGATTTCGGGCCAATCCAGAACAGAAGCATGTGAAAGTTATGCTTGGTCAAAGTTCAGTTGACTTCTCCTAAAGAAAACCCTAATTTAGCAACTTTTGACTTTTGATGAATCTTGAGTTTCCTTGATAAGCCATATCAACCCTTGGTCAAATGATGAATGTGACCTAAAAATCTTGATGTTGACCAAAAAATCTTGAAGTTTGACTGTATGTTGACCACAATTGACTTTTTGTCTAATACAGTTGATTTTCAATCATCTGAGCAATTGACTGAACAAATTTTATGTGTAAGGCTTGAAACTTGTCATGAGGATTCTTCAAAGCACGTGAGGAACCATGAAACTCACTTGAGGCATTATAAGTCTTATCTTCCTTGAGGAAACCTAAACCCTAGTTGTAGATCACTGCTTAGGAGGAGGATTTATCTGATCAATTCTTGAGTAGTCTTGAGCAACTGAGAATCCTAAGAGTATGATGAGGTCTCTTGAAAATGGGAGGGAAAATTTTTTGGTACAACAAATGGACTTGTAAATGGTGGTGTAAATTTATTTGAATTTTGTGGATGAATCTTAGTAACAAAAGTATATGTTGAATGTATGAGCTCCTTGTAAACAGTTGCGAACTTGTAAACTAGTAAACTTGTAAACTTGCATAATTTGAAATTCAAACTTTTTTGCCATGGTTTCATGCTTGAATCAACTTTTTGACATCATAAATACATATGCACTTGAACAAATTAAATTTTATGTATCAAGTAAACAACAATGAATCCACTCTTTAATTATCACATCCATGTTTAACTTGTACTTTAAGAAAATCCAAATAATCCATCTTCCACCTACTCTCTTACAAGCTTCAAACAACTTGATTCAACTAAAAACCTTTAGAAAACTTGAATGAATACCAAACCAAATGATGATTACAGATCAACTTCAAATCTTTAAAGAACAAAACCAAATAACGCATGTAACTTCCATGAACCTTTAGCTCAATTCAAATTCGAAACTAGACCAAAACTTGTATGTCAAGCAACAAGTACTTAGAAGGAATGAAGAATTTATCACAAAGCATATTTAAACTCCGCATATTATGGTTCACACTTTATATCTCAATCAAATGAAATCCTGATAAGGAGAAGCATTGCCTCTTAAGGATAAAAGATCCATGATAGGCAGCCACGCCACAATCCTTATTTTGGAGCATAGTGAAGAATATTTTGAATAATGAAGTCCCATATGATAATGAGATGGTATTACTTCATAAATTCAATTCACACAAGCTTCAAATACTTCAACTGACCCACACCCTAATCTCAAGAGAAAAACAGGAGAACACATGATTCAACTTACTACTTTGCCAATTTCCAATTTTCTGACAAAACAACAAATCAACTTGAGATGTCATTGATAACGTGAAAATACATAGCTTATTCGACCCGGTTTGCATAAATGAAGTTACCATTTTATCTCAATTATGTTGCATTATATTGGCTTTTCAAGTGTGTTTCATGTGATTATTCCATCCAAGGCCTATATGAAAAGAGGAGAAGAAATGGAAAAGAAACAAGCTCAAAATCAGAAAAACAACAGAAAATAGAAGATTTCATATCAGAAGGTTGTGCCCCTTGGCACACCTTTCGTTCCGCCCGACACAAGTTCAATTTGTGTGCCCCTCGGCACACAAACCATTCTGATCGGCATAGAGTAAAAATATGTGTGCCCCACGACACACATTGCATGTCACTCGAAACAGGCATAACCTGTATTTTGTTTTGTTTGACGCGTGAAGATTTCTCCATAATATTCCACGCCAACGAATGATTTCCTCCTGGTCTTTCTCCACAAGCGAAGTTTTTGGAAGCACAAAGTCATGTCCCTATATTTTCTTAAAACAGTTTTTGTTATGGGGCGGATATAAAAAAAGAAGAACACTTATACAAAATTTTTCTCTTCTCTCTGGCTTGCGTACTTTGGAACTGCTATAATCAAATCCCCATGGCAATGAGTCACAAACATGGCATTGCTTTCATGATCGGGTCGGGCAATTACTACTACAATGTAATGCCCTTCAGCTTAAAAAACACGGGCGTAACATACCAGCGGATGATGAACAAAGTCTTCTGCAATGAGATCGGGGACATGCTCGAGGTATACATGGATGACATGATCATCAAGTCTCGAGCAGAAACTGACCATGCTGCCCATCTGATAAGAGTTTTCTACCAAGCAAGGCGGTACAGGATGAGGTTCAACCCGGAGAAATGCACCTTCAAGGTGAAGGCGGGAAAATCCCTCGATTTCTATTTGATCGAACGGGGAATCGATGCCAACCCCGGAAAATGAAGGACGTTCTCCAAGCTCCCCACACGAAACTCGAAAAAATCCATATAAGTCTTAAACGACATGCTCACCTTGTTCTCCCGCTTTGTGGTGAAGTCCGCGCCACACGCACTCCCATTTTACAAACTCTTGTTTATAGAGGCGACTTTTGAGTAGACCGAGGAGTGAGAGCAAGCCCTCCTCCACCTCAAGCGAGCCCTTTCACAACCTCCTGCATTATCACGGCCAGAGAACATGGTAACTTTGTTCCTTTATCTGGTCGTCTCCATCGAGGCTGTAAGTGTGGCCCTCGTCCGCGAGACACCAAACGGGAAAAAACCATTGTACTTTACTAGAAAAGTGTTGCAAGGATCCGAGGTAAGATATCAACAAATTGAAAAGGTAGCCTTGGCACTCATCTACCTGATGAGGAGACTCGGATATTACTTTCTAGCCTACACGGCCGTTGTGCAAACAAATCAGCCTGTAAGACAGCTTTTAGGTCGACCAGACATGACCAATCGAAAGCTGAAATGGTCCCTAGAACTTTCGGAGTTCGACGTTTAGTGCGAAAACATGAAAGCCCTTAAATCCCAAACGTTGGCCGACTTTGTCGCAGAGATGACCACCCACGAACCCCCTACGGGCGGGAAACATAAGTGAACCATCTTCGTGGACATGCATCTAGCTTGACGGGAAGCGGAGAAGGAATCCTCCTCGAAAACAAGGAGGGCATTATGATCGAACATTAGATCTCCCTATTTTTTCCCACGTCGAACAACCTAGACGAATACGAGGCCCTGCTCGCAGAATTAAGGTTGGCTGAAGACCTAGGTGCCTGAGAAGTACAAATATTCATGGACTCCCAGCTCGTCGCGTCTCAAATTCAAGGAGAATATAAGGCCAAGAACGATAGCCTCATCGAATACCTGAACCTAGTCAAAGAAAGTATGAAGTTCAACCAAGAAGAAATCAAACATGTACCTCGCGAACAGAACACTCAGGTCGACATACTTTCAAAACTCGCAAGTGTTAGCTGAAGATTTTGACATTTGATAAAAATATGAAAGTTGATTTGAGAAGACCATGTTTTAAAAAATAACATGAAATTAGACCTTATAAGATTATTTTATAAAGCTCATTTTTATGATTCGACATGTCGAAGGACAACTTAAAGTGAAAGGAGTATTTCAAGATATGTGAATACTTCGATAGTCATGTTGGTTAAATTCAAAGTTGAATTCATAAGCTTCGAGCGAGAAGTTTAAATTTCAAACTAATGCATTTTCGCCAGGAAGACGCGTGGAATGTATGCATGTAAAAGATGTCGAACATGGCGTAATCTCATAGAAAGACTGTTAGGATCGAATTAGTATAAATAGAAGTCTTAGATGTTAGGATTCAGGGTGTTTACATTGTATACAAATCACTCATACTCAAAGTACAAGAGCGAGAGAAAAGAGTTTATTGATAATGTATGTGTAAGAACACCATCATTTTATTCAAAGTTGTTTTCTTGTTACAAAGTTATTTTAATTGCTTTCTTTATTCTTTTTTCCAGTCAAACGCTTTTAACATATTTTGTCGAACTTCCTTTAATAAGCATTTTTTTCTTTATATTTTATAAACATTTAGATCATTTCCTTTAAAGTTATATTTAGGATTCATAGCCAAATTTTAAACATCTTAAAGTAACCATAATCACATAGAAAGACCTTATTATTATATCAAATTCTAAGACAAATTATAACACTAAGACACATGTCCTAGGATCAATCTAGTCGATCCTATAAGTTACCAAAACATAGAGTTTGGAAGACTAGCGGTTGTTTGTCAAAAATCACTGGTAAACAAATTGGCATGCCCAATGGGACTCGTGTCGAAGTAGTTTAGTCACATTGCTTGTGTTCTTTCAATTAGGGTCTTTTTAGTTTCTCTTAGGAACAAATTTTTGTATTTAGTATATGAACCTTAGGAGTGGTAAGATAACTAACAATAACCAATCAATACCCAAAAGAAAACAGACCAGAAAAATGGTTAATAATACCAATAATGGAGGAGGGAAAATCCTCCACAAGGATCAGGCACAATCATGGCCAGTTCGACGAATACGTCAATTGCAATCCCTGATTCACAAGCCATATCCACATCCACAGAACTCATGGCTACAAATAGTCCTATACCTGGATCTACAGGGCCCATGCCTATGAACAATTCGACAACCATGCCTGTTTCTACAAGCATGGGAGAGATTCCTTCGAATACTCAAATCGGCCATATGTTGGCATATGTTGAAAATCAGACTCAACCTATAACCCCAAGGCCACCAGGGTTTGAAAATTTTGGGCCTTGGAGGGAGCAATTCCAATATGGGATTCCAACTTCCTTTATGTCAGGGTTACACAATAATACATCCATAAATACACTGCCTACCATGACAACCTTTTCTCCAGTACAAAATTTCGGTTCTGGTATGAACCATATGGGTCGAAATATGCAGAACCAAGGATTGTCAAACCAAATACATATGCTTACAACTAATAATCAGGCATCATTTAGGCAGCAAATGGACGCCGGTAACCATGACATGGTCGGATTACTTGCCCGTGAAATGAATGCCATTTTCTCCACTTTGATCCAAAATGTTAATAGGACAAACCAAGAAAATACCCAATTCTACCAGCAAATGTCAATGCAGATGGCGCGCATAACAGATTTCTTTAGAGTCCCCCAAGCACCTGTTCGACGTAGGCAAAACCAAGGGGCAATTCAAGAAGAAGAACCCACTATCAATCAGGTTTGATCACCCAGGCAAGAGGTTGGCGAAAGGAACATGAGGTAAAGGATAGAACAATAAGAGATTCAACATGAGATCCCTGAGGAGCAACCCAAGAGAGTAGTAATGCTTAACAGAGATCAAAATGCAGAAGAAGTAATCCATAGAGTTAGGAAGGGTAACATGCTAGCTGAAAATAATTTAACCACCATGATTGAGAGAATCATGGCTCTGAATGGCCTGAACACATGTTTTCGACGGCTAAATTACACATCTCCATTGACAGATTTTATTTTGCAAGTTGAATTACCAAGGGGTTATAAAGTCCCAAAATTCACAAAGTTTTCAGGAGATACTAACAAATCAACTGCCAAACATGTGGCCAGGTGTGATACGGTGGGAGAACTGACTTGAGGTTTTGTGTTTCGTCGCAAATTTCGCGGTTTAGCAAGAGTCGCCACCGACTTTTATTTTATCCAAAAGGAAAGGTAAAAAAAGCACAGGAAAGACCTTTGAGATGTTTTCTTGAGTTCGGGGGGTAGATTATGAAAAGGGAAGGTGCTAGCACCCTTTTCATCCATGGTTTTCCATGGGCTCTTAGTTACTTGCTTAAATCACTTGCTTTGCTTTTGAAATTGTTTGAAATGGTGCTTTGTGTTTGGTGTGGTTTTTAAAGTATTTTGAAAAGAGGCCATCATTTTGGCAATCTTTGTAATGATTCTCGTTCGTAAGAATGTATACAAAGATGTTTGTCTTTTGAAAAATGTTTCAATGTTTTGAAAATTGTTTGGAAATGTTTTGAAATATGTGTGTTTGTTTTTGAAAATAGCAAGGATTGTTTGGAATAGAGCAAGTAACTAGGAACTATCTACCCTACTCAAATGTCTTTCCTATGCATTTTTATTCCTTTGACATTGTTGATTTACCATTGCTTTGGTAAACAATCCTATCTTTGGATGTTAAACGGGACAGGCGTGGGTCATCGTGTGACCATGATAGCAATGTTGCCAAGTATCTTTAGCATTTTGAGGGACCAAGATCATTTGTTTTAGGCAACCATTTGATAGCGTCATCGAGGGACTATGATCTTTTGTTTTGTTTTGTTTTGTTTTGTCAAGATACTTTACATGCATACCATGGCCATTTTTGTTTAGGCAACCAAGTGGGTGAAACCCTAGGGGTGCTTGTGTGCAATGTGTGCCATTTTACATACATTTTGTTTGTCTTGTATTAGGTCATGTCTATTTGTTTGATTTTTGTCTTATCATGCAAAACCCTAATTTACTAACATGGTATATGAAAGTAATAAATTGCATAAAAGTAAACTAAACTATTACAACAGTTATTATGGGAGGGGGGATACAAGTTTTTGAATGGGGATATTGCACAAAATAAACCCTAAAATACTATTACAACCCAATTGAATAATGTGCAAAAATAAATAAATATACAATTATTCAAATATGCAATAAAAATATATTTATGCAAAATGTTTTGTATTTGATTTTTTGTATGATAAAATGATTTATGTAAACCCTAGAAAAAGGGAAAAAAATAATAGTATCATTTTTGAAAGGGGGAAACCCTAATTTTTAAATTAAAAGAAAATAATGCATTATATTTTTTATTTTATCCATTTTTGTAGAAGAAATAATAAATAATATTATTAACAAATATTAAAAATTAAAATATGTATGAAAATAATATTTTATATGAAAAATAATAAAATAAAAATTTATAGTATTTTTATTAAATGTATTTACAAATAAATAAGAAAATAAGTTCTATTTATTAAAATAAAACTATTTTATATGTGGAAAAAATAATAAAAAATATAATAAAATTGCAAAAAATTAAGAAAATATTTTTGTGATTTTTTAATGTTCAAAAAAAATTATTAAAATCAATAAACATAAAAAATATGAGAAAATATGCAAAAATATAAAATATGAAGCAGGGGGTGCAAATATCAAGTCAGGGGGGTGTGGAAAGTCAAAACAGCAAGCCCAAGCGCGCCAAGGCCCAAGACAGGTCGTCCCTGTCCTCCAGCTCCCTCCTGCGCGCGTTTTTGCTTCTAACCTGTATCTTGCTATTCTTTGCACAAAAACAAAAACTTGCAACATAAAACATGTAGCTTGTAATCTCACGATTCCAATGGTATAAAATTTGTAATCTAACTCTAAAAGATCAGGGAGAATTTTATCAGCCCTAAATCGTGACCTAAATATTTCATGAACTTCAAACTTCAAATTCTCACTGCTCAGTTAATATAAATGGAAAGTATACATATGTACAGCTTCACCATGTTAAGGACTACACTTTTGCTTCACAAATCGTGGCTTGAGGATGCCTAAATAGAGAGATAGATATTTGAAAAATACCTCTTTCAGCTGGATTTGGATATGGCAATATGGAGACTTTGAGTGAGGCCTGAGGATCGTGTGAGCTTCCTTGAAGTTCCTTTAACCTATTCCAATGCTTATGGTGCTTTGTGGATGGCTGAAACTCTCTGTAGAAGTCAATCTGCAACCTTCCAAAATGAAAATGGTGATGGCTGAAACAGAGCTTACAGAACCAGGACAAGGGCTTGGATAGTTTGGATATGATGTATGGAAGGTGTTTGAAGTGTTGAAACAAGAAACGCACGAGCCAAAAATGAAATGGCTAGTGTTTTGCAGAAATTGGTTGTTTGGACCGAAAAATGGGGTTTTTGTGTTTTGGAGAGTTTCAGAAGTTAAGCCTTCGTGTTCTAGCTTGAGATAATTTTATGAAGTTGTGTAGAATAATACCAAGTCCACCCTTTATCAGATGTACAAGTTCTTTGGACTTTTGCAACTTTTCTTGCTTTTGAAGAAAAGTGAAGTGACTTAAGCCAACATGCTTGTACTGGCTAGTTCTAGGGTTGCCAAGGGTTGGTAAACATTGCTTGATATCTGTGGACATTGCTTGTAACAAAAGAACATGTCCAAGGCTCAAGGTTTGTAAAGTTGGAAAAGCTTGCCTTTATAAAAATGGCAATGTGCCCTTTATGCCATTTATGGATTTATTCTTTGTACAATGCTCCAAAAGCCAAAATAAAGCCATTATCCTATGAGTTTGCATTTAATTATGGAGTGTAGAAGGAGTTTAGGACCTGTAATGCAAGGTACAAGCATGCTTGATCAGATTTGCAACTTGGTGCATTGTAAAAATGGCTTGAACAAAAGTGACAAAATGCCAATTTCTCTTCTTCGATTCTCCCTAACCACAAATGATCTTGGAGAGTTCTTGGATATTTTGGAAAGCTTGCAACATGCTATACAATCCATCTTTGAAATTAATTTTGAGATACCTCTTGGAACTATGGGAAAAATGTCCATGAAGTTGGGTCAAAAACCTGCCTAAATTAGGGCAAAATTTCACTAAGTCTTTTAGTTCATGGACCCTTATTCACAAATTCATAACTTGAGATACAAGCATCTTTTGAGAAAACTTTATGAATAAAAGTTGTAGATTTCATGGAGGACTACAACTTTCATGTTGGAAGTTTCCTTTGAATCAAATTTCATCATGGTGAAAAAGTGGTGAAAAGTTGGGAAAAAATAAGAAAATTTTCATACTTAGAAAAATTCCAAGTTATGAAAATTTTCAAATTCAAAACCCTAATTTTCAAAATTGGTTTTATTGATGAACAAGTTTCATGTTTTGACATATCTTGATGAATTATGACCCTTGGCACTTGATTTTGACCAAAAAGTCAAAGTTTGACTTTTCAGTATACAGTTGACTTTTGATCAGTTGATTGGAAAATTCATCTGTCAATCCAATGAACTTGAGATCTTTTGAACTATGCAATTAGGTCAAGATGATGTCATTGAGTCCTTGAAATCATGCTTGAACCCAATTGGTCATTGGCTAGGTTAAAAATCAGAAATTGCCCTTTCTCAGTCAAAACCCTAATTTTGACCATTTTGCCCCTTTTGATGATTTGATCAAATTTCTTGAGGAGTTATGATCCAAACTTGATCAAATGGTACATATGAGTCTAAAGTGTTGTTGTGGATCAAAAATTATGAAGTTTGACTGTAAATTGGTCATGGTTGACTTTTTCCTCAATACAGCTGATTTTTAGGTCAATTGTTCAATTGACTGGGTAAAAATATGATCCAAGGCTTGAAACTTAACATGGGTAATCTTAGGGGTCCAAGATGGTGTATGAGGGTCACATGAAGCATTTATGGTCCAAAAACCCTTGTGCAAACTCAAACCTTAATTTCAGGTCATCAGTGCAAGGGGATGTCTTGAGCTGACCAAACCTTAATCTTGTCTTGAGTCCAAGAAGTCTTGTGAGGAAAATCTTGATAAATGAGAAGGAAAATTTTGGGGTACAACACCAGGTATCTGATTGAATCAGGGGATTTGGAAAATAATGAAAACTTAAGGATAAAATAATTTCCTAGTTCATTAACAAAAAACGCTTTTACGTGGTTCACCACATTGCCACCAAATTCTATAGATACATGGCCTCATTTAGAGAGATTGTTCCATGAACAATTCTACATGGGGAAAACTAATATAAGCCTTTAGGAGTTAGCCAGCATCAAAAGAAAGTTTACTGAACCTATAGATGACTATCTGAATAGGTTTCGTTTATTAAAGTCTAGATGTTTCACAGTAGTACCTGAACATGAATTAGTCGAAATGGCCGTTGGGGGATTATATTACTTCATTCGAAAGAAACCAGATACTCAGTATCTAAGAGACATGGCCCAATTAGCAGATAGTGTTCGATAAGTTAAACGTTTAAAAGCAAAAAAGGCCAGAGCAAGTAAAAATTATAAGAAAGAGAGGGTAGCTTATGCCGAAGCCGAAGAAGAAGAATTAGAGGCCTTCAATGATGTGTATGATTTTGGGGAATTCAAAGTAGATCTGGATGAACTAAAAGAAGCACCCCCCATACTCTTGTAAAATGCTTACACCAGCAAATGGCAGAAATCTTGTCGAAACCGAAAAGAATGAGAAATTTCCCAAGAAAACTTATACGTTTGACATTTCAAAATGTGATGAGATTTTTGATTTGCTTGTAAAAGATGGTCAAATGATAGTGCCTCATAATGCAAAAATTCCTCCGTTAGAACAACGGAAGAAAAGAGGCTTTTGCAAATATCATAATTTTCTGGGCCATAAAACTTCACAATGCTTTCTTTTCAGGGATCTTATTCAAAATGCTATCAAAGAAGGACGCTTGAAGTTTGCTGACAAAGCCAAGAACCACATGAAGATTGATGTTGACCCCCTCCATGTTGCACACACCAATCATGTTGAACCTGTGGAAATCAATATGGTGGATATGGTGGAATATAAGGAAGAGGCCAAGAGAGTTGAAGGCTCAAACATTAATGGAAAACAGGCTACTGAAGGCCTAACTAACATAATCCATGGAGAAAATATTTCTGCAGGTGATGCGGAATCAGAGGCCACTAAAGGCCTTGAGGGAGGAATAACTGAGGCTACTAAAGGCCTTAGAGTCAAATTTTAAGAAGATAAGGATTGCTGAAAGTCCTAGTCTAAGAGTTAACATGGTGGATTTGAACCAACCTCCACCAGAAATGGAAGAAGTCGAAATATGCCTCAAGTTGGAAAGGGAACAAATGAGTTTTGGCTACCCTAAGGCCAATGAGACTTTGCGAGAATACTTCTGGAGGTGTCATCGAAGGAATTCGGAGATGCTGATGTGTCCAAGGTGCAGCATTGCTCTGAATCGAAGGGTAGTAGAGGCTTATGAAAGAGCACAGCATGCTAGAACCAGGGAAATTGGAGGCACGAAAGCCAGTTGATGAAAGTGTACCCAAAGCCAGGGGAAAGTCTGCTTGGTTTTTCGGTACGTTGTTATAAATCTGAAATAGAATGTTTGTTATGTCCCAGGTGTGGGGCAGTGTATGATAAAGAGATGGCTGAAATGTTTGAAAGAGTTCTATTTACCCGTGGATGGGACAAGCAAGGTAGAAACCCTAACACATATGTCTTCGACAAGAGGGGAGTTCCCAGAAGGCAAGACAATTCTCACCCTAAAGCCAGGAGAGTCATATCCAAACTTCCAACAGAAGTACCAACGGACAGATGGACGCAACCAGGGGCAGGAAGAGGAAAGTGGAGAAGTTTCGACCAAGGAGGCAGAACTTCGATGGCCTACAGAAAGCAGTTTCAAACATCAAGGAGAGAGGCGTACAGGTTAGAAAACTACAAAGGAAACGACCTAATGTCCAGATCCCAGTGGAGAAGGCACCAGAGGATCAAAAAGGCAGAGAGAGTTAGCTTCGAAGGACATAGGGGAGTCTAGTAGTAACAAGTTCCTTTCCAGCACTGCGAACTCAAACAAGCAACCTGTGAGTCGAAAGTTATTTTCGTCAGAAGAGAATGTCACAAGTGAGAAAGTTCAGAAGAACCTGACGAAAGAAGATGAAATGTCAACATACGATTTCGAATCTGACGGGGTTTTGTCCTTTAATGTTAATTGTAATGTAGTATCGGTTTTACCTCGGGAATACAGCCAGGAAACTGAAATAGAGGACCAGAAAGAAGTTGATGAGGAGGAAATGGCGAAACATAAACCAGTTTGCTATTATGTTCTCAACAATGGAGTTGTCGAAGAACAAAATGCTTTCTTCGAGAGACCTGACCAGGGTATGAAGGGGCATTTAAAGCATTTATACATTAGGGCCAGGGTTGAACAAGTAGGCATAAACAAGGTTTTGGTGGATGGAGGAGCAGTTGTCAATTTAATGCCACAATTCATGTTGAAAAAGATTGGAATGTTCAATACAGATGTAAAGCCACATAACATGGTCCTTTCGAATTATGAAGGGAAGATTGGACATACATTGGGAGTAATACAGGTAGAATTGACAGTTGGTTCAATCACAAGACCAACTATGTTCATGTTGATCCCAGCAAAGGCAAACTACAACGTGCTGCTTGGCAGAGAATGGATACATGGGATAGAGCGGTCCCTTCGACGATGCACCAAAGAATATCCATCTGGAGAGAAGATGGTATAGTAGAAAATATAGAAGCGGACCAAAGTTACTATATGAATGAAGTGAATCAGGTAGACAGGAGGAACTTTGATAGGAATCTGGCCAACATAGGGTCATGCTACCCAGCAGGAGAAGAATACTCACCAAGCAAAAATTCCCTCTATTTCTTAACTCTCCATCCAAATGGTTTCCAATGGGACAGAGAAATCATGGGAGTAACAGAGGGCGTTGAGGGAATGTCTGATATAAGGCCAACTTGTTGGGATGAAGATAGTGATTCTAAATCATTATTCTTTGAAAAGATTTTGGCTTACTTGGCCGAGAATAAAAGAAAGGCGACTCTCGAAGATGAAATAACAAACATGGCTATCGAAGCCATAGATAGTACGCTGCACACTTCAGGACCTGGGGAACATTTTATCCCAAAACCTCCTGACGAACAGGTACCAGGAGAACAGTTAGAATGAAGACTGGATGTTGTTGTACCCCAAAATTTGCCCTCCCATTTCTCATTGATTTCTCATCACAAAGCCCTTGAAGCTCAGGATCCAGTTAGGGTTTCATCTGCTCAAGACCTCTCCTTGCACTGTGGACTCAAAATTAGGGTTTGTGTTTGCACAAAGATATTTTGACCTAGAATGCCTAAGATGACTTTCATGCCTCATATTGGACTCCCAAGTTTACCCATATCAAGTTTCAAGTCCTGATTCCAAGTTTTGCCCAGTCAATTGGACAGTTGACCTAAAAATCAACTGTATTGGGGAAAAAGTCAACTGTGGCCAATTGACAGTCAAACCTCATGAAAATTGACCCACATCAACATATTGGACTCACATGAACCATTTGATCAAGTTTGGATCATAATTCCACAAAAAATTTGATCAGATCACCAAAAGGGCAAAATGGTCATTTTTAGGGTTTTGACTGTACAAAGGCAATTTTTGACTGTTTGACCTAGCCAATGGCAAACCAAGCTCAAACATGGACTCAAGGACCCCATGGAATTATCTTGACATGATCAACAAGCTCAAAAGATCCCAAGTACACAAGATTGACAGTTGAATTTCCCAATCAATTGATCAATTTTGACTATATACTGAAAAGTCAAACTTTGACTTTTTGGTCAAAATCAAGAGTCAAGATTCATTTTTCATCAAAACATGCCAAATCATGAAACTTGTTCACCAAGAAATCACAAAATGCAAATTAGGGTTAGAAATGGAATTTTTCATAACTTAGAATTTTTCTAAGTTATGAAAAACCCTAATTTTTTCCCAACTTTGCCCCACTTTTTCACCATGATCCATTTGGATTCAAACAAAAGTCCAAACATGAAAGTTGTAGCTTGTTGCATAATCTACAACTTTGATTCACAAAGTTTTCTCATTTGAAGCTTGTATCTCAAGTTACAATATTTTGAGTAAGGGCACTAAACCATTTTTAACTTAGTGAAATTTTAACCTATTTTGACAAGGTTTTCTACCCCACTTCAAGGCCATTTTCCATACACTTCCACTTGGAATTTCAAATTTCATTTCAAATATGGATTGTAGTACACATTCCAAGCTTTCCAAAATGTCCAAGAACTTCTCAAACAACCTCATGGTTAGAGAGAATCGAATTTCACAATATAGCAAAAAACCACTTTGTTCATGACCAAGTTCCATGTCCATAACTTTGCAAATTTGAACTCAGCATGCTTTAGGCTAGATTACAGGTCCTTAAACCAAGTTGCACTCAATAATTTAATGCATATTCATTGTGTTAAGGTGTTGTTCTATGAGTTTGAACATTGTATAAAAGTTTAATCCCAAACTAGATAAAGCAAATTAACCATTTTGGTAAAAGGTAGCTTTATGTCAAATTTTGAAATCCAACAAGTACATTGCAAATCTGAATGGCACAAGTTTATGAACATAACACACTGATCAAGGAGGAATGATGCAGCACATTAGGGGCCCTCTACATGCCTAGGATCACAAGTTGCATTTTGTTGCTTAAGTGTGAAGAAAAGTCCCATAACTCATGACAACTCTGATATCAGCATAGAGACACAAGAACAAACTTATCAAACATACTCAGCATATCCCAACCAAGCTAACACACGACCTTGGCACCTCTAAAACACCCTCCATCTCAGAAACACCATCAAACTGCTCAAACAGAGCAACCCCTACAGATTGAGTGCCATCTCTCAATCCCTCCAAGCTTTTTGGCCCAAACTTGTTCCTCTACCTTCCATACAACCTATGCAAGCTATCCAGAAGCTAAGGCACGATCTGTAATTGCTCTAACCACTTCCACCATTTTCTCATTTTTGACTTGCAGGTTAAATTCTATAGCTTGATTCAGAAGCTTTCAAGACAAAGTAAGCATTGGAATAACATCCCTGAACCTCAAGGAAGATTTTCCAATCACCACCTTGCACTGAAAGTTCCTACATCTCCAGATAGAAGTTCAACTGAATAGGTAAAAGTTTGAATTCGTATCTCTCTTATTATGCATCATTAGTCTTAAGTTTGTGAAGAAATAATGTCATACTCATGCCACTGAACATGTCCATGTCTCTACTTTTCATTTCTTTTGCCTGAGTAGAGAGAATTTAGAGTTTGAAAATGACAGAAAACTTAGGTTAAGATTTGGGATCACTAAAATTCTCTCTCATTTTTGAGAGTTAGGAGATGTTCTTTACATATTTGGAATCGTGGTTTCATGCTTAACATCTTTTGTGTTGGAAGTTTATCCAAAAAATCAAAGAATCAGGATTTCAAACGAAGCTTGCGGGCGCGCGTTTTGTTGTATAGAGGTTGAAGAAGAAGTGGTCTGGGCTGGGCCTGGAACTATTTTCTTTTCACACCCTATTTCCATGTTCATACCCCCCAAGCCCATTTGCTTTATTTTTAATGATTTTTGACATTTTCTTTTTTTATTTGATTCATTTATTTTTTCTCAGCATATTAAAATTTTGAAAATATTTTTCTCATCATTTTTTTGATTTTATTTGGTATTTATTTGATTTTCTTTTGATTTATACATAAATGAATATATATTATTATTTAGAATAAATAGAAAAATAGTGTAAATACATTTTCATTTTCATTTTTATTTTTATATTACCCTCTGAAAATATTTTATATAAAAAAAATACTATTTTCTAAAAATATTAAATATTATTATTATTTATCCATAATACATATTTAAAATAATGTAAATATAAATACATATTTATTAATATACTTAGAGTAAAATATCAAATAATGTATATATTTTATTTTTTAATATTTAATACTAAAAAATGCCTTTTTACAAATATACCATATTTTATTTTATTTTTGTATGTAAATAATAAATATTATGTGAATTAATTAATTAATATACATTTTGATTAAAATTAGGGTTTTTGCCCTAAATATGAAAATACTCCAAAAATAATACCTTTTTATTTTCTTATTTTATTTTACATAAACAACATTTTTCTCATACATATAAAAACTTTCTTTTTGCATTTTGCATATTTATCTCATTTCTATTTAATTATGCAATTAAGTTACCTTGTAAATATTCAAAGCAAATGATGTAATAGCTTAGATTTAAATTCTTGTCTAAATATCCCCCATTTGAACATTGTACCCCCCTCCCCATATTATTATGTTGTAATAGCGTAGGATTTTAAATTTCGCACTTTTATCGCTTTCTAAACATACTATGCTAGAATTAGGGTTTTTGTATGCGAATAAAAATGAACAAAAATAGTTGGACCTAATACAAGATAAATGAGCATGAAAATAAACAACACATCTCACACTTGCACCCCCTAGGGTATTCCACCTTGTTGCCTTTCAAAAATGGGCCATATTGCATGTTGAACTTCTTTGGGCAAAACAAACAAATTGAATGATCATAGTCCCTCGATAAAACTTTTCAAAACAAACAAAAACAAATGATCAAGTCCCTTAAAGAAAATTGCCCAAAGACATTTAACACTATTGCAATCATGGTCCAAACGATGACCCGCGCCCGTCCCTTTCACCTCCTAAAGATAAGATTGTCCACCAAATGTAATGGTGGAACAAAATTGTCAAAAGGTTTAAAACATAACAAAAATCTTTGAGAAAACTTTAGGGTAGATAAACTCTTAAGTACTTGTCAATTTGCAAAGAAAACACTTGCCTAATTTCAAAACCCACTTCACAAACACTTTCAAAATCAACTTTTCAAACTCTTGAAACATCTTTTTAAAAGATAAAACACCTTTTGTAAAACATTCGAGTAAAGAATTGTTACAAGGTTAGCCTAACACAAGGCATCTTTTCAAAACATTTTCAAAACCATACACCAAGCACTATTTCAAACAATTGAAAACCAAGGCAAGTTGATCTAAGCAAGTACCTAAGAGCCCATGGATAACCATGGATAGAAGGGGTGCTAATACCTTCCCCTTCTATAATCTACTCCCCGAACCCAAGAAAAATCTCAAAGGTTTTTGATGTGCTTTTTAAACCTTTCCTTAGGATAAAATAAAAAGTCGGTGGCGACTCTTGCTCAACCGAAACATTTGCGAAAACAAACGCAAAACACTAGTCAGTTCTCCCACCGTATCACAGAACTGGCGACTCTGCTGGGGAGGTTTTTTTAAGTGGAGTAACCTTAGGGCTTAGATCACCCTCTTGCATGACTAATTGTTTGATTTGCTTGCTTTATACTTTGGCTCTATTGTTTGGGTTTACAATCCTCCACCCGGATTTTTGGGAAACATTCATAGATAGCAATACGTTGTGGAAACTGTGCGGGGTATACCGACACGGTCTAAGCAATAGCTATATTAGTGCGACATATTTGTGAGTACCGGTAACCCTTGAGTTCAATCAAGGAGAGTACGGGGCCGCTGAGTGATGTCACTAAGCACTAATGACCTAGAACCTTACTTGACCATCCTGGCCTTTTATTAGGGGTAGTGAGATGACCGGCTTTGGTGCAGTCCGAAGTTGGTAGATACTCGATACTACACTCATTGAGGGTTGTTTTCTTGGAATATTTTGGTCGCTAGTTAAGTGGCTAAACCAAAACAATGAACAACGAAAACAATCCAGTGATATTGAGCTCCTTAGAACCCGGTTACTATTTATAGGACAGGTTTTTAAGCCAACTACACTCAAGAGGGTAATTACCTATGAAACCCCATGCAAGCCTGAAATTAGGGTTTGGTGTGATTTGCTTGTACATATGTTTTGTGCATACATCATAAACATCATAAAACATCATATGCATTCACTAACCATTTCAAGGGTTTTGGATCTTCAGCTTTGTTCTTGTTTTGTAGGACATGGAAATTCCTCGCAGAAACACCATTCAAGTCAACCTTGTGAGAATCTCTCCTCAACTC
The DNA here is from genome assembly GCA_948472305.1 of Vicia faba. Lineage (NCBI taxonomy): Eukaryota > Viridiplantae > Streptophyta > Magnoliopsida > Fabales > Fabaceae > Vicia > Vicia faba. The sequence goes on along the minus strand of OX451737.1, from coordinate 1,439,217,493 downwards.
AAGGAGATCACTTCAAGAATTCCGGAAAATTCATCCTTCAGTGAAAGACATGGTAGACTGCTCAGCCTAGTCAACACCAACATTGAAGAAGACATGATGAAAGTGCTATTCCAGTTCTTTGACCCTCTTCACCACTGCTTCACTTTCCCTGATTATCAGTTGGTACCCACTTTGGAGGAGTTTTCTCAACTCCTAAGAATCCCTATCCTTAATCAACTACCCTTCAATGGTACGGAAAAGGAACCAAAGCCGGAAGATGTTGCTCGAGCACTACATCTACAACCATCAGACATCAAGGGGCATTGGGAAACCAGAAGCGGCGTCAAAGGATTCCTAGCAAAATTCTTGTTTGAGAAGGCACAAGAATGTTGGAACTCATTGGACCTACAAGCCTTTGAAGAGATTGTGGCACTCCTTATCTATGGGTTGGTCTTGTTCCCAAATCCTGACCAATTGGTAGATGTCAACGCCGTCAAAATCTTCTTGTCCAGAAATCCAATACCAACATTCCTTGGGGACATCCTTCACTCATTTTACACACGAACAATGAGAAAGAGGGGTGTTCTCATGTGTTGTACTCCTATCCTTGCAAGGTGGTTTATTTCGCACCTTCCACAATCTGTCTTGAAGAATGACCAAGGTATAAGGTGGTCCCAACGATTGATGACTCTTACTCATTCTGATGTGCATTGGTGCTCTCGGTCCAGAGAAAGTGTCATCATCGTCGATCGTTGCGGAGAATTTCCTAATGTTCCTTTACTTGGAATTAGAGGGGGTATCACCTACAACCCATGCCTAGCTTTGAGGCAATTTGGATATGCACGGAGGGATGGCCCTCATGATATGTTGATTCCTAGCCTAGTTTTTGACTTCGACAACGATGCGCAAGGACTTCGCCAAAGATTCATCAGAGCTTGGGGGAAACTCAACAAGGTTGATAGCAAGACTCTGGGACACAAGAACTCCATCCCTCTTGAGCCCTATCTCAAGTGGGTACGAGCCCGAGCCCAAAGTCTAATGATGCCTTATCCCCATGTGCTCCCAGTGATTAAAGAGCCCGTCAATGAAGGAGAGGTTCCCTACACCATCCTGCATCCAGACATGCCTACGTCGTGGGAGGAAATGCAGAAAAGTTGGATACAGCTCAAGGAGGAACGGAACACTTTTGAAGCTAGCTACTACGCCAGTGAAAAGAAGGTTCTAGAGCTTACCCGCCGACTCCATGAGCAAGAAGCCCTCAACACCTACATTGCACCGAAGAGGATGCGCAATGTCTTTCTGCCTTGAGAAGTTTATTTTATAACATTTGGCCCATGGGGCATTTATGTACTAACAAATTTCTTCTTAATATGACGTGCGTTCTTCTTTGTCTGAAACAACTTTGAATGTCCTAAATCCTTGAATGCATTGCATACATCAGCATACCATTCATCATGTGCATAAGCAGGTCTCACTCCAGGTTTCCTTATCTATCTGCTGTTTATTTCAGTAGGATGGATCTCGAGCAAACAGTCAAAGACCTACAAGCCCAGAATGCACAGTTCCAGCAACTCTTGATGACCTTGGTCAAGAGTCAAGAGGATATCAAGGCTCATCTGGAGAATAAGGACCCAGTGAAGAAGAAAAAGAGGGTCGGAGTGGCTACTTTGGGGAGAAGATTTGACAGAGAAGCTCGGAGAGTGCTTGAATTTCCTCCTACTTCTGATGAAGGAACTAGTAAAAGAGATCGGGTTGCGGTGCCTTCCGAGTCTGATGCAGAGGGGGAAGAGGTTGAAGAGGATGAAGATTATTCTGACCAGCAGTATCCTCCAGCTGATGAAAAATATAAGGGTTTAGAAGACAGATTGGCTGCCATGGAATTGCAAAGGGTACCGGGTTTGGATTTTGAAGACATGGGTTTGGTTGCCGGAATTGTGATTCCCCCAAAGTTCAAAGTACCAGTGTTTGTGAGGTATGACGGGCTGTCCTATCCCAAAATGCATCTCAGGTCCTATGTGAGAAAGATTCAACCCTATACGGCAGATAAGAATCTCTGGATTCATTTCTTTCAAGAAATCCTGTCGGGAGCTCAGTTGGAATGGTTTTATCAGTTAGAAGGAACCAGTGTCAGAAATTGGGAAGATTTGGCCACCGCTTTCTACAAACAATACCAATATAATTCTGATCTTGCTCCTACTCGTACCCAACTTCAGGGTATGTCACTAGGAACAAGTGAGGGATTCAAGGAATATGCACAAAAATGGAGGGATTTGGCTGGCAGGGTGCAGCCTCCTTTAACCGATCGTGAGCTCGTTGATATGTTTCTTGGGACCCTATCTGGGCCATTTTTCAATCATCTAATTGGTAACTCTTCCGCGGGGTTTACCGATTTGATCTTAACAGGCGAAAGAATAGAAGCTGGCATCAAGTCAGGAAAGATTCAGAAGGGTGTTGCTGCAAGTGTTGAGAAGAAGCCTTTTAAGAAGGAGACAGCTATGGTATATTCTCAGAGAAGAGCAGGGAAGATGGAGCGTCGGCCAACTGTGGGGGCCGTAATGATTCAAAACACTCCAAGTGAGCAGCCTCGCTACAACCAATCCAGACCAAACCAGCAACGGGCGGAAAGGCCACAACGGCAGTTCACCCGTATTAATATGACTCCAGCACAAGTGCTTCCCCATCTATTGAAGTTGAATCTTGCCACCATCAAGGAGGCGCCAAAGAATGTAAATACGTCCTCCCCGCATTATCATGCCAATGCTAAGTGCGCCTATCATTCAGACAGTGTTGGACACGACACCAATGATTGTTGGGCACTCAAGCATAAGATCCAGGACCTGATAGAGGCTAAGGAGGTAGAGTTTGACGCCCCAGAGAAACCCAATGTGATATCTGCACCTATGCCGAAGCACGGTCGGAATGTCAATGCCATTGAGGAGGATCTGTATGTTGCTGACGTTAGTGATCTGACTACTCCACTGCTAACCATTAAGTTGAATTTGTTAAGGGTCGGGATCTTCCCGGGATGTAAAGAAGACTGCTACTGTTGCCACTCTCTGCCGTTTGATTGTCCGCTGTTAAAGAAAGGCATCCAAGGCCTCATGGATAGCCGACAAATTTTGTTCGAAAAAGTTCCTGCTGTTCCAGTTCATGTTGAAAATATCTCAATCATAGACATTCACGCCAATCTTTCCAAGGTCGTCAAAAAGCCTGTTAAGATTACACCAGCTGCAAAGTCTATACCTTTGAAGATAACAATGCCGGGGCCTATTCCCTATGTTTCTGAGAAGTCGATACCTTGGAACTATGGTGGTGACATCTACTACCATGGTATCAAGCAAGTCAAAGTTATTGAAGAAAATTCAGATGATGAAGAAGCCAGCATCAGTAACATCGCGGGCACCAGCAAAATCACCAGGAGCGGGAGAATATTTTCTCCAGAGATTGCCCCTCCAAGAGCAGTCTTTGGACCCTCATCAGTTAAAGAAGTCATCCCTGCACCAGTAAAACTCTCCGCTAGAACTCCTTTGATTGAAGAAATTGTCATTCCTAGTGTTGTCTCTCCTACCATTGCTGATAAAGGAAAGGGAATACAAGATGAGCCCGTCAGGACGAGGGTTCAACCCTTGGTAATCCCGGAAGCCTCCAAGAAAGAGATGGACGAGATTTTAAGGATAATCAAGAGAAGTGACTATGATGTGGTGGAACAATTGGGGCAAACCCCCTCCAAGATCTCCATGCTGGCACTGTTGCTTTGCTCAGAAGCACACGCTCAAGCTTTGATTAAGTTTCTGAAGGCAGCTCATGTGCCCCAGGAAACATCTGCGGACCAATTTCAACATTGCGTGGCTAGCCTGACTGCGGACAATGGATTAGGTTTTTCTGATGCCGACCTAACCCCTAAAGGCCGAAACCACAATGATGCGTTGCATATTTCAATCGAGTGTCGCGGAACCACCCTTGCACATGTTTTGGTTGATACCGGTTCATCGCTGAATGTTTTGCCTAAGAAGGCCTTGGACCGGCTAGATTGCGAAGGTTTGGAATTGAAGCCTAGTGATATTGTCGTCAGAGCTTTCGATGGGTCGAAGAGAATGGTCCATGGAGAAGTTGAAATTCCTGTCAAAATAGGTACTGAGGTGTTTAAATCCACTTTCTATGTAATGGACATCCGTCCATCATATTCCTGCCTGCTGGGTAGACCTTGGATACACCATGCTGGGGCAGTCACCTCCTCTTTGCACCAGATGCTGAAATATCCTGTAAAGGGAAAGATCATTACTGTCTACAGCGAAGAGGAGTACATGATTAGCCATTTAAATTCCTTCCGGTATGTGGAGGTTGAAGGAGAGTTCATTGAGACACCGTTTCAACATTTCGAAGAGGTACTTCCTGAAATAGCGGTAGCAAAATTGACAGCTGAGACACCAAGACAGATGGCCAGGATGGCATCTCTGAAGGATGCAAGGGTTGCAGTTAAAGAAGGGAAGAATTCAGCGTGGGGTCAGTTACCCGATTTTCCGCATAAAACTGATAAGTTTGGATTAGGTTTCACAGCCGCTGGCCAGAAAGCTATGCGCCAGTCAAAGATTGAGAAAGCGCCAATCAAAATTTCTCCTTACAGAATCAACGCCCTGGAAGATGAAGACAAGGAAAGCAACTTTGAAGATTGGATTTATCCAACTGTCAGAGGAGGGTTGAGCAATTGGGAGGCTAAAGACTTTGTCCCCATCACTTTTATTCATCAGTAATTTATCTATTAGACATTTCCTATTTGGTCTGTAATATTTTACTTTCAAACAATCCATACACTATCTTTTCACCTCCTGCCTTGCCCGGGGTATGTAGGTCCACTTGTAAGGGTTTTGACTATTTTTCATATTCATATGCCATGTTTAATGATTCATTGGACGTTTTTCATTTGATAAACTGTTTATGTTCATTTTCTTTCCTTTTTCATTTTTTGTTTAAGGATGGCTATCCCTTACACACACCCACACTCACCAATGCAGGTACCCATCCACTCCGAATTCCATGGGCGACTATTCTGTTGTATCTTTCAATAACTCTGAAGATCTGGTCAATCTAGCCGAGTATGAGGATGACGAAGGTTGTGAAGTACCCGGGGAACTAGCCAGACTCCTGCAACAAGAAGAAAGGGCCATCTTACCGCATGAAGAGCCATTGGAAGTTGTTAACTTGGGAACCGAGGAGAATCAGAAGGAGGTGCAAGTGGGTGCCAACCTGGAACCAAAAGTCAAGGAGCGCTTGGTACAGTTGCTGAATGAGTATGTTGAAATCTTCGCTTGGTCCTATGGAGACATGCCGGGTCTAGACACCAACATCGTGGTTCACCGTCTCCCCACAAGAGAAGACTGTCCACCAATCAAGCAAAAAGTTCGCCAAATGAGGCCTGACATGTCCGAAAAGATCAAAGCAGAAGTAATAAAGCAATTCGATGCTGGCTTTCTGGCTGTTACGTCCTATCCTCAATGGGTCGCTAACATTGTGCCAGTGCCTAAGAAAGATGGCAAAGTCAGAATGTGTGTGGACTACCAGGATTTGAATAGGGCCAGCCCTAAAGATGATTTCCCGCTACCTCATATTGACATCTTGATCGACAATACAGCTCAGCATAAGGTGTTTTCCTTCATGGACGGATTCTCGGGCTACAATCAAATCAAAATGGCCCCCGAGGATATAGAGAAAACGACTTTTGTCACACAATAGGGCACTTTCTGTTATAAAGTGATGCCGTTCGGGCTGAAGAACGCAGGGACAACTTATCAACGCGCCATGGTAGCTTTATTTCATGACATGATACATCATGAGATTGAAGTTTACGTAGACGATATGATAGCTCGGTCACAAACAGAGGAAGAGCACCTTGAACATCTGGAAAAGCTATTTGCCAGATTAAAAGAGTACAAGCTCAGGCTGAATCCAAGTAAATGCACTTTTGGAGTTAGGTCTGGTAAGCTCCTGGGATTTATTGTAAGCAACAAAGGCATTGAAGTCGATCCGGCAAAAGTGAAAGCAATACAAGAGATGCCTGCTCCCCGTACTGAAAAAGAGGTCAGAGGATTCTTGGGGCGCATAAACTATATTGCCAGATTCATCTCACATCTGACTTCTACCTGTGAGCCAATTTTCAAACTCTTGAAGAAAGATCAGGTAGTTGAATGGAACGACGATTGCCAAGCCGCTTTTGATAGAATCAAGGAGTATTTGCTAGAACCTCCTATTCTGATGCCACCTGTCGAAGGAAGACCATTGATCATGTATTTAACTGTCTTGGATAACTCAATGGGGTGTGTTTTGGGCCAGCATGACGAGTCTGGTCGAAAAGAGCACGCTATTTATTACCTTAGCAAAAAGTTTACCGACTGTGAGACTCGCTACTCACTGCTCGAGAAAACTTGTTGCGCTTTGGTATGGGCTGCTCGCCGACTAAGACAGTATATGCTGACTCATACTACCTTGTTGATATCCAAAATGGACCCTATCAAGTATATCTTCGAGAAGCCCGCGTTATCTGGAAGGATAGCTAGATGGCAAATGATCTTGACCGAGTATGACATCCAGTACACCACCCAAAAAGCTATAAAAGGGAGTGTACTAGCTGACCATCTGGCTCATCAGGCTATTGAAGACTATCAACCCATGAGATTTGACTTCCCAGACGAGGACATCATGAATTTGGACAACATTGAAAGTGACGGACCGTATGACGGACCCGAAAAGGGATCCCGATGGACCCTGTACTTTGATGGTGCTTCAAATGCACTTGGAAATGGTATTGGCGCAGTACTCATTTCTCCTGAAGGTTGTCACACTCCTTTCACGGCCCGACTTTGTTTCAGTTGTACAAACAACATGGCTGAGTATGAAGCTTGCATCTTTGGTCTCGAAGCTGCTATAGACTTGGAGATCAAATCTTTGATCGTATTCGGGGACTCGGCTTTGGTCATCAGCCAAATCAAAGGAGACTGGGATACCAAGCATCCTAATCTTATCCCATACAAAGAACATGTCCTGACATTGTTGCCTCATTTCGAGCAAATTACCTTCGAGCATTTCCCGCGAGAAGAGAATCAACTAGCCGATACTCTGGCCACAATGTCCTCCATGTTTAAACTCAACTGGGATAACGAGGCTCCCCAAATCACCATCAAGCGAATGGATGAACCGGCACATTGCCACGAGATTAATACCGAAGAAGTAGTGGAACAGCCTTGGTTCCATGAAATCAAAAGGTATCTCGAGACTAGGGATTACCCTGAAGGAGCTTCCGTGAATGACAAGAAGTTCTTAAGGAAATTCGCTGCTAAGTTCTTCCTAAGCAACGGCATCCTTTACAAACGAAGCCATGATTGTGTACTACTCCGATGTGTGGATAAAGTTGAAGCAGAGTTGATCATGACTGATATACACAGCGGCACATTTGGCACTCACTTGAGCGGGCATACAATGGCTAAGAAGATCCTAAGGGCAGGCTATTATTGGTCTACCATGGAGGCTGACTGCCATCGACATTCCCGTACTTGTCACAAGTGTCAAGTCTATGCTGACAAAGTTCATATCCCTCCGGTTCCCCTCAACGTCCTGACTGCTCCATGGCCCTTTGCAATGTGGGGCATTGATATGATTGGAGAGATCAAGCCCACGGCTTCCAACGGACATCGCTTCATCCTGGTTGCCATTGACTACTTCACTAAATGGGTCGAAGCAGCTTCCTTCGCCTCTGTTACTAAAAATGTGGTTGCCCGCTTTATCAAGCAAAATCTCATATGTCGGTATGGTGTTCCAGACAGAATCATCACGGACAACGGTACAAATCTGAATAATACAATGATCACTGCATTATGCGAACAGTTCAAGATTTATCATCACAATTCATCTCCCTATCGGCCGAAGATGAACGGTGCTGTTGAAGCTGCGAACAAAAACATTAAGAAGATCATTCAGAAAATGACAGTCACTTACAAAGACTGGCATGAGATGTTACCGTTTGCTCTGCATGGATACCGTACGACGATGCGTACTTCAACTGGGGCAACCCCATTTTCTTTGGTTTATGGCATGGAAGCTGTTTTGCCTATGGAAGTCCAGATCCCTTCTCTGAGGATTATGAAGGATGCAGGTTTGAATGAAGATGATTGGATGCAGACCCGACTTGATCAACTCAATTTAATCGACGAGAAACGACTTGCTGCTATATGCCATGGTCAGACATATCAAAAGCAGATGATCAAGGCCTTCAATAAGAAAGTCAGACGTCAAGTGTATCGAGTCGGGGATCTCGTAATCAAGCGGATTATCTTGCCGCAAAGTGATCCCAGGGTCAAATGGACTCCTACATATGAAGGACCATTTGTGATCAAGAGCATATTTTCTGGTGGTGCAATGATTCTGACCACCATGGACGGCGACGATTTGCCGCACCCTGCAAACGCAGACATAGTCAAAAGATACTACGCATAAAATAACCTGACAAGTCGAAAACCCGAAAGGGCGGCTTGGGCAAAAATGGGCATCCCGGTGAACCGAAAACCCGAAAGGGCGGTTCAGGCAAAAATTAGGGATAAAAACAAAAATCTGTACACCCGGCAAGTCGAAAACCCGAAAGGGCGGCTTGGGCAAAAAGGGGTTTCCCGGTGGATCGAAAACCCGAAAGGGAGATTCAGGCAAAAGTTAGGGAATTAAAGCGTATGACTATGTCTCGTCGGATCACTTCAAAGATAATCTCTTCATCAACCAGTTCCAGACTCCTGATCAATCCAGTCATCGTCAAACGAAGCACTGAACGAGCAGATATTCAGAGTTGTGAAAGCTGTAGCAGAATGGAATCCCATGGAATTATTTCACATAGCCATCCTTTATTTTGTATAAAATCTTTCAATATTTACGGCAAAATCCTCTTACTAGGATGATTGTCTCCTTTGTACAAATATACTCAAAGAAAATCAATACAAATACTCTTCCCGAAAATTTGTGTCATTTCCCTTTTTCTTTTTTGCACTATTTGTTTTATTTTGAGAAACGTCCAATGTTTTGTTAAATAGGCATATGCATTTGAAACATAATCACTTCCTAAAGTGAAACTAAGAAAAAGGATTACTGATAGGATGAAAGTACAGATGAATACCTTGGCACCCTCTCGAAGGAAACCACCAAGAGGTTTGAAATCCACATCCCTAGCAAACCCTGAGGCATACCTCCAGCAAACCCTCGAAGCTTATCCCCAATAAGATTCTGGAAGGTATTTCCCCGCAGAGCACGAACGTCTCCCCCGTTTTTTATTCAAAGTTATTCCTCACAAAGGCTTATAACTGGGTTATCCTCAGCTAACAGCCACAAAAGATCGCGCTCGCCAGAATTCTTCCTATCCCCGGCGGAGTTCATCGAAATTCCCCAGCCTAACTTATCAATATGATCCCCGGAGAAGCTTATCTTTGTTATCCCCAGCCGAGTTAAAATTTCGAATTATCAACCCCCAGCGGAGCCAGACTAATGAGCCTTTTCCCCACAGAGTCTTAGAAAGAGAAATCTTGAGTTCCCCAGTGAGATCGCCAGAGTTACTTCCCATCAAATTGAAGGTTCTCAGTCTTACCTCCTCAGCATGAGTCTACTAGTTTGATACTCCCCGGTAGAGGTCATCAGGAATTTTCTTTCCCAGTAGTAGCCAAGGATTTATTTTCCCCAGCAACAGTCAAGATGCTTTTATCTTCAGCCACTTCGAATTCATTTATCCTCAGCAAGATAGCTCGTCAGCTTACATGCGCATTCATCACATTCGTGTCATAAATATTGATGTCATGTATATCGCATCATGCATCATAACATTGCATACAACTAACTCTTTACCTTTTCAGGAAAGATCAGTCGACAGACTAAGAATCATTCAACTTCAAGATTTCTGAAAACAGTTCACGGGTTCTCCAAGTAAACGGATGTTAACCTGTCACTTGTTCAGATTCTTCTTCAAGATCTTCTGAAAACAGTTTATGGATTCTTCCCAACAACGGATGTTAATCTATCAACTTGTTCAGATGCAACTTTTGAAAACAGTTTACGGACGCTTCCCAACAACGGATGCTGCTCTATTGCTTATTCAACTTCAAGATTTCTGAAAACAGTTCACTGGTTCTCCAAGTAAACGGATGTTAACCTGTCACTTGTTCAGATTCTTCTTCAAGACCTTCTGAAAACAGTTTATGGATTCTTCCCAACAACGGATGTTAATCTATCAACCTGTTCAGATGCAACTTTTGAAAACAGTTTACGGACGCTTCCCAACGACGGATGCTGCTCTATTACTTATTCAACTTCAAGATTTCTGAAAACAGTTCACGGGTTCTCCAAGTAAACGGATGTTAACCTATCGCTTGTTCAGTTTCTTCTCCAAACCACTAAAAACAGTTTACAGGTTCCTCCCAACAACAGATGTCAATCTATTGCTTGTTCAGACCCCCCTAGTTCAGAAATGGTCCGAAGCTTGGACACTTTCCTGATATTCCCTTCCAGATGGCATCTCTAAGCCCATCCCCGACAAGATTTCTGTCACTCTCCCAGATGGCATCGTTAAGCCCATCTCCAAATGGCATCTCTAAGCCCATTCCAGTATCCATTGCTTTGACGAGTGCAAATTTCCGGGCACTCTAGTGTCCAATCTCCTTTTACCCTCGAGTCACGAAAGGCAAGCTTGCCAATCTAACTCTTCGGATTCAAGAAGATTGAACAGGGGCAACTGTTGTACCCCAAAATTTGCCCTCCCATTTCTCATTGATTTCTCATCACAAAGCCCTTGAAGCTCAGGATCCAGTTAGGGTTTCATCTGCTCAAGACCTCTCCTTGCACTGTGGACTCAAAATTAGGGTTTGTGTTTGCACAAAGATATTTTGACCTAGAATGCCTAAGATGACTTTCATGCCTCATATTGGACTCCCAAGTTTACCCGTATCAAGTTTCAAGTCCTGATTCCAAGTTTTGCCCAGTCAATTGGACAGTTGACCTAAAAATCAACTGTATTGGGGAAAAAGTCAACTGTGGCCAATTGACAGTCAAACCTCATGAAAATTGACCCACATCAACATATTGGACTCACATGAACCATTTGATCAAGTTTGGATCATAATTCCACAAAAAATTTGATCAGATCACCAAAAGGGCAAAATGGTCATTTTTAGGGTTTTGATTGTACAAAGGCAATTTTTAACTGTTTGACCTAGCCAATGGCAAACCAAGCTCAAACATGGACTCAAGGACCCCATGGAATTATCTTGACATGATCAACAAGCTCAAAAGATCCCAAGTACACAAGATTGACAGTTGAATTTCCCAGTCAATTGATCAATTTTGACTGTATACTGAAAAGTCAAACTTTGACTTTTTGGTCAAAATCAAGAGTCAAGATTCATTTTTCATCAAAACATGCCAAATCATGAAACTTGTTCACCAAGAAATCACAAAATGCAAATTAGGGTTAGAAATGGAATTTTTCATAACTTAGAATTTTTCTAAGTTATGAAAAACCCTAATTTTTTCCCAACTTTGCCCCACTTTTTCACCATGATCCATTTGGATTCAAACAAAAGTCCAAACATGAAAGTTGTAGCTTGTTGCATAATCTACAACTTTGATTCACAAAGTTTTCTCATTTGAAGCTTGTATCTCAAGTTACAATTTTTTGAGTAAGGGCACTAAACCATTTTTAACTTAGTGAAATTTTAACCTATTTTGACAAGGTTTTCTACCCCACTTCAAGGCCATTTTCCATACACTTCCACTTGGAATTTCAAATTTCATTTCAAATATGGATTGTAGTACACATTCCAAGCTTTCCAAAATGTCCAAGAACTTCTCAAACAACCTCATGGTTAGAGAGAATCGAATTTCACAATATAGCAAAAAACCACTTTGTTCATGACCAAGTTCCATGTCCATAACTTTGCAAATTTGAACTCAGCATGCTTTAGGCTAGATTACAGGTCCTTAAACCAAGTTGCACTCAATAATTTAATGCATATTCATTGTGTTAAGGTGTTGTTCTATGAGTTTGAACATTGTATAAAAGTTTAATCCCAAACTAGATAAAGCAAATTAACCATTTTGGTAAAAGGTAGCTTTATGTCAAATTTTGAAATCCAACAAGTACATTGCAAATCTGAATGGCACAAGTTTATGAACATAACACACTGATCAAGGAGGAATGATGCAGCACATTAGGGGCCCTCTACATGCCTAGGATCACAAGTTGCATTTTGTTGCTTAAGTGTGAAGAAAAGTCCCATAACTCATGACAACTCTGATATCAGCATAGAGACACAAGAACAAACTTATCAAACATACTCAGCATATCCCAACCAAGCTAACACACGACCTTGGCACCTCTAAAACACCCTCCATCTCAGAAACACCATCAAACTGCTCAAACAGAGCAACCCCTACAGATTGAGTGCCATCTCTCAATCCCTCCAAGCTTTCTGGCCCAAACTTGTTCCTCTACCTTCCATACAACCTATGCAAGCTATCCAGAAGCTAAGGCACGATCTGTAATTGCTCTAACCACTTCCACCATTTTCTCATTTTTGACTTGCAGGTTAAATTCTATAGCTTGATTCAGAAGCTTTCAAGACAAAGTAAGCATTGGAATAACATCCCTGAACCTCAAGGAAGATTTTCCAATCACCACCTTGCACTGAAAGTTCCTACATCTCCAGATAGAAGTTCAACTGAATAGGTAAAAGTTTGAATTCGTATCTCTCTTATTATGCATCATTAGTCTTAAGTTTGTGAAGAAATAATGTCATACTCATGCCACTGAACATGTCCATGTCTCTACTTTTCATTTCTTTTGCCTGAGTAGAGAGAATTTAGAGTTTGAAAATGACAGAAAACTTAGGTTAAGATTTGGGATCACTAAAATTCTCTCTCATTTTTGAGAGTTAGGAGATGTTCTTTACATATTTGGAATCGTGGTTTCATGCTTAACATCTTTTGTGTTGGAAGTTTATCCAAAAAATCAAAGAATCAGGATTTCAAACGAAGCTTGCGGGCGCGCGTTTTGTTGTATAGAGGTTGAAGAAGAAGTGGTCTGGGCTGGGCCTGGAACTATTTTCTTTTCACACCTTATTTCCATGTTCATACCCCCCAAGCCCATTTGCTTTATTTTTAATGATTTTTGACATTTTCTTTTTTTATTTGATTCATTTATTTTTCTCAGCATATTAAAATTTTGAAAATATTTTTCTCATCATTTTTTTGATTTTATTTGGTATTTATTTGATTTTCTTTTGATTTATACATAAATGAATATATATTATTATTTAGAATAAATAGAAAAATAGTGTAAATACATTTTCATTTTCATTTTTATTTTTATATTACCCTCTGAAAATATTTTATATAAAAAAAAATACTATTTTCTAAAAATATTAAATATTATTATTATTTATCCATAATACATATTTAAAATAATGTAAATATAAATACATATTTATTAATATACTTAGAGTAAAATATCAAATAATGTATATATTTTATTTTTTAATATTTAATACTAAAAAATGCCTTTTTACAAATATACCATATTTTATTTTATTTTTGTATGTAAATAATAAATATTATGTGAATTAATTAATTAATATACATTTTGATTAAAATTAGGGTTTTTGCCCTAAATATGAAAATACTCCAAAAATAATACCTTTTTATTTTCTTATTTTATTTTACATAAACAACATTTTTCTCATACATATAAAAACTTTCTTTTTGCATTTTGCATATTTATCTCATTTCTATTTAATTATGCAATTAAGTTACCTTGTAAATATTCAAAGCAAATGATGTAATAGCTTAGATTTAAATTCTTGTCTAAATATCCCCCATTTGAACATTGTACCCCCCTCCCCATATTATTATGTTGTAATAGCGTAGGATTTTAAATTTCGCACTTTTATCGCTTTCTAAACATACTATGCTAGAATTAGGGTTTTTGTATGCGAATAAAAATGAACAAAAATAGTTGGACCTAATACAAGATAAATGAGCATGAAAATAAACAACACATCTCACACTTGCACCCCCTAGGGTATTCCACCTTGTTGCCTTTCAAAAATGGGCCATATTGCATGTTGAACTTCTTTGGGCAAAACAAACAAATTGAATGATCATAGTCCCTCGATAAAACTTTTCAAAACAAACAAAAACAAATGATCAAGTCCCTTAAAGAAAATTGCCCAAAGACATTTAACACTATTGCAATCATGGTCCAAACGATGACCCGCGCCCGTCCCTTTCACCTCCTAAAGATAAGATTGTCCACCAAATGCAATGGTGGAACAAAATTGTCAAAAGGTTTAAAACATAACAAAAATCTTTGAGAAAACTTTAGGGTAGATAAACTCTTAAGTATTTGTCAATTTGCAAAGAAAACACTTGCCTAATTTCAAAACCCACTTCACAAACACTTTCAAAATCAACTTTTCAAACTCTTGAAACATCTTTTTAAAAGATAAAACACCTTTTGTAAAACATTCGAGTAAAGAATTGTTACAAGGTTAGCCTAACACAAGGCATCTTTTCAAAACATTTTCAAAACCATACACCAAGCACTATTTCAAACAATTGAAAACCAAGGCAAGTTGATCTAAGCAAGTACCTAAGAGCCCATGGATAACCATGGATAGAAGGGGTGCTAATACCTTCCCCTTCTATAATCTACTCCCCGAACCCAAGAAAAATCTCAAAGGTTTTTGCTGTGCTTTTTAAACCTTTCCTTAGGATAAAATAAAAAGTCGGTGGCGACTCTTGCTCAACCGAAACATTTGCGAAAACAAACGCAAAACACTAGTCAGTTCTCCCACCGTATCACAGATGCCATATACGACGAGGAGCCTTTGGGTTTCGAGAGATATCCGTTGGAGTCAAGTGCAAAGATGTTGGCTCGAGACCCCCTTGAGGAAATAGATATTGGGGATGGAAGCGTGAAAAGAATCACGTACATTAGTGCCAAACTGGATCCCAAGTTGAAGACAAGGGTGATTGAATTGCTAAAAGAAAACAAAGATTACTTCGCTTGGGATTATTATGAAATACCTGGTTTAAAAAGAGATCTAGTCGAATTAAGATTGCCAATAAAAAAAGGAAAGAAGCCTATCAAGTAGACACCTAGAAGGTTCGCCCCAGATGTTCTTTCACAAATTAAAAAAGAGGTCGAAAGACTTCTTCATTGCAATTTCATTAGGACTACAAGAAGTGATGATTTTTCTAGTTGGTACGTTCTGAGGAGACGAACCTTTAGAGATTCCAGATTTCTCAGCATGTTTGGAATCTTGTTTACCGGAAGACATTGTTGTAGATTTGAAGAACTGGTGAATTTTTCAAGAAGGAATGAGAGCGTAAATCAGAGAGAATATGAATATTTATAGGTTTGCAAAAGTAGAAAAGGAAATGATAAAAGAGATAAAAAATTTATAGTGATAAGTGGAAACGTTGGAGGTTACACCTCAGAAAGTTAGTGGGACACGAGTCAACATCTAACGGAGAAAAGTGAAAGATCATTATTCATGTTCTTGGAAGTTGGTATATAATGATGATAAAACTGTTGCACGCATGTCTTGATGAGACATTTTGAAAAAGCAGATATGATTAACTATGACGTCAGGAAATGAAGGAAAATGAAAGGTTGCTAGTCGAAATCTGGTGATTACAAAAAATGTCCATTTCTGTATTGATTCGAAATAGACATTTATTGAGGACAATTAATTTGCTGAAGATTTTGACATTTAATAAAAATATGAAAGTTGATTTGAGAAGATCATGTTTTAAAAAATAACATGAAATTTGACCTTATAAGGTTATTTTATAAAGCTCATTTTTATGATTCGACATGTCGAAGGTCAACTTAAAGTAAAAGGAGTATTTCAAGATATGTGAATACTTCGACAGTCATGTTGGTTGAATTCAAAGTTGAATTCAAAAGCTTCGAGCGGGAAGTTTAAATTTCAAACTAATGCATTTTCGCCAGGAAGACGCGTGGTAGCGCCAAAATGTATGCATGTAAAAGATGTCGAACATGGCGTAATCTCATAGAAATACCGTTAGGGTCGAATTAGTATAAATAGGAGTCTTAGATGTTAGGACTCAGGTGTTCACATTGTATACAAATCACTCATACTCAAAGTACCAGAGCGAGAGAAAAGAGTTTATTGATAATGTATGTGTAAGAAAACCATCATTTTATTCAAAGTTGCTTTCTTATTACAAAGTTATTTTAATTGCTTTCTTTACTCCTTTTTCCAGTCAAACATTTTTAACAAATTTTGTCGAACTTCCTTTAATAAGCATTTTTTCTTTATATATTATAAACATTTAGATCATTTCCTTTAAAGTTATATTTAAGATTCATAGCCAAATTTTAAACATCTTAAAGTAACCATAATCACATAGAAAGACCTTATTATTATATCAAATTCTAAGTAAAATTGTAACACTAAGACACATGTCCTAGGATCAATCTAGTCGATCTTGTAAGTTACCAAAACATAGAGTTTGGAAGACTAGCGTTTGTTTGTCAGAAATCACTGGTAAACAACGAGCACAAAGAAAAAAGGTAGGAACAAATTCGTCATTCAAGAGTCCTTTTCACGCCCGAGTATTAAAAGATCCACCGCGTCACCCGAGGTGAACACCATCAAGGATAGTATGTGTTGCATGATCCCGATATTTAACTATCTTAGAAATAGAGAGTTACCCGCTGATCAAAAAGAGGCCAATGCGACCAAACAACGAGTCTACTCTTACGTAGTAGTCAAGCAAAAGCTCTATCGATGGGGATTATCTATCTCACTCCTAAAATGCGTCGAGGAAACCAAA
The DNA here is from genome assembly GCA_948472305.1 of Vicia faba. NCBI lineage: Eukaryota > Viridiplantae > Streptophyta > Magnoliopsida > Fabales > Fabaceae > Vicia > Vicia faba. Next base: position 1,439,200,636 of record OX451737.1, on the reverse strand, counting down.
GTCCCCGAGATCCTACGGGAAATCCACAAGGGAATCAACGCCCAACACTTGGGCGGGAGATCCCTAGCACGAAAGGCACTACGAGCAGGGTATTATTGGCCCACCATGCAATAGGACGTGAAGGAGCACGTCAAAAAATGTGACAGATGTCAAAGACACGCGAACATGCACCTAGCACCCCCACACGAGCTCAAAACATTATCGTCCCCATGTTCATCCGCCTGGTGCGGGATGAACATCTTCGGACCATTCACACAAGGATCATATCAAAATAAATTCTTGATCATGCTCGTTGACTATTTCACAAAATGGGTAGAGGCTGAAGCCCTTGCCAAGATCACATCACACAACATTCTTTGCTTCTACAAACAAAATGTGCTTGCCTGATTCAGCATACCACAAGTGCTTGTCACCGACAACCGGACGCGGTTCACCGACCAGAGCTTCCAAGAGTTCGTCACTAAACTTGGCACCAAACAGCATTTCACGTCTGTCAACCACTCTCAAACGGGAAAGTTGAAGTCACAAATAAAGTCGTCTTACAAGGACTCAAGCACATGTTGGGCGAAGCAAAAAGGGGATGGGTCGAATACCTGCCCAGCATCCTATGGGCTTACAGGACGACACCACACTCGATGATCAGAGAGATCCCATTTCGATTAACCTATGGCACTGAAGCAGTTATCCCCATGGAAATCATGGATCCATCTAGACGAATTGAGGTTCCACTCGACGAGGAGCTAAACGACGAGGCCCTAAGGAAAGAGCTCGAACTGGTCAAAGAGATCCGATCAGGGGTACCTCTTCGCGAGGCCACACTGAGGAAGCATATAACTTTGTGTCATGATGCCAAAGTTATAAAACGCGAGTTCCAGGTCGGCAGCCTAGTCCTACGAAGAAATCAAAAAGATTCCCATGAGGGGAAGCTGACCACCAACTAGGAAGACCCTTATCGTGTTCGTGGGACAACGGGAACTAGGGCCTACTACCTCAAACACCTAAGTGGAGAACCTCTACCTCGACCATGAAATGCTACAAACCTGAATTAATATTACAGCTAAGTCCCAAATAAACATCGAGGCCTAGCAGTCGACGTTCCCTCTCCGAAAAACGAAAGGGCTCGCTGACCACGAAAGCATGCTGAGGTACGAACATAGCCTCCAACCAATAATAAAAGGCGGGTTTTTGCTCATTGGTCGAGCGGAACCTTAACCTGACGGGGACACCTCAATCGAGCTCCATCGTCGAAGTACCTAATAGGCAGAACACCCAGCTCGCGATAGGCGGTTCACGCCATAAAGTTAAGACTCCGACCGCGATCTTGGCCTCGTCCATGCGGACCCCGAATTCTCCTCCTCGACACATCTCCACATGTGTCGACCATAATTAATGTCGAGCACAAGTTTCCACTTGTCAAAATTTCCACACCGAAATAAACATGTCAAACACAATGACAAACTTTAAAAATACAGAATATAAGAGCAAAGAAAAAACATTCAAAAGCCGGTCGTGGAGGCCGGTGTTATCTGTACAGTACAAAATGGGGCACGCAGACCCAAATTAAAGAGTCATACAAAAATGGGCAAAGCCCCTTGTCCGAAACGGTTAACAAAGTTGGTGTGCAGGCCAAGTAAACATACGGGCACGCAAGCCCGGAAACTCCTAATCTTAGCACCCATCATCCTTGCCATCCCATTCTTCCTCAGAATGATCATCAGGAGGATAAATTATCTTCCTATCGATCACTTGATTGAAAGGCCTATCACCTTCGATCACAAGCTCAACCCCAATGTTGATGATTTTAAGTTGTTCCATGGCAGTGTTGAATCCATAATTGAAGTATCCACAACATCCTGCTCAAGCACACGATTATGAGCAATTAAGTATTTCCTAGTCTCAAGGGCCTTCTCCGCGTCAGTCTCTTCATCGGCAGGCGCCACGATCTCCTCCAACTCTATTACCCGAGCAGCAGCCAATCGCTTGTTCTCCTTGGTCGCGGCCTTCAGTTGAGGCTTCAGCTCGTTCAAATCCTAGAGGAGCTTGACCTAGGCCTAGTACTTCGTCTCATGGTTGAGAATATCAGCCTTCAGATTTTCATTGATCCCTTTCAACCTGTCAATTTGGGCATGTGCTTTGTTCAGAGCAGCCTGTGAGCCTGTCACCTCATATTCAGTGTCAAAGCGGTTTCGAGAACCCTCATCATGGCGGCCACATCCTCTGATAGATTTTTTTGTCGGGCTTCTTTGTCTGTAGACAGAATGGCTTCCCTCTCCTCTCCATAAAGACCTAAGGAATTCTCCCTACTAAAGATACCTCGATTGAGATAACATGGGGCAACACGAAAGTCTCCCTGACACCGTTGTCCCTGTCGACAGCCATCACGTGCTTGGGGTCTTCCACACGCTTCCTTTTTGCCGATTGTTCAGGAGGAGAAACCTAGGCCCCTTGAGGAGAGGATGAACCACTAAGGCGGGCATCAGCTTTGGCTTGTTCCTGGAGTTGGGCAGCCCGAATTTTGGGCACCAAGTGTTTTGGATTCTTGGGCCTCAACTTGAACACATGTTTGGAGAGAGTCGTCATCCAGTCTACAATCAAAAAGGAAACAGTTAGCCTACAAGATAAAAAGACGAATATAAAACTACGGGCACATCCCCTACCTAGAAGTCTCAAAGCCTCCTCGTCAGAAGAGCACTCAAGGAGCGCTTTCGTATTTATCAGTCGAGGAACAAAGAGATGTTCCCCATTATCATCAAAAATGAAGTTATTGTCTAGGTCCACACACTTCACCAGAGGGAAACTCTTGACATAGGCCGCTAGCTTGTCGTAAGAAACTCTATCTTGGCCATCCAACTCATCAGGCTTCACTGTGTAAAATTCAGGCTTCTGCTCAAAATGTTTCCATTACCACTCAAGAGGAAACTTCGCCCCCAGTCTAGTCATTGTCCGACCATCCTCGACCTCCTTCGAGCAGTTGTACAGAGAGTCCACGACCGCGTCGGTAAGAGGCTTCACGATGAAGTACCTCTCTTTGAAGTTTCGTACGGATTCTAGGCATGGTCGAAAGAGTTTCCCGAACTGATTGAACGACATCCATGCCTGTAGTTTATCAATGGTATGTCGTTGGAGATGGAAGATCCGAAAGAAAAGAGTCAGCGGCACCGATCTTAAGGTACTGGTAGACGAGTGCGAATGCCTGCATGAACACGAGCGCGTTCAGATGAAGCTGAGAGGGCACCAATTCTAACCATTTAAAAACCCCCCACCTGGAAATCTGTGAATGGAAAATGCATCCTCACTTTCTTGAAAGCAAATTCATACATGGGAAAGCATTTTCCCGGGAAAGAAGAGCAGATCCTCCTATTCTTGTGAGGGGTTTAGAGTACCCAGGAGGTAGAGCATCAGTTGCTTTGTCCTCAGGGACATTGAATGCGTCGAAAGCGTCCTTTACAAAATAGGACCTCTTATTTTGGGGTTCGGGCGCAACCCAAGTTGGGTTGTCGCCCGTGACTGTAATTTTTCCCCATTGGTGTCAGGCACAATATTTTCCTCGACTGGTTGAACCATCGTATCTGAAAAGCAGGGGAAAATAGTGAATTCGACATCAAATTCACCCTTCCACCGCAAATCAAGTGAAAGTGTGATAAGCGCGTCGAGGAGTCGTCCTCGACCCAAGCCCTCAACGGCGAACGCGAAAGATATTAATTATTCACGCGAGCATAAAAACGTGCGGGGACATTTCCTCGACAGAGCTACTTGTATGAACCCTCCCCGCTTAAAGGGGGGTGACCCCGCCGCAAGACCAGATGAAGTTCATAGACCTTCACCCCAGAATCCATGAATGTTCAACCTAAATTCATGAGCTTCATCTGAAAATTCATCCACTCATAGCAAGATTCAAGCGTTCGATCTAAAAACCTAAAAAAATCACGTTTAAAGACGAAATTGCTTATTTGGAGAATATGAACGATGAAGACGTCTACGGTGGCATTGGAGCAGCAGAGCAACAGGCGAACAGAGAAGAAACGGGAAGAAAGAGAACTTGAAAATGTCAAGTGAATCTCGTGATTCCCCTTTTTATAGCTAATCTCCACCATACAGGGTAGCGTGTGAAAGGTCATCATTACTTAGACTCTTATATTTCTCTAGACAATGATGGCATTCCAAACAGCTACCACGTGGGACTCGCAAACTGAAGTGTCGCTGACAAGGGTCTCACGCGCAAAGCCACGCGCTTATACCGTTTCATCCTCGTTGTCGAAAACGCGCTCGACATTATTATGACGTCTTACTTGCGATACATCAAGGACGCGAGCACGGGGAAAATTCTCGCTCCCTGCAAATGTAGAACCCAAACAAACACCACGTTGATACGAGCAGAAGATGATGTCGTCCAAGTAAATTCCAAAAAAAGTCGACCATGCCACGCGCAATCTCAGAGTCCTCCTCGGCCTAAATTACGAAGTCATCCCCGACTGGAGTTGACGATTTCCCGTCTTGGGAAACACTTCCCCGACATGTGAACTAATCTTTAATTCATCGCCCTATCACCTAAGAGAAATAACTTGGGGACTCCTGTTCTGGACTGGGCCGACACCTGCCCCACCGTTGGGAAAGCCCAATTCAACGACTCTACAAATGCCCAAAAGCATACAGCCCAAACCAAGGACCGTTGGGCATTTTCCCACGTGTCCCCCAGAGGAACGTGACTTGCATGTGTCCATAATGCCATCATCCTGCCCTCCGTGAATAACGGGTTCAACTTATCTATTTTCTCGGAGCAGTTGATCAGGGAGGAGGCCATGTGTTGGACTCCATACACCCGTAAACTCTGGCAATCTTCATTAATAAGCCTTATCGTGATCCAACACTAGAGATCTTGGCCCAACTGGGGACTATAAAAACCCTCTCACTTGAGAGGGTCAGGTATTCACTCATTCATACTCTTACTCACTACTTGCACTTTACTATGAACCTTACTTTGACATCAGAGTGTCTTGCAGGTAACCCCTCCCTCCAACTTCACATTCAACCGCTACTAAACTCAAAACTCGTGGGCCTTAACGATCCCTTCTGATCAGGTAAGATCAATTATTGTCACTGAAAATGATAAAAGGGAGCAGCAAAGTTTGAGTCAATGACTTGACAAGGAATTTGAAATTAAGACTTTAGAAAGGCTAAAATATTTTTTGAAAATTGAAGTGGCCCATTTCAAAAAAGGGGCCTTCATATCTCTGCAAAAATATATTACTGACTTGCTTAAGGAAACAGGTAAGACAACCTGCAAGCCCGTTTACTCAAACATAAAGTTGAGAAATACAAAAGAGAATGATGTATTGGATAAGGAAATCTATTGTGGGTAGACTCATTTACCTATCTCACACAAGACCAACTTCTACATTTTGAGCCTAGTTAGTCAGTTTATGAACCAGTCGAAGGAAGGACATTTACAAGTTGCTCTTAGATTTGTTCAGTATCTAAAAAGGATTCCAAGTCAAGGAATTTTGTTCAAACGAAACAAGAATGTGAATCTTGAGGCATACACGAATGTTGATTAAGCGGGTTCGACAGTGGATAGAAGATCAACTATCGGATATTATACCTTAGTGAAAATCTTGTAATTTGAAAGAGAGAGAGAAAAAAGTGTGGTGGCTAGATCTAGTGTTGAGGCGAAATACATGAAATTTTAAGGCTGGAGATTATATTAGAAGACTTAAAGATAAAGTGAGATGAACCTATGAGACTATATTGTGACAATAAATCTGCAATCAGCATAGCCAATAATTCGATACAGCATGATAAAACTGAACATATGAAAGTGGACAAATATTTTATCAAAGAGAAGCTAGACAATGACTTGATCTATACCATGTGTCCACTGTGGGTCAACTTGCAAACATACTCACCAACAGCAGTAACTTTGAAAGAATTGTATCCAAACTGGAAATAAAGAGCATTTATTCACCAGTTTGAAGAGGAGTGTCAATATATTTTAGGAAGTTTTAAATGTTAATCTCGTTGTATTTGATCCTTTCTATTAATTAATTGTATCTATTAAGAATCAATATTATTTCTTCCAATCTTGAGGCCTTTTGTAAACGTAATTTAGAAAGGCCATAAGCATGTTTTAATCTTAGATAGATAGTTGACTTAAACTTATAACTAGAACGTGCACAAAAATTTGTAACCTATTTTACAAGCACTAAGATTGTAATGCTATATAAATTGATACAAACCGTCAGAATTTACACAGATTATTTTCTTTTTGTTATGTACATTGAAAGTTGGACTAATCTAACATTACTAAGTTAGATGAATGAAACAACCCTAATATGGATAATCCTTCTAATGTACATTCTTTCATATATTACATCCATTATATAATCGCAATTACATCCTGCAGAAGGGAAAACATAAAATTCGTCTAGAAGAAAATCCCATCCCAACATGTGATATATATAATCATGTAAGTATTATTTTTCCATAATCCTTTTAGCTTTGGTTGAGAAGTTTCTGACCTTGACTTTGTCAGAGAAAGTCAAAGGAGCATCTTCTTCGACAGTGTCTCTTGGGTCATACCAACCAGTAGAACTACTCTCATGTTTAGAGCTTCCAGTTACTGTTGCCGAATTGTGGTCTTCTGGTATATCTCGATACAGGTGTTTCAATATAAAAAGAGCAGTATCATAGTCTCGCCAATAGTTCCTGTTTACCATATAGAGAATGGAAATCACCTCAGTTGAGTCCTAAAAATAATACCATTCAAATATGATCTAATAGTAAGATGACTATGATAATGCGAAATTCAAAACTTACGTGTGTGATCCAAGGGCTTGCAGATATGGATGCTCAAATGTCTTATCCTGCATTCATAGACACAAATGCACAATCATGTACATCATTTTGAGCACCAAATGTTTTATAACATGTGTAGTTTGAATGAGATAGGTAATGAAACGTAATAAATTCATACCTGAAGCATGTGATCAACTCGTCCAGTTTTGCTTCCCGTCAACCTCTCCATCATTAAAGACCCATATGATGTCTCTTCCTCCTCAGCAGTACTCTCTCCTAAAATGCAGATAGGTGGGAATGTGAACAAAAATATGAGGGAATAAATGTCATTTGTGTGGCAGGATTAATTACGAAAAATTAATAATTTAACCATAGGAAGACCATTAAAGTTGAAAAACAGCATCAAACAGCATCAAACGTATAACCATTTTTTATTGATATTTGATATATTGTATGTCATGCACATCTTTAAATCAAACCATAGATGCGCCAAAACACACAAATATACCTCACCAATGAGTTAAAATTCCCATTAAATCATATGGCAGCACATCATAGAATGAATGTGTAAACTTTGTTATACTGACAATGTATATAATTTAAACTCCTATAATATTTACCAAAACTACATATAATAGCATTATAACAGTTTCTTTTTTTTTTTGGTGCGAAGGGGGTATAGTATAGGAAAATACATCCTTTTTTTAAAGAAAAAAAATAGGAACAGCATAATATCAAAATTCTTGACAAGCCTGTCAAAATAAAAGCCCTTTCCACATAAACAGCGAGCAGGAAAAGCCATAGAAAGACTGAGACATTTTAATGGCTACTACATCAATGGTCTTATGGATAGAATTCCCAAACAAGTTATATAAATTAGAAATACATAAAAAGGCTATCAAATAAAAAGGAACATGAAATACTATTAGTACCTTCTAAGTTCTCCATATCTTTTGATTGACAAACTGTTAGTACCCTATCCTGCTTAGGAAACAGAAATTACAACTGTTATTATGCACTAGTAGAAAATTGAATATCAGAAGAGTGAGTGTGTGTTGGAGTACGTTTGTGTTTTCTGAACAATCTGACAGGCTCATCATAAATTGTGTTTCTTCAGTCTCAAGCTTCAATTTTGCAAGTTAGAGAATAAAATTAATGTGTGTTATCCATATTGAGCTGGGCCTATTGCTAACTTACCACACTAGCAATAAGTTTCTTATTAAATATCTACTTTTAACAAGAAATTTTACTCCGACTATGACACAGACCCTTGAATTCCATTCTAAAATTAGTATCTTCGGAAGACTTGAATTATTTAGAGTGAAGGACTTGTGTCACACATCAGGGTGGTACCCTAAATGATTGGCAAAGATATCAGAGTAACAATATTAGTATTTCTGTTTGTATCTTTTTTTTTTATTTCTCATGATGCCCTTTTATAAGGGAGGGGACTTAATATTCCTTCCATGTATTTCTCTCTGATAAAATCTTTTCCTATTCTTCGTCGACTTAATAGTAACAATAAATGCTTACACACTTTCAATCCCCACTATTTTGGGAATAAGCCCCACTAAATCATGTGGTTCCCACGTGTGTTTGGTAGGACCAATGTAAATTTCAACCAATAAAAGTGAGAAAGTTTAGCTAGCATTTCTCATTAAATTATTCTTCGATAAAAAAAGTAGCTCACCCTTGCAGATATCACATAATTCTTTATTGCGTGAGTGCGAACTGCTAGATTTTCAGTAAATTCCTACAAGAAGAATTGTGTTATTTTGAGACAGTAATAATGTTCCAATTTAGTCACATAACACGGTATCTCTGCTGCCTCACCTGAATTCCAATATGCAACCTTTTTCCGCCTCTGTGGTAAGGAATCAAGACTGGACGTTTGCTAATGTAATCTTTACAGACAAGTGGCTCTATCCTGTAATGAAATTAAAAATAACATGTCATATCACGTATTTACTTTTTCATAAATTTTACAGTATTGGAAAATAGAAAAGATTATCAAAATCACAGTTGATTTATTATCATTCCACATGCTGACGTGCTTACACTAAAGAATTCTAGGTTATGTAGCACTGAATATATTGATGTGCAATATATTACTGATAGAAATAGGTAAAGAGAGAGAATGAAAAGAAACTCTCATTGTATTATCTATGTAACAGTAATACAAGAGGCTACTTTATATAGCCATGTGATACAAAGCAGAAAAGGTGTGAGGCCATAACACGCTAACAGCACACTACTAACAAACCTGACAGCTCAGCAAAACAGAATAGAAAGATAAAATGAAGGGCATATTAGTAAACTACTCTATTAGTCCCCCTTAGAAGCTGATGGCAGACTTGTCAAAGCAGCCTTATCATACACACGCAACTTGGAACGAAGAGGAACAAAGTTGGCAGCAGAGAGGGGCTTAGTGAGAATGTCAGCCCATTGATCTTGAGCTGGTACATGAACAACAGTCAGACTTTTGCTGAGTACTTTCTCTCGCAGAAAGAAAATATCAAGCTCCATATGCTTAGTCCTGTTGTGAAGAATAGGATTGTGAGCCAAAGTAACAGTGCTCAAGTTATCACACAAGATCTTAGGAACTTGAGAGGAATGATGGAGTTCCTTGAGCAAGGACTGAATCCAAATGAGTTCAGCAGCTAGCTGAGCCATACTGCGATATTCCGCTTCAGCACTGGACCTTGCAACAAGCTGTTGCTTCTTGGACCACCAGGAAACAACATTAGGCCCAAGATATATGCAGGCCCCTGAAGTAGATCTCCGGTCATCAGGGTCTGATGCCCAGTCTGCATCACAGAACCCTAGCAACTGCATTGGTTGCTGAATAGGAGCAGGCTGAAGGAGAAGACCATGGTGCAGAGTACCACTTAGGTACCTTAAGATTCTTTTAACAGCCTTCCAATGATCCTCTAAAGGATTGGACAAAAACTGACAGACTTTGTTGACTGAAAAAGAGATCTCTGGCCTAGTTAAGGTAGCATATTGAAGGGCACCAACCACAGACCGAAACTGAGTAGGGTCATCAACCGCAGCAGACCCAACCTTGGACAATTTGCTGCTAGAGACCATGGGAGTAGGCATGCCATTGGCATTCAACATATTAAGCCTTGAAAGCAAATCTGTGATGTACTTAGTCTGAGATAAGAGAAGAGAACCATTAGGGAGATGAGTCACTTGAATCCCTAGGAAATAATCAAGTTGTCCCAGCTGTTTGAGAGAGAAAGAATTATTGAGATGCTTGATCAAGGAAGCTATAAAAGGAGCAGAACTACCCGTGATGATTATATCATCAACATAGACCAGAATTAGAATCTGAAGTTTACCTTGATGCAACAAAAACAAGCTAGGATCACATCTACTAGCCTTAAACCCGAGTTGAACCAAGGCACACTTTAGCTTATCAAACCAGGCCCTAGGAGCCTGTTTTAAACCATAAATAGCCTTATTTAACTTGCAAACAAGAGTTCTGTCAGCAACTTCAAAGCCAGGGGGCTGTTGCATAAGGACTTCTTCTTCAAGAGTGCCATAGAGGAAGGCATTGTTAACATCAATCTGCTGCAATGGCCACCTGTTTGTAACAGCAATAGAAAGAACAATTCTCACAGTAACAGGTTTAATGACAGGAGAAAAAGTCTCTTGAAAATCATCACCAGCCTTTTGATGGAACCCTTTAGCCACTAATCTGGCTTTATACCTGTTTATGGAACCATCAGGATTCTCCTTAGTCCTGAACACCCACTTACATCCAATAGGCTTCCTTCCAGCAGGAGCTTTCACCAAAGTCCAGGTCTGATTTCTCAGCAGTGCCTGATGTTCTTCCTTCATGGCCTGAAACCAGTTAGGAGCAGCCAAGGCTTGCTCAACAGAAGTAGGTTCAAGGTGGGCTATTAATAGAGTAGGGTGAAGTCTAGGAAGAGTGATTCCTCTTTTGGCTCTAGTTTGCATAGGGTGGATGTTTTGAGGGTGAATGGAAGGTAAAGCTGTGGCAGCAGGGTGGGAAATAGGACTAGGGCCAGGGGAGGGACCAACTAAAGGAGAGGAATATGAAGAGGAGGGAGAAAGAGTGCTAGCTTCAGCTGGATCAGAGAGAATGAGGGCAGGAGAGGAAGAAGGAGAAGAGGTAATGGGAATGGCAGTGAGAGGTTGAGGGATAGGTTGCTGACCAGAAGAATAAGAGTTGTTAGAGGGAGCAGCAGAGGAAGAGGAAGAAGAGATTGGAGAAAAATTAGAAATAGTGGGACTGCTAAGTTGAGGAAAAGCAGAATTTGAGGAAGAAGAAGGCATAGAAGACAGATTAGAAGTAGAGGGAGCAGAGGGAACAGGAGGAAAACTGAGAGAGGGAGAGGAAGAGGATGGAGTGTTAGGAAGAGAGACAGATTTTGAAGAAGAAACCAAGGTGGAATAAGGAAAATTTGCTTCATTAAAAACAACATCCTTGGAAATAAAAATGCGACCATCTGAAGCAAGGCATTTATAGCCTTTGTGAGAGGTAGAGTATCCAAGGAAAATACACAGTTGAGATCTAAAATCAAGTTTATGAGAATTATAGGGACGGAGAAAAGGATAACATGCACAGCCAAAGACTTTAAGGATAGTATAGTCAGGGTTTTTGTGAAGTAATTTAAAATAAGGTGAGACATTGTCAAGTATAGGTGTAGGAAGTCTGTTAATGAGATATGCAGCGGTGACAAAGGCATGATCCCAGAATTTTAAGGGAAGGGTGGACTGAGCAAGGAGTGTGAGACCAGTCTCAACAATGTGCCTGTGCTTACGTTCAACAAGGCCATTTTGGTGATGTGTATGGGGACAAGTGAATCTGTGAACAATCCCTAAATCTGTGAGATATTTGGTAAGAGGCCTAAACTCACCTCCCCCATCAGTTTGGACACATTTAATGGGACAATTGAACTGAAGTTCAACCATTTTCTTAAACTGAAGAAATTGAACCATGGTGTCAGACTTAAGTTTGAGAGGAAAAACCCAAACAAACCTAGAGAAGGCATCAATACAGGTTAGGAAATAGGTATAACCACTGGAAGATTGCATAGGGGCAGGACCCCAAAGATCACATACAACCAGCTCAAAAGGATGAGAGTAAACTGTGGTAGATAAAGAAGAAGGAAGTCTATGAGACTTGCCAATGCAGCAAGCGTGACATAACTCAGCAGGGGGTTTAGATGGAAAGGATTGATTACACAGTTTGAAGATTTCAGTGAGGGCATGATGATTGGGGTGTCCCAGCCTAGTATGCCAAAGCACATATTTATTGGATGCAATAGAATTTGCAGCATTAAAGTGTGAGGAAGGTAAAACAGTACTGACAGAGTTTAGAGAAGGATTGAAAAAGGTACTTGTAACATTATAATTGCAAGATTCATTACAAGAAGACAAAGGATTTATAGTATGATTTGCAACAGATTCAGTACACTGAGATATAGAATCTATAACATCCGTCCTATAGGAAGTATTACAATTGTATGCTGCAGGATAACTATGACTAGAACTATAAGAGGAAGAAGATTTGGACAACGGAGGAGCAGCTGGATTGGAGAATTTATAGAGGCCATCAGCACCAACAAGACCACTGAGTAAGACTTCAGAAGTAGCCTGAGATTTGACAACACAAAACTTAGGATGAAATTCAAAAAATACAGAATTATCTTGAGCAAATTTGCTCACACTCATAAGGTTTTTGGTGATGTGAGGGACATGTAAGAGATTGTTAAGAGTGAGAGATAGATGAGGTTTGTGAGGTAAGGGAAAAGACATAGAACCTACAGAGTTGATGGACAAACCTTGGCCGTTACCTATGAAAACTTGTTCAGTTCCAGGCACGGAGGCAGAGTCAGACACATTAGAGGCATCAGGAGTAACATGATGAGAAGCTCCTGAGTCAGGATACCACCACTGGTTTGCACTGCTAGCTTCAGTACCTGCATAAAAGGCTTGTGGTGCAGAAGATCTGGGAGGCGCAGCTCTGGGAGAAGCATAAGCAAGCTGCACAGGATAAACAGCACGAGGAGCCACGTGAAAAGGATTGAAGGGAGCTCGATGATGTGGATAACTAGCACCACTTGAATTGGCATAACGATAGTAGCATACTGAAGCATCATGACCAGGTTTGTGACAAATCTGACACGGTGATTTCCCAAAACGACCTCCTCCACGACCAAAACGACCACCACCGCGACCAGAACGACCACCACGTGCACCATAGGAATGATTTTCAGCATTAGCGGTGACGTGACTCGTTCCTTGAGGAAACGCCTCGGAGATGACTTGATCAGAAGCGACTGGAGTGGGAGAAGGTGTTGCTTGAGTGAGATTGATCGTCGCCGTCGCCGGTTCTGTAATCGCAGCTTTGCGATGCTTCTCCAATCGCGACTCATGAGCAAGCAAGGAAGACTCCAACTCTTCCAAGGAGCTAACGTCATCTTTGCTGTTAACGGCGGCGACAATAGAATCATAATCCTCAGGTAACGAATCAAGAACAATCTCAATTAGGTTACGAAGAGGAACGGGATCACCGATGGAGGTTAGCGACTCACTGATGTCACGTGAACGCGTCATAAGCTCAGTAATCGTTAGTGAACCCTTCGTAAGACGCCGGAGTTCTGAACGAAGTTGACGAGCCTTGGTGGAGAGAAGAACATCAAAGTACCGATGAACTTCTGTCCACACCTGCCACGCATGCTTGCAGTCAACGAGCTTAGGAAGGAGAGCATCGGAGATGGTAGAGAGAAGCCAGGTGCAAATGAGAGCATCCTGCTGTTCCCACTCAAGAAACGCACTGTGAGATGCAGGATCTGAGGGAGACGGTGGCGGAATCACCGGAACAGTGACAAAGCGTTGAAGACGATGACCACGGACGACGCCATCAATCTGCTGCTTCCACTGTTTGAAATTCTTGTCGTCAAGCTTAACAGAAATTAGGTGAGAAAGTTTCACCTGAGAGGAAGGGAATAAAGGTTCCATGGATCGGAAAAAAATTATGCTCTGTATACCATGATAGAAATAGGTAAAGAGAGAGAATGAAAAGAAACTCTCATTGTATTATCTATGTAACAGTAATACAAGAGGCTACTTTATATAGCCATGTGATACAAAGCAGAAAAGGTGTGAGGCCATAACACGCTAACAGCACACTACTAACAAACCTGACAGCTCAGCAAAACAGAATAGAAAGATAAAATGAAGGGCATATTAGTAAACTACTCTATTAATTACTTAACATAACACTCCTATTTATACTACTCGAGGAAAGACAGATTCCATAACTGCCTCTGTATATCACTTTTCAATCTCTCTGTCCAAGTTTTTTGTTTCACTGTCCTTTATTTAAACTTAAATTATCGCTTACGTTTGGTAAACAGTATCTATTTATTGACTTGGATGCAAAGGCAAAGTTGTAATGAAGATGTGTACATAAAACATCGTATCACCATTTATAAGTGGGGGACAATCTTCACGACGGTTTTGTAGGGATGAGCATGTTCAAGTCATATATTGTCTAAACCTCACGAAGTAACAAATCTGAACCTCACTCCTATTTAAGCTAAATTGCTCTTGTTTTCCTAACCTCTCTACCAAATGTATCATTATAACTAACTGGTATTTATGCTCTACTTAATTACTTGTAGCAGATTATCTTTACTTAGATAGCTCTAAGATATTGACTGCGAAAACTTCATTAGGGCTAGAATTATGGTCAACCTGTATGCTACTGGATCAAATGGGTGAAAAATGTTAAACATCTGACGACAAGCTGGCATTTCTTCACTAATATTTTCCTGTTCCCAATATTCTTGGCCTCTTCCTGGAATTAACAAGAAAGAAATTATCATCATAGATGCATATAAAAAACTGTACTTTTAAAAGTAACTGGCATTTAAAAGCTCTAACCTTAATCTAATAAAGTAAAACACAAATTAACATGAATTAATTTCAGAAGCACAAATAACAAAAATGATCAAGCCATTAGCCTATTGAAGTGCAAGTTTTTCTTTATGGAAAAATAGATTACATTAAAAAGTAGCATAAGTGCACTGTTTGGTCCCCTTGGATTAGTTGGTCGCAAGGCCGCATACCAAGATTTCAAAAAAAAAATACTAGCCGAAACAGAAAACGTGAAAGGGATCGAAGAGCTGAGGGGAATAAAAAATGCAACAAAGCTGCCCAACCTCAGATCGCGCTGAATATCAAAAACAGAAATGGTCCCCAAATCAATTGTGACAAGAACACCATAAAGAAGTGGGCTTAAATTCAACATATAATATATACAGATTCACATACTATTATTTAACATTATGTGAAATAACATAATGCGAAAGATGCAATAAGAAATATTATAAAAGAACCTCTTCAAATGGATCTATCAAGATCATACATAAGTTTTTTAATGCTGTATAAAAAGACAAGCTCAGAAATTATTACCAACGCCGAGTCGGATATTGCGGAGTGCAAGAAATACACCCAGAGGGGATCCAACAGCAAAGAATGTATCAACCTGGAATAAATGCACTATCAGTCATATGATCAACATGATATATCTTGTATGATATATACTAAGGAATTAGCAATGACCCTTTTTGGTAAGAGTTGAAGATGTTAAAAATACTAAAGGAAATGTATTGATAAATTCATCCAAGAGTTTACATCCTAGAAACAGAATTTGTAGTAGTGTTAATACCTTGAATAGAAGCTTTGTGTAATTGATATATGGAGTATAATGATCTGTAACATCTTGGATAGGAGGCAACTCTTGAGATAACTGTCGCACTGCATCTTGGATAGGAGGCAACTCTTGAGATAACTGTGGCACTGCCACATGCATGTAAACATCTTTAACTGCATTTTGTGATATATTAGAAATCAAGACGAACGTGGAAAAACATCTTCAACTCTTTCAAGGACACAAAAACTAGAAATTACCAGAATCTAATTCTTCTTTGGTATGACCATCAACACATGATTTCAGATCATTTAGCTTGGCATTCAATGAAGCAATCTAAACAAAAACAAAATTTGTCAGCTAAAGGCCAAGTTATAAAGGAAGTCAGTGTTAGTAGTAGGGAAACTATTCATATAATAGCATTTCATTTCCATCACTCATATGAATTCAACAATGATCCATAGAATTGCGAACCCCGTATGTTATTTAACATATTGGAGTCAAATTGATGGATAAGTCGATATTAGCTTTGCTGACTTAGTAAAATAATTTCATGCAAATCATTTGGACATTTATTATAAATTTTTCTTTTCACTGCGTCAACACTGCTCCCTAGTCATCACTCACCGGTACATTTGAAGTTGTGGACATGTATGTCATGTCATATCATAGGTTGAATCATGTCCTGTTGGCTAAATATAGGATTAGTCCAAGTTTGGTTAACTTCAAAATAATGCTCTATTTCATAAAAACAATAGCTAATAATTTGCCAATTTTTGTGGTTATGACTTGTGACATACTTAGGAAGAGGTAAGGTTACCCATCCAAAATGACTTATAGTACTTACAGATGGCCTACTGATGAAATATTAAGAACCAAAAACATTTGAGTTAACACTACCTAGTCCTAATAGCTGAATAAACTATTATTGAGAACTTATTAATGTAAATCGCTACCATTTTTTCTTACCGAACATTTTATATATAAATATCCCCAATCTATTAGCTCTTTCTATCCGGTTTTCCAACACATTTTCTTTGAGTTCCTTACAAAAGCATGCTTTCTTATTTTATGGCCTCTCAACTTGCCTCTCCCTTTGAAAGGGAAAACTTGGTAGAAAAGTCCATGAAAAAGAAAATAAATAAAAAAAGTAAAAATTGGAAACCAACCTCTTCCCGAAGCTTTTTGATTTCTTCATCTTTGTTGTTTGTACCATTACATTTTTCCTTATCCACCGGTAGCCCAAGATTCATACTCTCTAGTTTATCCAATGCACCCATTTTCTCAAAAAATGTGTCACTGGTATCAGAAACGCACTCAAAAATATCTCGCTGATTACTTGGGTTAACAGAGTTATGTTCTGCAATAAAATTGTGTCCACTTGATGATGTAGGGCATAAAACTGAGGACTCCTCGGAAAATTCTGCCTCCATTTCTGAAGAAGTCTGTTGTGTACTCTTCTTTTCACCAGAGAGGCTCTTCACACTCAACGTGTCATCCTGATTGATCGATGAGTGCTTGAAATAATTACTTTTCTCATTGGGGACTGGCTCCCCATCTTCACCATGTTCCTTGTACATCCAGTCCATTGGAAATGGAGATGACAGATTATTTTGATGGCAGAGGATATCATATGAGAGGACACTTCCCAGAGAATGACCATATAATGAAACCTACACAAAATTCACCATAAAGTGAATCACTGCAGATGTTAAAATGCATAGAGGAAAAACGAAGCAATTTTTCCAGAACCATACCTTTCCATCATATCCTGGATTCCTCTTAAGAAATTTCTGATATAGTCGGTTCAGTTGGTTGGATACCTAGAGAAGTGTAAATTCCCAGGTCAAATAATGAACATTGTTTAATTCTCTATTAAAATAGTAGTAACATCTAAATATTCAAAGCAACCCATCCAATTCAGAAAATGAAGAAAATATGAATTCATTATGAACCTGGTTTTTGAAAATGGATAGAACTGCAGTGCAGTTAGTTATAAGCAAATGTAAAACGAAAAGTAGGTTTCTTTTTCTTCTTTTTTGAAGTGCAGTTATAAGCAAATGTAAAACAAAATATAGGTTTCTTTTTCTTCTTTTTATGCAGTGTAGTTTTTGCAATTGCAGAACAGGTGAGGATACAGCATGCACATACAAGGAGGTCCTGAGAACTAAAACTCTTATGAGCCCATAAAATGTGGAATTTAGGGCTTACGGAATCAAGAGAAGAGTAAAGCAAGAATCAGCTAAACATTGTATGGAGGCTGAAGACCGTCGAAGTTGGGCATTGTTGTTCTGTTTTCCAATTCTTTCAAATAAAACCAAGTTACTATCAAAATCTATGCAGCTAAATGATGTGAGCTCAGCTAGCAACCATCCAAACTTTCCGAATATCGGCATTTATTGTAGAATTATTAGTGAACTGCCTCTTTATGTTTCCTAATTTCATTTATTTTCTTTATATGTTCTACGTGCAACGGAGATGTCAAAATTGAAGACTTAGAGAAACAATGAAGCAGTAAACACTGGCACACACACACACACACACACTTACCGAGTTAATTATGTCTTGACAGTAGATTGGGCTCATGTAGTACAACACATCATGAACAGTTGCACTAAGTGTGACACGCAATCCCCGCACTCCATCCAAGGTTATTTTCTCAACAGTTGTTTCACCACTGAGCTTCAAACCTTTCCTCCACTGGATACCGTGAAATCATCAATTAATTAATAATTATAGTCGAATAAAGAAAAGATTATAACATTAGAAAACATAATAACTGAAGGTATAATAATAAGGCTTCAGCAAAAAGTAGTATGCTCTTCAGTTCTTGATTGAAGCATTTGTTCTGAGCAAAATGTCAGAAACACCTACAACAGTTTGAAAGTATTTCTCTTTGGCCTTAAACAGGCTATGTGATTGGATAATGTATATGGCCTCTCTTTGGCATTCAAATTCTCAATGTATAAAGGGAATTGCTCTTTCTGACACTATGATAGACTGATCAGCATGCTACAAGAGAGGACGTGTCATCTTTTAAAAATAAACAAATAAATTTAAAAAATTGGGGAAAAATAAATTTAAAAAATTGGGGAAAAATAAACTAGAATATGCTGAATGAAGCCCCCTTCCTTCTGATATGCCATGACATAATATTCTACTCGATTGTTGTTAGTGTTAGTTGTGTTTGTTTTTTTGCTTATCTTTTTTCATCCCTTGTAACAAAAAAAGTAAAATGTATGCTAACTTTGTAAGATTTCCCAGTTCATAGTTCATTCTAAATTCCAATTCTACAAAAAATAATTTCAGCATTTAGCATATAAGTTGCCCAAATTGCCATATCACTTTTAATATCAATAATCCATGTTTCCAGGAAACAAAAATGTAATGTAACAACACCATAAACACTCAAAATTGATAAGAAAGGAAACCAAGTGAAATTGACAAATTTTCACAACTCATGAAAAGATTTACAGGGATATCTAGGGATTTGATGCAACTTGCAAGTTTTATAGTTAAGAAAAAGGTCTTTGAATATCAAACCAGTAATACATATGACCATTCAATCACTATAAATTAGCACACAGTCAGTTTTATTTTTAACCGAATATAAAATAAGGTAGAGTGTGCCAAATTGGAACGCCAGGGGTGAGACGCGGCTTAATTTTACAGTGAAGGTGTAGATTGCAAAAGGCCTTCAAACAGAGGAAGAACAGAAGCATTATAAAAGGCTCAGAACACGTAAACAGGGAAAGAAAAACACATCAGATACCTGGCATGGGATATAGAGGACCCTTTGAGTGCCAAGTTGGTGTGAAGTAAGGTGCTGCTCTGCAAGGCTTGCTGTAATATGGCGAAAATTGCCCACATCATCAACCAAATTAGATTTTTCCAACCTTTGCCCAATCCCATGAACCATAAATACCAAATGTCGAACAGGCACCTACAAACAATATAAGCAAAAGTGAGGGTGGGGACAGCTATCCAGTATGATCAAATTCAGTCTCTTGAAATAGATAAAATAAAGAGTTCCAGGTTTCAGTATAAAGTATAAACTTATGGAGACTCGTAGAGAACATGAGGCAACTAGAGTCTATAAACAATAGTATAACTATAATGATGATCATAACCTGAATTTGTGGTTACATACCTGCGAACAGTAATCATCCATTTCCTCCTCCTTCTTTTGCCTTAATTCATCCTATTGGAAGTTACATGTTAGTACAATAGAACGGATCTGCACATAAATTCTTCAAGAAAGAATTAGTGCTTCGTTTATTCAACTATATACATTATGATATGAACACAAACAAAATGAAATTTAATTTACCACGAAAACGATTTAAAGATTTAATAATGCTATAAAAAGAAACAAGAAAATTTGACCATTCCCATTGTTAATGTTGTAAATAGGCATATATTTAGTAATTATACTAATAATTAAATTTGTCTTGTTATGTATAATGTAGTCTATATAAGTGTAGTAGTGTCTGTACTCTAGATATTTTAAATAATAGTTATATTTTTACACATTGTCTCATAAGCTCTAAGTCTTGGTGGCCTTGTTTCCGTGTAAAACCTTAGTCCTTTTTTTGCTGCCTTCATAGCAGCCCTTGGGATCTTCAATGTTGGTTATAGCCCATTGTCAGTCATTTCCCCACGATCACCGTCCAACACTGTTGGGAGGTGTTGACTGTCGTATGTCGCCAATCTACGACTGACGACCACACAAATAAGATCGCCGCCTCAAAATTGGTTGGATCCTAAAATTTCACACGCTGCCATGTCATCCAGTCTTATCAGGCGAGATCACCCACATCTGTCCTTTTTGGGGGTCCACATGTTCTGAAATAATTGTGTAGGCAGGCATTTTAAACCCTGTCATTTGGTTGTTGTTCTATTTTGTTCTGTTCTATTTTAGATGGCAACAGACGATAGCTCTGCCTCCACAGTCTAGATCAAATGGCCTCCGCTAAACCCTAATGGTCGTATACTAAACCTTATGAGACCGACTAATTTTGAGAGAACTGCCCCCCACTTATAAACAGAGTGTCTTTCCCATGTTCAACAAGTTTACCATCTGAATGGAAAAACAACACTAAGCAAGGAAGTCTCGCATTCACCAAGTATTACGGAATTCTCAATGGACTCTTGTTTGAGTTGGACCAGTATCAGCATAGTAAAATGAATATTAAAAAATAAAAGAAAAATATGATCAGTATCAGTATCGCCATAGTTATCATTGCTGAATATGATGCAGCTCCTAATTTTATATAATAAAATGTGTATAAAAAATAAAAGATAAATATGAGTATGAGGGATATTACTATACCAAGACTCTTATAGTATAAACACGCTTTCATAGTCACAAGAATTATATAAGATACAATTACAAAGCAAAATTGGAATCTATTGCCCATATATAGCACTAATATGAGAGGGGGGAAGTAGAAACCTGGGTTGGTTTTGGCGAATTTGATGGGGAATAACCACGTCTTAGTTTGATTCCACTTCTACTAACACTCACTAAATTAGAAAAGCCAGAAGCATCAACATTTAGCCAGGCTTCCCATGTATCATCTTCTCCTGTGAAAAGGGCATGCAGGCCCTGCATGTTCAACATCAATAGACAATAGCACACCAGGTATTAAAATGAAAAACAATCTCTCCGTAAAACAATAAAATAAAATTTTGAAAAAACATATCATCATTGTCAAAATAATCCGCTTACTTGGGTGGAGCCTTGCAAATCAACTCGAGCAGCAAAAAGTCCTGACAGTTGAAATGTTCGCCGGTGCCAAACCTATATAAACCGGTCAAAATATTTTTTTGCATTCTGAAGCAAAAATGAATGCAAATTGAAAACTGGCTATTCTCTTCCCTTCCCTAACCTAACCCCCTAAGAGGATTTAAAATGCTAAACTAATACATGAGACCCAGAGATAAAATTATCATCTAAATAACAGTACCTAATCATATGCGTAGTTGCTTCCGGTTAGCGTTGGCTTTTTCAATAACATAAATAAATACCCAAATTGGGAGGAAAAAGGAATGGTTTTGTGAAATTCTAAGGACAGTGCTCTTTGGAAATGCAATTTGATGCACACCACTGAAGAGGGTATGGTAAAATTTTTAGATACATCTACTGGAACGTCTTTTATGAGAAATTTGATGAAACTGAGCAAGAATCATACTACTAATTTATATTTTGAATTTTATGTCAGAATCGTATTTACAGCTAAACATTTGTAAAATTGTAGCAATGATTTCTATATTAAAAAATGTACTTTGAACAATTATACATACCTGACTACGATAAGCAATCTCTAGTTGCTCAGCAACATCTTCGCGAATTGGTAACCAGTCGAGGCCCCCTTTACGAGCAAACCAATGGCCTCTTAGAACACGTCGATTTTCTCCATTCCAATAAACAGGGAAACAATGTCTTCTAATCAAATCTACCTGTATTGATGAGCATCACATCCTTGGAAAGAAGTTCCTAGTTTATTTCTTTTTTAATGTAATGATGAGCATTCCCTCAATTATGAAAATGTTCAAATTTGATGTGTTCACAACAGTTCAAATATCCTTAGAATTTAAAAGTGTACGCAATAGATAGTAATATTTAAAAATAAGAATTATGCTCACAACACATTCTCTTTTATTGGTTAAAGTTCATGAGTCCCACAAAATTTATGTGGGACCCACATGATTTGGGGGCTCCATATGAATTTTAACCAATAAAAGAGTGTGTTGCTAGCACTTTTCAACACATTCTCATTAATTGTTAAAATTCATATCAGTCCACCAAATTTATATGGGACCCACATGATTTGGTGGGGTCGATATGAATTTAACCAATAAAAGAGTGTTAAAAAATGTGTATCAAAGAATGAGTTGCTAGCATGGATCAAATAATAAATAAATGCCTAAACATTTCATCTTCCTATGTTGTTGAAAAATCTATGAATGCTGTTAGATAGGTTCCTGTATCAAATCTAACTAGCAACATATAGAAAAGGCAACAAAGATTCACATGTGAAAAAAAGTTTGTCTTATGGGAAGATGATCTAAAAACAGATATTTGTTTTCAGCTCAGCGGTCAGACTTTTTAACACCCGAAAATTTCAGCTACAAATCAGCCTAGAGGTGGAAGAATTAAAGAATGAACTATTACATGGAAAACAACTTCAGGCTAAATGCGCTAAGAAAAGGCAGAAAGCTAGCGGTTAACATTGTTAGACTACTGAGAAAAGATGACACAAAATATAAAACAAGTACCTCGTACAGTCCTCCCTTCACAGGAACGCCAACTCTCTCTTCATCAGTTTCACAAAATTGATGTTCATCTAACTTGCTACTGGAACTTGGTTGGTCTTTCGGTCCTTCACTACACTCTGCATATTCTCTCCACCAACAAGAAAGTAATTCTTCCTCTCTCTGAATAAAAACGAACAAAAATTCTCACCATCTAAAGGTCACCAAAGCCACGATTAACATCAAGATAAGTACAAGAATTTAACCTAGTGTACATTTCATGAAACAACCTGCAAGAAAGATGCTTCAATTGCTAGAGAATCTCTCATGCCAAATCGAAAATAGCCACTCTTCCCCACTATCTCCGTGCTTGGGACCGACGCCGCCAACTCTGCAACAGAATAATAGCAAAACTCATTCAAGATGAACTTAATAGAGTTTGGTGCTGATGCATAAACCAAAAACCAGAAAACATAATTACTCTGATCCACTAGTCCCGAGAGGATCACAAATAAACAGCTTTAGCAAATCTAATGAAGATCCTAAATCATACATGTCTTCATCAACTCAATACAAATATAAGTCCATTTACTACTAATACAGAAGGAGGAAGGAAATTTTCCCCGACCTACAACAACAATCAAAGTTGTATCCCACTAAATGGGATCGGCTACATGGATCAACTTCCGCCATAATGTTATATCCAAGACCATGCTTGTGTAGTAACTTCCCCTCCCTAAATGTGTATTTTCAGATGACATAACTTGACCGAAAGTGTACTTCCGAACAAAACAAAATATGTGTGTTTTTCATGTGTACATAAGAAGGGTGCATAAAGTTTCTCACAATACATAACCCAGAGTCAAACCAAGCATAAGGTAGTTCAAACCCTAACTTAATGCCCACGGGCAAGACAAAAACTTATATACTATCGTTCTTTGTAAAACAATCACACTTAGTCCCCAGGGAACACGGTTCAATCTCTAATTGAGCAAAAACCACGTTAAGATTTTGTAATCCCTAACTTTTGTGTTACTCTCATTTAAGAAGATCTCACTTCAAAGTTCACTTTAGTACTAAAAACATGTTGGGCCTGCCTAATCCCATGCTTTTTCAATAGTGGTATCCGAGTCTTTGGTCTTAGCTAGCTTGATCCCGCGTGTTTGTTTTACCTCGTCACAACTCACAACTCTTAAACATATCATACACTACTCATGTAAGCTGTATAGAACAACAACAACCACCAAGCCTTATCCTACTAAGTGGGGTTAGTTACATAGATCAACTTTTGCCATAATATTCTATTCATGACCATGCTTCTATCAGCAATCGTTAATCTCAAAATCTTTCTTATTAACTTCTCTTAAGATCAATAGGTACTCAAAAGCACACAAAAAAATCTAAGTAAATTTCAATATCTCACATAAGATCAATACATAATAGACTAATGAAACTTGTAGAATAAGTGTCACCGACACCTGAGTCCAAAACCGACACCGACACATGTGATAACATTTAATTTATACGTTTTTTAAAATCATCACCCGTGTGGACGTGTTGGCGTCAGTGTCGTGTTTCATGAAACGACCGATCCCGATTGATTCGATTCGACCGATCCCGGTTGAGCAAAAGAGAGGTTAATCATTAATCATTAAGGAAGTAATTTAAAACTGAATTGTTAAAAGTAAAAGTATATAACAAAAAAACAAAACCTAGAGTACATTAGGTTAAGAATTGATGGATAATACATGCATACCATTAGGTGCCAAAGAGGTTTTACAAAAGTACCAACGAACATCACCGCCATCAGAAGGACTACTCGTTTGCGCAAGATACTTATGCCTCGCTTTAGAATGCTCAATCACATCTTCCAATCTAGCAATATTGGACGGCGTGTTTTTGAGCAAGTCAGGAAGAATGGTAGGGGTAGACGCTTCTTCCACCCCTTCCGCCATTATCGATCAACAAAAGCTTCGAATCCTCTTCGATGATTAATCAATCAATGTAATTATTCGTTCGGAATTGGATTTAGGTTTAGGGTTACGTGACTTGAAGAACACGAATTGTATAGAGAAAATGTGAAGAATGGTAGAAACGATGATTGCATGCGTTGAATGTTGGATGAAATTCGATCGATGCACCGTTGGCTGGTTGTTACCGAAAATCATATAAATGCAGTTTCTCGCAATTTTATATTTTTCAATTTTGATTGTTATTTGTTTTTTTTTTTTTTTTTGGAATAATTTACGGAAATTATAGTTTTTTAAGATTTATGTTAGTTACACTTACACCATTGTTGGGGTGGATTGAGAATAAATTAATTAATTTAGTTTATGTATTATTGGTCATTCTAAATTAAGAATATTTTTTTGATGAAAGAATATTCTGGAATAATTGTGTTTTCCATAATAATCATCATTTTCTCTTCTTTTTTTCTAACTAACTAATTTTTATAAAAAAATTAAAACAATTATCTCATCTCATACTTTTACATTTAAAATTAAAATTAACTATGTCTCCACTTTTTAAATGAGAATTCTTTTTACGAAACATGATAAATTATTGTATATAGATTTAATAAAATTTTACAGATAAAAATTACAAATTAAAAAATAATATCTCATCAATTTTATATGAAAAATCGAAGAAAAAAATTAAAATTGTTTAAATTTAAAATAAACAGACTAATTTCGCTAAGATAAAATTTAAAGATTAAAACTATAATTTTTTAACCTTATATTTATTCATATTTTTATATTATAAGAAATTTATAATAAAATTTTGATTTAATCTAATACAAAAAAATAATAAATAAATAAATTTATATAATTTAAGGTTAATACATTAGTAAAAATCAAACGTGATGAATTGTAAAATAAAAATATATATTCGAACTGTATTGTGTTTAAAAAGAAAAAATTTATGTTTTTAATCTCAAAATATTTTATTAAAATACAATTAAATGACTATCAAATATAAGTATAAATTATTTAGTGACAGACTCATTAAAAAAAGTGAATCTTACGCTACCCCTTCATAAATTAGAAGTAAAATATCTCTAATGACATAAAATCAAATGTTAAATAAGTTTTTAATTTTTATAAATATGTTATCCTTTAATTTTAGTCCCTATAAAAATGTTCTTCAAACAATGATTTTTATAAAATATTTTGTCCACACAAATGGTCTTTACCGTTAGATTCTTGAGGTTTATGTGTATCAAACTTAAGTTACTAATGTGGACTTGCTTTTTATTGATTCGCCAGCGTGGAGAGATGATAATGTTACTTTATCTTTTAGCACTTAATCAAATTGACTCATTCTCTTTGTTCATATTTTGTCCCTCTCTTTAATCGACTGAACCCCTAAATGAGTTCACACTTCGTCTCTGCAAGATTTGCGTGGTCCCAACATCAAATCTTCCAGTTTGTTGTCCCAAACTGAACATTCATGTGGTGTTTGTCCCCTACTTTCATCTGAGTGGTCTGGGGTATGTTCTCTTATTGCTTTTCTTGTAATTTTGTAATGGTAGTGGTAGATAAAGAAACATTAATTAGTTTAGGATAACAATTTTGAAGTTGTATTCGTATTTGGTCAGTATAAATATTAGATTGTATAACACAACATTTTTACAGGAAATGTCTACATTTAAGTTAGTTTTATATACAAAAGGTTGTTTTGTAAAAGACATTAACATAAAATATGATGGTGGAGAAGTGTACGCGTTTAGCAGTCAAGACCCAGATTATTGGTCTTTCTTTGAAGCTTGTGACTTAGTGAAAAGTATTGACTCTGAGTTTGACCAAAAGACTGTTAAGATATGGTGGAAACATGGTGAAGGATCCCTTGAAGCAGATTTGAAACCATTCAAAGATGATGGTGACGCTCATGAGTTAGTTGTGTATGTTGTCGGGAATAAAAGTGAGATTGAGATATACTATGAAGAAGAGAAGGAAAAAAATAAGTGATTGCCATGGTGAATCGAGTGATGAATCTGTGAGGAATGTCCATTTTGATGATAGTGAAGAAGAGGGGATGAATGAGTTTGATGATGAGTTTCAGGAAGGAATTTGTGCAGATGTTGATAGTGAAGTTAAAACTCCACATGTTGCAAATAGTGAACCAGGGAAGACCGTGTTTATCACAGAATATATGGGCAACGCATATGTCATTGAGGAGGACTACATGACTGATGTACTGGATAGAGGAGCTGATGATGACAATGGTGATGAAAGGCCATGTGTAATCAGGTTCAATTTTGAAGATGCTTTTAGTAAGGATTTTGTTTTCAAAGTTGGAATGGAGTTTTGTTCATTGAGGCGGTTTAAATATGTTATACTAGAGCATAAAATTTTAAATGGTAGGGATGTGAGGTTTGAAAAAAATGATGCTAATAGATGTAGGATGGTATGTAAGAATAAGAAGAAATGTAACTACATTTTCCTATGTAGTAGAGTCCTAACATCCACTACTTAGGATAAAGACATTGTATTCTAAGCACAAGTGTGAAAGACAATTCTTCAACAAAAGTGCTAAAGATGAGTGGGTTGTTAAGGTCATAGTGAATGGGTTGAAGAATAACTCTAAGATGAAATTGAATGAGGTGGTAGCAGATGTTAGGCTTGGGTATGCCAGAGAAATCACAGGTTGTAGAGCTTTCAAGGCAAGGCAGTTAGCTAGACAAATTGTGGAAGGTGATTCTAGCAAGTAATTTAATTTGTTGTGGTCTTATAGTGCTGAGTTAAGAAGGGTATCCCCGGGAAATACCTTCATAATCAATACCAATTATTCAGGTCCATGTTTGAATCCAAGATTTGAGAGGTGTTATATTTATTTTGACGGGGTCAAGAAAGCATTAACAAAAGCATGTCGATTATTCATTGGTTTAGATGGATGTCACTTGAAGCACAAGTGTGTGGTATCCTGCTCATTGTTGTAGGAAAAGGTCCAAATGACAAATATTTGCCTCTTGCATTTGGTGTTGTAGAGAATGAAACAAAAGACTCATGGAGCTGGTTCATCAAAAGGTAAATTATAATCTTAATAACTTTAATTTGTATTTAGCTACTGTTTTAACTCAACTAATTGATGTTTTGTTCCAATAAGGTCTGGTGCAAGTGTTTGAGGAGGAATACCCAAGTTTTGAGCACATATTTTGCTTAAGGTATTTATATGCTAACTTCAAAAAGAACTTTGAAAAAAAACCTTGTTTAGGGATCTTTTGATGGCTTCTGTAACACCTTAATTCTACCCGACAATTATATAAATAAATCAGAGTTATAAAATCATTCACGCAAACGAATCGGGATGCCACAAATTCATCAATAAAATTCATTGCATTCATCGTGGATATATAACACTTTAAAACATCGGATGAACCATCAACATAACAACTTTAATTAAATAATTCAACAATTCAACACCTACGCAGCGGAATTCTTAATAACATCTTTATCATCATTACAGCAACTTTGAAACAACACAATTTAATAATAATAAACTTAAAATTTAACAATTGAATAATCAACAATCAAAAGCAACAAGTGTTCATCCCCCCGAGTGTTACATATCAGAGCAATGACACCGACTCGAACTATTGAAGGTACACAACCTTCACTCTCGATTACCTGCATGTTACCAACATAAGGGAAACATTTAAACAGAAGGGGTGAGATATCTAACAATATAATAAAGCGTATAATAATTAATATATTAAATTAGATCGCATAACATCACCACTTATCATCTCATAATCAACAATAATCACAACAATAATACACATTCACAACATCAATACACACTTCTTTATGCAACCATATAATGCGACTCAATACTATGCAAATGCATGTGGTACCATTGGAACAGAACTCCCATCTCAAAAATTTCCAATTAATAGAGGCATCAACAAGGCATAAGCCTTCATCTCAATATTCTCCAATACAGGCCATCTCAACGAGCATAAGCTCCATCTCAAACTGCAATGTATGCGACACAATCATGAATGTAATAATAACACCATAATTGACAACATCTCAATACAACACCATGGTTGGCCAAAGGCCTACATCTCAAAAGCATCTCAAAATCTCTTCATCAACATCATTCATCATAAATCATCACACATCATATATGCATCATAATTCATTAAAACAAACTCTCATTAACATCATCTCATCAACAATTCAGCCGTACATTAAATACAACAGTAACCCATCGATTTCACAACATTGGCCATAGGCCTATACAAGATATTGCCTATAATTAGTTAATCAACTAATGCTTACTTCTAAAATCACCAAATCTCTACATACTACTATTCTATAATATTACATCGTTACTATCATTAATCCTACTGTTACAAACCAAACAGCGATCTATACACATCTCGTCCTCATCACTCTTCACAAAAATCAACATAACAATTAACGCGGGAACTAATTCAAATCCTATGGTTATCCTTCCTGTCTTCATTTTAGTCCTTAAGAATAAAGTTCATCGTGTTAGCTATTCAACGCTTCGAACGACACCTCAAACGGAGTCCGAAAACTCAAGTTACAGCATTTTCTAAACGATTCTGCCAAAAACCAGACAACATGGGTCGATGCATAACTCCTTGGATCGACACGTATTGCACTGAACTCGCAACATGAGTCAACGCATCCTCTCTTGTATCGACTCATACTGAGTCTATCACACAGCATGTATCGATACATGCTCCTACATATCGACTCATCCTGAGTCTAAAAGTCCTCATGTATCGATGCAAGACCTCTTCGTGTCGACTCATATTGAGTCTCAAAACCTTCTTGTATCGACACATGGCATTTGAGGTCGACACATACTGCTCTATCCTGCATAATTTCTGTGATTTTCTCTGCATTTTCACTATGGGTTCCATACTTTAAGCCCTAAAAACCTGATCTAGTCATAGATAATCATCACTTATAGTTGTCCTATAATTCTACATCAAATAAACAGCATCAGGACATCATCATTCATATTTCAATCATCAATTCTCATTATACAACAACATATACATTCAATTCATGAATAAAACAACACGTTCACATCTAATCCCACGTACCAATTATCATGAACCCAATTATAGAGTCAGAATCTCACCCTTACCTTAGATTGAAGGTTGCTCTATAACTTCTGGTTGAATCCTTGTTCTGTTGTTTTTCCTCTTTTTCAACAGCTTTCACGTTCTTCCTCTCAAACCCTTATACTTCTACTGCTTCTTCTTTCTATTCTTTCCAACACTAATAAAATAACCTATTATTCTCTTTACTCCTTATTGGGCTTAAAACTATTACACCCCCTCATTACTACTTCCATACTTAAAAACAAGCCCACATCAAATAATATTATACTTCTAATATTATTTCACCACTTCATAAAATAATTAAATCCAATTAATCACAACACAACTTCACAAATATTCCAAAAATAATTTAATTAAATAATTAATTAAATTACGGGTGTTACAACTCTCCCCCACTTAGAATATTTTTGTCCTCGAAAATTTACCTTAATCAAACAACTCAGGATAGGGTCTCGCATCTTGCTCTCCAACTCCCAAGTCATGCTTTCTCCGGCAGCTCCTAGCCAAACCACTTTAACCAAAGCAATCTCTTTTCCCCTCAAAGTCTTTATTTCACGATTCACGATCCGTACAGGCATCGTCTTCACCGTAAGATTATCTCGTACTTGTACATCGTCCATATGAATCACATGAGATAGATCTGAAATATACTTCCGGAGTTGCGACACATGAAACACATCATACAAATTCGAAATATTAGGCAGTAAAGCCACTCTATAAGCAACATTCCACACTCTCTTTGAAATCTGATATGGTCCAATGAAACGACAAGTGAGCTTCTTATACTTCAACGCTCGCCCAACACCACTCACAGGTGTAACTCTCAAAAACACATGGTCACCCGCTTGAAATTCTAAATCTTTCATTCGCTTGTCATGATAACTCTTCTGTCTACTTTGGGAAGCTTTCATCTTTTCTCGAATCAACTTCACCTTCTCAGTAGTCTCACGAACAAGTTTGGGTCCAAGTACAACACTTTCACCAGATTCATGCCAATACAAAGGAGTTTTACATCTTCGACCAGACAACGCTTTAAAAGGTGTCATCCCAATACTAGAATGGCAATTGTTATTATAAGTGAACTCTATCAATGGAAGATAAGTATCCCACGAACTCCTTGTTCAAGAACACATGCCCTTAACAAGTCTTCAAATGATTGGATAGTTTGTTCAGTCTGACCATATGTCTGAGGATAATACGCTGAACTCAACCTCAACTTAGAATCCAACACTTCCTACAAACTCTTCCAAAAATCAGAAGTAAATTTTGGATCTCTATCTGACATAATGCACAAAGGAACACCATGCAGCTTCATAATCACACTCGTGCAAATCTCAGCCAACTTCGACACTGGAAAACTGATGTTAATAGGAATAAAATGAGCCGACTTCATAAGCCTATCAATAATCACCCAAATTAAAT
The DNA here is from genome assembly GCA_948472305.1 of Vicia faba. Taxonomy (NCBI): domain Eukaryota; kingdom Viridiplantae; phylum Streptophyta; class Magnoliopsida; order Fabales; family Fabaceae; genus Vicia; species Vicia faba. The sequence goes on along the minus strand of OX451737.1, from coordinate 1,439,169,368 downwards.
CATGTCCTCTTATAGTATTAGATAATCCTGTCACAAAGTCCATTGAAATGCTATCTCATTTCCATTCTGGAACTTCCAACGGTTGCATCAACCCTGCTGGCTTTTGATGTTCAACTTTCGACTTCTGACAAGTCAAACATGCATACATAAATCGAGCCACATCACTCTTCATCCCAGACCACCAAAACAAACCTTTCAAATCTTAATACATCTTTGTAGCTCCTGGATGAATACTCAACTTACTTCTATGACTCTCTTCAAGTATCACTTTCTTCATCTCAGCATCATCAGGAATACAAATCCGGTTACAAAACCTCAACACACCCTGCGCATCTAACTTAAAATCAATGTTCTCAGACTGATCGATTCTAACCATCAAATCTACCAGTTTAACATCCAACTTATGAGCTTCTCTGATACTGTCTAGAAATTCATTATTAATCTTCAACATACCTAACATAACACTTTATGGCGTAACCTCACAAATTAAGCTCATATCTCTGAACTACTCGATTAATTCCAACTCTTTAATCATCATTGCTGACATATGTAAAGTTTTTCGACTTAATGCATCAGCTACCATATTTGCCTTTCCTGGATGATAATTTAAACCAAAATCATAATCCTTTAACAATTCTAACCATCTTCGTTGCCTCATATTCAACTCCTTCTGATCTAATAAATACTTTAAGCTCTTATGATCACTAAACACTTCAAATCTAGAACCATAAAGATAATGCCTCCAAATCTTCAACACAAAAACAACTGCAACAAGCTCTAAATCATGCGTAGGATAATTCTTCTCACGAGTCCTCAACTGCCTTGACGCATAAGTAATTACCTTACCATTTTGCATAAGCACACCTCCTAAACCCATCTTAGAAGCATCACAATACACCACAAAAGGCTCTCCTGGATTAGGCAACGTCAAAATCGGAGCTGACGTCAACCTCTTCTTCAATTCCGTAAAACTTTCTTCGCACTGAACATCCCACATAAAAGCTCTACCTTTACAAGTCAACTTAGTCAACAGAAGTTCCAACTTATAAAACCCTTCGATAAACCTTCTATAATAACCAGCTAATCCCAAAAAGCTTCTAATCTCAGTAGCTGACTTCGGAGTTTCCCATTGCAACACAACATCAACCTTCGATGGATCTATAGTGATTCCCCTACCTGAAATCACATGACCAAGAAAACTAACCTCTTTTAACCAAAATTCACACTTGGACAGCTTTGCATACAACTTCTTATCTTTCTAAACTTGCAATACTACTCTCAAGTGTTCTGCATGTCTTTCTTCTGACTTAGAGTAAATCAAAATATCATTAATGAACACCACTACAAACCGATCTAAATAAGTATGAAAGATACAATTCATATATTCCATGAATACTCCCGACGCATTAGTAACACCGAAAGGCATCACCAAATACTCATAATGTCCATAACATATTCTGAAAGTCGTCTTATGGATATCTTCATTCTTCACCTTAATCTGATGGTAACCCGACCTCAAATCAATCTTACTAAACACACGAGCATCCATAAATTGATCCATCAAGTCATCTATTCTTGGAAGCAAATACTTGTTCTTAATCGTCACTTTATTCAACTGTCTATAATCAACACAAAGCCTCATACTTCCATCTTTATTCTTTACTAACAACGCTGGAGCTCCCCACGACGATACACTTGGTCTTACAAACTTCTTCTCAAGTAACTCTTCCAATTGCTTCTTTAACTCTAACAACTCAGATGCAGACATCCTGTATGATGTCATAGACATAGGTCTAGTACCAGGTACAAGATCAATTGTAAATTCAACTTCCCTCTCTGGCGGTACATCAGGAATCTCACCAGGGAAAACTTCAGGAAATTCACACACCACCTGCAATTCCTCAATTAAAGCTTGAGTCTCTACAGATAGCGACGCCATCAACGAGAAAACTTGTGCTTCCTCTTGCATCAACTTCCTCAACTGTCTAGAAGACAACAGACTACCTTCCTCTTCTTCAGGAGTAGAAAACTTCACAGACTTATCATAACAGTTAATATGAACACAATTATGCTCTAACCAGTTCATACCCAAAATCACATCCAAACCTCTTAACGGTAAACAAACAAAATCAACAGCAAAGTCTCTGTCGAAGATCGATAAGGGACACTTCAAACACACAAAAGAAGTATTCACCGACCCCTTGGCTGGAGTATCGACGACCATTTCTCCATTCATAGTGTGATACGGTGGCAGAACCGACTGTTTTTACTGGTTTGCATTTTGCGTTTTTTGTTTGCAAAATATTGCGGTAAGCAAGAGTTGCCACCGACTTTTATTTCATCCAACAAAGGAAAAGGAAAAAGAACAGAAAAAACCTTTTTCGAAATGTTTCTGAGTACGGGGGGTAGATTATAGAAAGGGAAAGTGTTAGCACCCTTTCTATCCGCGGTTTTCCATGGGCTCTTAGGTACTTGCTCATTTTTAAATTGCTTTTGTGCTTGTGTATTATACGGTGGGAGAACTGACTTGAAGGTTTTTCGTTTTATCGCAAATGTTGCGGTTAGCAAGAGTCGCCATCGATTTTTCTTTTATCCAAAAGGAAAGGTGAAAAAGCACAGGAAATACCTTTGAGATTGTTTCTTGAGTTCGGGGGGTAGATTATGAAAAGGGAAGGTATTAGCACCCTTTTCATCCATGGTTTTCCATGGGCTCTTAGTTACTTGCTAGATCACTTGCTTTTGTTGTTTGAATTTGTGCTTGGTGTGGTTTTGAAAGTATTTTGTAAAAGAGGCCTTTGTCTAGGCGATCTTTGTAATGATTCTCGTTCATAAGAATGTATACAAAGATGTTTGTCTTTTTGAAAATGTTTTCAATTTTGTAAGATGTTTGGAAATGTGTGTGTTTGTTTTGAAAATATCAAGGATATTTGTTTGAAATGGAGCAAGTAACTAAAAGTAATATACCTACTCAAATGTCTTTCTTATTTATTTTCTTTTTCTTTGACATTGTTGTCTTACCATTGATTTGGTAAGTAACCCTATCTTTGGATGTAAACGAGACGGGCGTGGGTCATCGTATGGCCATGATTAGCAATATTGCAAAGTATCTTAGCATTTTTTTAGTGACTAAGATCATTTTTGTAAGGCAACTTTGAATAGCGTCATCGAGGGTCGATAATCTTATATTTGTTTGTTTTTGCTAAGACACTTTACATGCGTAATATGACCATTTTTGTATAAGGCAACCAAGTGGAGTAACCCTAGGGGTGTTTGTGTGCAAGTGTGTCATTTTCATGTTTGATTTTGTCTTGGATTACGGTTTTCTATTTGGTTGATTTTATCTTGCCATACAAACCCTAATTACTAACATGTTATGTAAAGTGATAAGTTGCGAAATTTAAAGATTATTGCGCTATTACAACATTTTGTGGGAGGGGGGTATACAATTGATGAATGAGGATTGCAATAATATAAACCTAATTAATCTATTACAACCAAATCGAATTTATACAAGTATTGAAATAAATAATGTACAAGGCAATTTAAATATGCAAAGATATATAAATTCAAGAAAAAAATATTTTGTTTTGTTTTTTTATATGAAAAAATTTTAAACTAAGCCTAATAAATAAGTCAAGGTTAAACTTAAATTAATTAAGAAAAGGAAATTATTTTTTAGAAAAGATTTTGATTAACCCTAATTCTAATTTGTTAAAAGAAAATAAAATTTCTTTAAGTATTCTTTTGGTATTTTTTGTCTTGAAAATAATAAATGGTATTTACGAAATATTTTAGTCTTTTTATATATTAAAATAAAATATTAATAAGTGTGAGAAAAAAGAATAAATAACTAACCTAATTCTATTTTAATTCACAAGTTTATTAAGAAAAATATTTAATATATATAACTAAATAAAAATATTTTTTATGAGAAAACAAGATAAAATAAACAAAATATAATACTTATTGTTTTTATATTTTTTATGATTTTATATTATTGAGAAATATATATTTGATAAAATATAATGAAAATAAAAATATTAAATAAAATATATGGTCCAGGGGTGCCATGAGTAAACTGGAGGCAGAAAATTGGTAAAAATATCAGGCCCAATGCTCATAAACTCACGCTGCAAACAAAAAAAGATGAAAAAATGTGGAAAAATTGCAAAAGGCAGCACCAAGTGTGATCGGTGGATCTGGAACTGACTGTTTAACGCTGGTTCGCGAAATGTCGCGGAAGCAAGAGTCGCCACCGTCTTTTATTTTCTCCAACATGGACAGGACAAAAGCACAGCAAAATTCCTTATGAGATAGTTTCTCGGTTCAGGAGGTAGATTTATAGAAAGGGAAGGTGTTAGCACCCTTTCTATCCATGGTTATCCATGGGCTCTTAGATACTTGCTCATTGTGTTTTCAAAATGTTTGCTTTTTGATTGTGAGTGGGTTTGAAAAAGTTTCGTTTAAAGTTCCAGATCGACTCTTGTATCAGTCCTCAAGAGTGTTTGAAAAATTGTTTTGAAAGCTTTTTGAAAAGTGTAGGTGCGAAAAGAGTTTTTTATTTGTTTTTTTGAAATAGAGAAAGTATCTACGAGTCATCCACCTACCCTAAGGAATTAGGCTGTGTAAATGTCCTTAAGATAGTGCCATCCCACCATTGAGAGGTAGGTAGCACCACCGTTGGAGGTGTTCGGGTCAATTCGTTTTTAGGGATAGTGTGGTCACCAGAGCAACAGTAGGACACCTTAGAAGCTACCCCCATGCCATGTTCATGGACATGAGGACTTACTAAAACGTCCTATACTCGACGACCACGTTTCGAGGGGCAAGGCAACAATGAGGCGTACCCTAAGAGTGGTATATGAATTTGTGTATTGTTTTCAGTTATGTTTTATCTTGATCATGCATTGGGTGATCTACACTTTTGATTTAATTTGGGCCATTCATTCTTTCATGTGATTAGCAGTTAAAAGGTGCGGAAATTAAAGTGCGGAAAAATAAAGTCCTACGCTATTACAAGGCGCGGGTCTATACATCGTCAAATTAACAAAGACCCGTTTTTTAATAAAATGCAGAAAATAAATAAAGTTCCTAATTACTATCACAAGGCTTTGAACAGTTACATAATATTCGAAACAAAAAATAAGGACAAACGCGCGAAAAGAAACTAGAATCGAATATGCGAGGGCGTTGGACCCTTTTGAGAAATTAAATTAAAATTGAAGGTTAATTAATTATTTAATGAGAAAAGAAGTTATTTTTTTATGTTTTTTGTATTTATGAAATAAAAGAAATTAATAAAATTAGAAGTTAAATTAAAACCTAGTTCTAAATTACTTTTAATTGTTAAAGAAAAATGTTTAAGTTTTGACCTAATTTATACTAATTATTTAATTACATGAGTATTTACAAAATAATTAATAGTTAATAATAATAATAAGAAGAGGAAATTATTTTATCAAGAAAAAGAATAAAAATGCTAAAAACCTAATTTCTACATTTTTTAGTTATTAAGAAAACATTAAAATTGAAAACCTAAATTAACCTAAATTAATTATTTAAGATTTGTTTACAAAAACTATTAAGGAATTAAAAATTAAATAAACATATTTTATTTTTATGATTCCTGATTTTTTTATGTTATAAAAATTATTTTTGTGTAATTTAAAGGAAACAATTAATTAATTAAACTAAATAAAAAAAAAGAAGAGAGAAAGGAAATACAAACAAGGGGGTCTGACCCAATTAAGGAGGTTTGTTGGAGGGATTTTTGGCCCAAGAACGCAGGCCCTTTTGACTTTTCCAGCGCGTGTGTGGAACGGTTGACTAGCATCCATGGTGAGCTGCATGTTCTGGCCTTTGGATTGGCCTTCTGGACACTTGGCAAGCAAGCAGGTGAGGGCGCTTGGTGGACCACTGGAGAACACACTGCATAGAAGCATGTTAAGAAAAATATTATGGAAAGAGTGGGGGACCTGGGAATCGAACCCAGGTCCCAATACCTGCATGCCAACATAACAACCAACCCAACCAACGCGTTATCTTGATATTATAATGGAACGTGAATATTATAATGGGAAAAGCAATTATATGCTGAACAAATCAAAAAAAGCGCCAATTATTCAAACTGGCCAACCACCGTCCCACAGCTCAGCGTCTCCTTCCTTGTTTCTTCGTTTTGCCTGAAAATAATGAATAGATAGCGGGGGTTTTAAACCCCCACTAAATGACACCTACAAATAATAGCGAATAGGGCATGCGTGACCATAATTGAGCGCGAGGTATTGATTCAATTCGTCAGAATGTCACGATTTTAGTGGTACTAGTTTCATTGTCTAATTTTTCCAGATATGTAAACCCCTCTTTTGGAGCTTTAGAAACCCTAGAAAGCTTTCATGGTGGATTCTTATTTAGGCTACCATTCTTCAATTGAACGGTACCGTTAGCTTCAGAATGATCATGTTAGTACAAATCAATGATTAAAAATCACAAATAATGCTTGGATAATGAAACACGATTATGAAAATTTTAAAGAAAAGTCAGACTTCAATCTACCAATTCCTTGAGTATGGAGGCGTGGTTTTGATTGGAACAGCTTCCTGGTAGTGTCAGGAGTCTATTGGAATGCTTTTTAATCTTTGAAACAAGCTCTAGGTAGGTTTTCAGTTTTGAGATTTTTGTGAAAAAAGTGCAATGTTGTTCTTGATGTTTATGCGCAGCTTCTGTGTTCTTTTGCCTAGGTTTCAGTTGTGCATATATGTGTGCATAGAATTAGGTTAAAAGTCAGCCCAAAATCCATTGTTTTAATGCTTTTGAATATGTGATTTTGTCAAATCTTTTCCCATCTTTTTTGCCATGGAAACTTGCCTATTTTGGAAGATTTGGTCTCTTGAGAAGGCACACGAAATCTTGAGCTCATAATAGAAGAATATGCTGCACAAAAAGATTCAAAACCTTTGTTTAGTATTTTTCTCATATTTAATTTTAATTAAATGAATTAATAGGATTAAAAACTCAATTAATTAATTAAAAATAAGAAAATAAACTCCCTTTTAGCTTAATGGGTCGTGCATAGCTTTTGGGTGATGATTCATGGAAGAAATTGAGGCCCATTAGCAATTTTGAGGCATTTGAAGCAAAGTTGACTTTTCAAAATTCCCAAAATTTTCCTAACTTCCACAAGGCATATCTTGCTCAATTTTTAAGTTTTGATCATGTTCTTAGACATTTTGGAAAGGTCTTGAAGTCCTCTAACAAATTCCTTTGGTCCCATGTCATTTTGATTTACCAATATCAAGTTATGGTCTTTGACTTAAAGTGCCTTTTTGTTGACTTTTGAAAATGACCTATAATGTTGAGATTGGTAACTTTTTGTGAGAGCATTTCTTGGACTTGAAGTGTGAATATGAGTTGTAGGAAATGTCATTCTCTTCAAAATGAGCTTTGGATGGAATTTTTCTGATAAACCATGTGGAAGTTATGCCCTGGTCAATTTGCAGTTGACTTTTTCAACTATTTAAAAATAGAAACTTTTGCATCTTGAGCCTTTTTGAGCCATGCCTTGAGAATCATGATCAAGAATTGATCAAATGATGTCTGTGGCTTCAAAATAAGATGTTGACCAAATTTTTTGACTTTTGACTGTCAAATGACCATTTTGCCCCTGCAGTTGACTGTGAAGCAATTAGGGTTTTTGACTGTGCAGTTTGGTGCTGTGAGTCTTGAAACTTGGCATAAGGATGCTTGACAATGTTTATAGGCATGTGGGACTTGTTTGGACCCTTGTAAACCTCAACTTCTTTGCCAGAACCAAAACCCTAATTTTTGACTGTTAGGAGGCAATTGGACTGTGCAACCCTTGGGAGATTTTGAAGCATGATCTTAGCAAACTTTGAAGAATATGGGAGGGAAAATTTTGGGGTACAATAGTTGCCCCTGTTCAATCTTCTTAGACCTGAGGATGTAGATTGGCTGGCGTGCCTTTCGTAATCTGAAGGTGGAAGATGATTGAACACTAGAGTGCCCAGAAATTTGCACTCACATAGTAGAATGTCAGCAGTATGATGGTGGGAATGGGCTTATAGATGCCATTTGGAGACTGATGGATAGGAGGATGGGCTTATAGATTCCATTGGGAGGTTGTCGATCGCGTAAGAGATTCCTTAGCGAGAACTTGCGTACCTGAGAAAGAAAAATAGTTACCTGGCCTGTTACAGGAGTTGATCTTCAAATTCTTCAGACGCACCCTGGCAAGATACAGGAATCGGGTCTGGTACTTCAAAAGGTTTTTGTTGATAATGATGTGATGAAGGAATATGAGACGATTGCTACCCCAGCAGGATGACGAATGGATCAGGGATGATTACTACCTCAACAGTAACAATGAGAGAACCTTGGGCGATTACTACCTCAACAATAATGATGAGAGAACCTTGGGCGATTACTACCTCAACAGTAACGATGAGAGAACCTTGGGCGATTACTACCTCCACAGTAATGATGAGAGAACCTTGGGCGATTACTACCTCAACAGTAATGATGAGAGAACCTTGGGCGATTACTACCTCAACAGTAACGATGAGAGAACCTTGGGCGATTACTACCTCAACAGTAACGATGAGAGAACCTTGGGCGATTACTACCTCAACAGTAACGATGAGAGAACCTTGGGCGATTACTACCTCAACAGTAACGATGAGAGAACCTTGGGCGATTACTACCTCAATAGTAACGATGAGAGAACCTTGGGCGATTACTACCTCAACAGTAACGATGAGAGAACCTTGGGCGATTACTACCTCAACGGGACGATGAGAGAATCTTTAGGCATTGATTTAACTGGACCAGAGAAGGCCTTTGACTGGATCGGCACCAGAAAAATCTTTAGGAGTCGATTTAACTTAACCAGGCAAGGTCTTGGAATCTTCAATTGGGTCTTCATCGGGAAAATCTTTAGGAATCGATTTAACTGGAACAGAGAAGGCCTTTGACTGGATCGGCATCAGAAAAATCTTTAGGAGTTGATTTAACTGAACCAGGAAAGGTCTTGGAATCTTCAACTGGGTCTTCATCAGAAAAATCTTTAGGAATCGATTTAACTAGACCAGAGAAGGCCTTTGACTGGATCGGCATCAGAAAAATCTTTAGGAGTCGATTTAACTGAACCAGGCAAGGTCTTGGAATCTTTAATTGGGTCTTCATCAGGAAAATCTTTAGGAATCGATTTAACTGAACCAGAGAAGGCCTTTGACTGGATCGGCATCAGAAAAATCTTTAGGAGTCGATTTAACTGAACCAGGCAAGGTCTTGGAATCTTCAACTGGGTCTTCATCAGGAAAATCTTTAGGAATCGATTTAACTGGACCAGAGAAGGCCTTTGACTGGATCGGCATCAGAAAAATCTTTAGGAGTCGATTTAACTGAACCAGGCAAGGTCTTGGAATCTTCAACTGGGTCCTCATTAGGAAAATCTTTAGGAATCGATTTAACTGGACCAGAGAAGGCCTTTGACTGGATCGGCATCAGAGAAATCTTTAGGAGTCGATTTAACTGAACCAGGCAAGGTCTTGGAATAGCTGAGAACTTAACTGGATCTTTCCTGAAATGTAAAAGGCAGTCGTATGTAATGCATGCTATGGATCAGGCAATGATGTTCTCAACATAAATACAATTGTAAGATATGATGCGTTTATGCATGTGTCATGATGTATGACAATGTGATGTTTTTGAACGTATTTTCGTCTAGGAAAGTATATCCTTGACGAATGCCGGGAGTTAAATCCTGGGCTGATGGTTGAAGAGAGTTCTTCGTTTCCGCTGGGGGTGAATATTGCAAGAATGAACCGGTAGGAGAAGATGACTCCGTTGGGGAATAAACTTGAAGATTACTCTGTGGGGAGAAATTACTCTAGCGACCTTGCTGGGGGACAATACCCTGTGGGAAGAGAGGTACTTTGCTGGGATGTTGATGAGAACTCCATTGGGGATACCATTGTCGAGTTTTGTTGAAGAATATGATGAACTCCGCTGGGGGTAAGAAGACTTTGCCGAGGACGATCTTTCCGTGGTTTTTGGCTGAGGATAACCCAGTTATATCCTGGTAGGGAAATAACCTTTGAATAAAGCCGGGGGATGCGTTCGTGCTCTGCAGCGAGGAAGCTTCCAGAATCTACTGGGGATAAGCTTCCTGCTGGGGAGATGATTCAGCTTTCCTGGGGAAATCCTCAGACTGGACTCTCATGGGGAAAATTTTGATATGCACTGGGAAAGTGGCTCCACTAAATGTTCGTATACCGCCGGGGAACAATCTTAAATTAAGATTTCCGGGGATGCTTGTTGGGAATATTGCGCTGAGGAATGTTGAGATCTGCTAGGGATACCCAATTTCCTTAAGGCTGACAGTATAACATTGCTTGGGGAGAGTATGTTGACTTGCTGGCTTACTCTCTGGGGAGTTAAGATATCTTGGTTGCATTCTCCAGCCGAACTTACCTTGGTACCTTGGTGGACAGAGTAACTAGGTCGCTTAGACAACTCATTACTGCCCCTGTTTCTGTGGGAGAAGGTACCAGTGGGGTCTTGATAACTGCCGTTTGACAAACCTTCTTCTGATAGGCAAGTGACGAGATGCCGGAGCATAGTCGTACGCTTTTGATCCCTAACTTTTTCCTGGACCGCCCCTTCGGGTTTTCAGTCCACCGGGATACCCTTTTTTGCCCAAGCCGCCTTTTCAGGTTTTCGACTTACCGGGTGTACAGATTTTTTCCATTTTCATCCCTTATTTTTGCCCGAACCCTTTTGGCTCGCCGGGAAGCCCTTATTTTTGCCTAGGTGTGTCAACCTAGCGGGTCTTTGATTTTGCGTAGTATTTTTTCGACTATGTCCATGTTCTCAGAATGTAGGGAGGTGCCCCTGTTGTTGTGTTGCCATGCCACCAGAAGATCTTCATTTGATCGTCCAATGCTCCAAGTGACTTAGACGGAGATTTGCCCCAGGCTATTTGGCATTTGAGAGATTCTATGGATCTTGACTTGACTGCCCCAGATGATGGACAATGATCATGCCATGCCCCTTGATTGGAGGTGCTTTTGTTCATTAGACATTCGTCGTGCGAACTTCTATGATGTTCAAACAAATAGTCATATGTAAACAATGTTATATTAAAAATGCAAAGCTTATGTCTGTCTTGAAGTTTTTTGAAAATGCATTTTTCATAAAAACAAGTGAATTTTTTTTGTAAATTGTGATGTCAACTCGTTATTTTACCGCAAGCCTTAAGGAGTCAGGATACCTTTCGTAACAGTATGCTTTCGAACTAACCCATGCTTCAGCTAGGACTTTTTAGGGTTGTAACGTGGCCTGGTTCACGGTTTAAGAAACAAAGGATAAAGGCTCAAATTTTATTTGTACCCACCCGCTCTTCATGATGTTCTTCAAACCTAAACTCAGCTAATCGTGCGTTAGACCTTGTTTGAGTCTTTGCTATGATGTTCCGGTGATGGTTCGAATGTTGACAATTTATTTTGAATAGGCAGTCATTTTTTGTTTTTGTTGAGGGTTTGTATGACCTCTTTCTTTTTGATTTCGCTTTCCCTAAATTTTGCCTGAACTGTTTCTTTTGTGATTACAGTCAGCGGGATGCCCCAGTTTTGTAAGTCTCCTTCATAGGTTTTGACTTATTGGTTTTTTTTATTTTTTGAGATATAATGACTGCCTATCCTTATGATTATTCGGAATCATCACTGTCTTCTTTTTTTATTGTAAGGACCTCTCTGGCGCCATTTGTTATGCACTTGGATCAACTGAGAGAACTACCCTGCCCTAGGTTATGATTAAGGGTTTTAATTTTCGAAAAGAAAAACTCTTACTTCTTTGGCTCAAAGGGGTTGACGAGGGATTATCTTCCTTATAACTCCAGTGTTTAGGGATTGAAACAATGCCTGTACCTCATCAGCGGGGTCTATTCAAAAGCATACTGTATGGATCATGGTATCGTTTTCGTCATCCTCCTTCAAGAGGCTTAGAATTATTAACCGAGCGTTGATCATCACAAAAAGGAAAACAGTTTGCATATAGTGAATACGAACATATTGTTTCAAAACAGACATGTGTGATGCATTAATGAAATAACAACGTTTGACATGAATAACTGTTTAAATAGTCAAAGAAAAATACAATTTGAACACTCAAATGAACAAAAGTTTTCCCATCTCAGGGCTTGCTACTTCAAATGGTGAACCCTGTAGGGATGGTAGAAGCACTCAGCCTGACCATCTTGGGTGAATTCCATAGCTCCTTCATCAATCAGGTCCTGGATTTTGTTTTTCAAGGTCCAACAATCATCTGTAGCATACCCCGGGCTGTCAGAATGATAAGCGCAGCGGACGTTGGGGTTATACCTTGAAGGTGTCCTGTTGGGATTCTTGGGAGGATCCTTTAGAGTTACCAGATTCAACCTCAACGGTTGTTGTAAAGCTTGGGGCAGCGACACGCTGAGCTTGGTGAATTGCCTCTTGGGCTTGTCTGGCTGAAGCTGGTGAGGTTGATGCTGAATTTGCGACACTAAAGCCGTTTGAGGAGCTCTCCCCTTATCTTCCTGTCTCAAAGGTGGTTGAATGATGACTGGCTCTTCACCCTTAGATGTTTGCCCCAGTTGGTTACCCTGAAGCAGTTGGTTGACGAGAACCCCGAGCTCCTCTTGTCTTTGAGCTAAGCCTTGAATGATGGTCAACTGCCCCAGCATCTGGGCTCTCATTATATCCACCTCAGCTTGCAGATGTTTCAGCCGTTCGTCCTTATCATCCTCAGCACTGTTCCTGACCAAAGTCCCCATGAGAAGTGTTCTCAGTTCTTCCTGCCCCTTGGATAGATTCAGGAGGATTTCCCTGAACCGAGTCTCTTGAGCATAAAGGTCCTGGTTGTATTGTTGGGAAGCCATTGCTGAAATAAACAGTGGAGAAGGTAAGTGACATGTAACAAGGGTACATGTAATGCAATGATATGTATGATATGCACGTAATGTTTTCAAGGATCTCGCGGGGTAGACAAGAAAAAATGTTAGAATTTGAATCCGGTAGCTTGATTGAAGGAACTTCATGTTGTCGAGAGTCCTTCTTCAAGGGTCAAGGCTCACCATATCGAGTGGGTCATAGCCCCTGACAACCTTGGCTAGAGGAAAATAAATCCCCTTTTCCCCTTGCTAGACATTTGGTTCATCATGACCTGCATCATAAACCCTTGAGATCCTTGAAATGGGTTAGTCCTTGTGGAGGATGTATGCAATGGTATGATGGCATGCTATGCATGGAATGATGTAGGTAAACCCTGTTATGAGTCCCAATTAAGGACTGTAAACAAAACCTGCAAGAAACTCACGTGTCAGATAACAAGCATGCAAGTAGTCAAGTTTGAAGGCACACAAGTCACACAAAGACAACCCTTAGAGTTTAGGCTAACATGGGGTCTAGGTATTACCCTCTTGAAGTTGGTGGACTCAACCTGTCCTATCAGAAGTAACCGGGTTCTAAGGGTCCCAATATCACTGGATTACTTTCATTGTTCATCGTTTTGGTTTAGCCACTAAACTGGCGACCGAAATATTCCAAGAAAACAACCCTCAATTGAGTGTAGTATCGAGTATCAACCAACCTCGGACTGCACCAAAGTCAGTTATCTCACTACCCTAAAGAGGCCAAGATGGTTCAATTAAGGTTCCTAAGGTCAGTTGATGCTTCACGACACCACGCGGAGGCCCTGTACTCTCCTTGACTGAACTCAAGGGTTACCGGTACACACCAAAGTGCCACATCAACGTAGCAGACTGTTTCAACCATGTCGGTATACCCCGCACAGTTCCCTCACAGCCTTGTTGCTACTTTCTAAGAAGGTATCCCCAGATTCGGGTTAGGATCTATAGAACTCCCAAGACAGTCCCACAATAATAAAGCAAACAAGTCAAAGCAATTGAAAACACAAGTGATCCTAGTCCTAAGGTACACCTCACTTTTATAAAGTCCCCAGCAGAGTCGGTGGATCTGTGATCGGTGGATCTGGAACTGACTGTTTAATGCTGGTTCGTGAAATGTCGCGGAAGCAAGAGTCGCCACCATCTTTTATTTTCTCCAACATGGACAGGACAAAAGCACAGCAAAATTCCTTATGAGATAGTTTCTCGGTTCGGGAGGTAGATTTATAGAAAGGGAAGGTGTTAGCACCCTTTCTATCCATGGTTATCCATGGGCTCTTAGATACTTGCTCATTGTGTTTTCAAAATGTTTGTTTTTTGATTGTGAGTGGGTTTGAAAAAGTTTCGTTTAAAGTTCCAGATCGACTCTTGTATCAGTCCTCAAGAGTGTTTGAAAAATTGTTTTGAAAGCTTTTTGAAAAGTGTAGGTGCAAAAAGAGTTTTTGATTTGTTTTTTTGAAATAGAGCAAGTATCTACGAGTCATCCACCTACCCTAAGGAATTAGGCTGTGTAAATGTCCTTAAGGTAGTGCCATCCCACCATTGAGAGGTAGGTAGCACCACTGTTGGAGGTGTTCGGGTAAATTCGTTTTTAGGGACAGTGTGGTCACCAGAGCAACAGTAGGACACCTTAGAAGCTACCCCCATGCCATGTTCATGGACATGAGGACTTACTAAAACGTCCTATACTCGACGACCACGTTTCGAGGGGCAAGGCAACAATGAGGCGTACCCTAAGAGTGGTGTGTGAATTTGTGTATTGTTTTCAGTTATGTTTTATCTTGATCATGCATTGGGTGATCTACGCTTTTGATTTTATTTGGGCCATTCATTCTTTCATGTGATTAGCAGTTAAAAGGTGCGGAAATTAAAGTACGGAAAAATAAAGTCCTACGCTATTACAAGGCGCGGGTCTATACATCGCCAAATTAACAAAGACCCGTTTTTTAATAAAATGCAAAAAATAAATAAAGTTCCTAATTACTATTACAAGGCTTTGAACAGTTACATAATATTCAAAACAAAAAATAAGGACAAACGCGCGAAAAGAAACTAGAATCGAATATGCGAGGGCGTTGGACCCTTTTGAGAAATTAAATTAAAATTGAAGGTTAATTAATTATTTAATGAGAAAAGAAGTTATTTTTTTATGTTTTTTGTATTTATGAAATAAAAGAAATTAATTAAATTAGAAGTTAAATTAAAACCTAGTCCTAAATTACTTTTAATTGTTAAAGAAAAATGTTTAAGTTTTGACCTAATTTATACTAATTATTTAATTACATGAGTATTTACAAAATAATTAATAGTTAATAATAATAAGAAGAAGAGGAAATTATTTTATCAAGAAAAAGAATAAAAATGCTAAAAACCTAATTTCTACATTTTTTAGTTATTAAGAAAACATTAAAATTGAAAACCTAAATTAACCTAAATTAATTATTTAAGATTTGTTTACAAAAACTATTAAGGAATTAAAAATTAAATAAACATATTTTATTTTTATGATTCCTGATTTTTTTATGTTATAAAAATTATTTTTGTGTAATTTAAAGGAAACAATTAATTAATTAAACTAAATAAAAAAAAAGAAGAGAGAAAGGAAATACAAACAAGGGGGTCTGACCCAATTAAGGAGGTTTGTTGGAGGGATTTTTGGCCCAAGAACGCAGGTCCTTTTGACTTTTCCAGCACGTGTGTGGAACAGTTGACTAGCATCCATGGTGAGCTGCATGTTCTGGCCTTTGGATTGGCCTTCTGGACACTTGGCAAGCAAGCAGGTGAGGGCGCTTGGTGGACCACTGGAGAACACAATGCATAGAAGCATGTTAAGAAAAATATTATGGAAAGAGTGGGGGACCTGGGAATCGAACCCAGGTCCCAATACCTGCATGCCAACACAACAGCCAACCCAACCAACGCGTTATCTTGATATTATAATGGAACGTGAATATTATAATGGGAAAAGCAATTATATGTTGAACAAATCAAAAAAAGTGCCAATTATTCAAACTGGCCAACCACCGTCCCACAGCTCAGCGTCTCCTTCCTTGTTTCTTCGTTTTGCCTGAAAATAATGAATAGATAGTGGGGGTTTTAAACCCCCACTAAATGACACCGGCAAATAATAGCGAATAGGGCATGCGTGACCATAAATTGAGCGCGAGGTATGGATTCAATTCGTCAGAATGTCACGATTTTAGTGGTACTAGTTTCATTGTCTAATTTTTCCAGATATGTAAACCCCTCTTTTGGAGCTTCAGAAACCCTAGAAAGCTTTCATGGTGGATTCTTATTTAGGCAACCATTCTTCAATTGAACAGTACCGTTAGCTTCAGAATGATCATGTTAGTACAAATCAATGATTAAAAATCACAAATAATGCTTGGATAATGAAACATGATTATTAAAATTTTAAAGAAAAGTCAGACTTCAATCTACCAATTCCTTGAGTATGGAGGCGTGGTTTTGATTGGAACAGCTTCCTGGTAGTGTCAGGAGTCTATTGGAATGCTTTTTGATCTTTGAAACAAGCTCTAGGTAGGTTTTCAATTTTGAGATTTTTGTTAAAAAAGTGCAATGTTGTTCTTGATGTTTATGCGCAACTTCTGTGTTCTTTTGCCTAGGTTTCAGTTGTGCATATATGTGTGAATAGAATTAGGTTAAAAGTCAGCCCAAAATCCATTGTTTTAATGCTTTTGAATATGTGATTTTGTCAAATCTTTTCCCATCTTTTTTGCCATGGAAACTTGCCTATTTTGGAAGATTTGGTCTCTTGAGAAGGCACACGAAATCTTGAGCTCATAATAGAAGAATATGCTGCACAAAAAGATTCAAAACCTTTGTTTAGTATTTTTCTCATATTTAATTTTTATTAAATGAATTAATAGGATTAAAAACTCAATTAATTAATTAAAAATAAGAAAATAAACTCCCTTTTAGCTTAATGGGTTGTGCATAGCTTTTGGGTGATGATTCATGGAAGAAATTGAGGCCCATTAGCAATTTTGAGGCATTTGAAGCAAAGTTGACTTTTCAAAATTCCCAAAAATTTCCCAACTTCCACAAGGCATATCTTGCTCAATTTGTAAGCTTTGATCATGTTCTTGGACATTTTGGAAAGGTCTTGAAGTCCTCTAACCAATTCCTTTGGTCCCATGTCATTTTGATTTACCAATCTCAAGTTATGGTCTTTGACCTAAAGTGCCTTTTTGTTGACTTTTGAAAATGACCTATAATGTTGAGATTGATAACTTTTTGTGAGAGCATTTCTTGGACTTGAAGTGTGAAGATGAGTTGTAGGAAATATCATTCTCTTCAAAATGAGCTTTGGATGAAATTTTTCTGATAAACCATGTGGAAGTTATGCCCTGGTCAATTTGTAGTTGACTTTTTCAACTGTCTAAAAATAGAAACTTTTGCATCTTGAGCCTTTTTGAGCCATGCCTTGAGAATCATGATCAAGAATTGATCAAATGATGTTTGTGGCTTCAAAATAAGATGTTGACCAAAAATTTTGACTTTTGACTGTCAAATGACCATTTTGCCCCTGCAGTTGACTGTGAAGCAATTAGGGTTTTTGACTGTGCAGTTTGGTGCTGCGAGTCTTGAAACTTGGCATAAAGATGCTTGACAATGTTTATAGGCATGTGGGACTTTTTTGGACCCTTGGAAACCTCAACTTCTTTGCCAGAACCAAAACCCTAATTTTTGACTGTTAGGAGGCAATTGGACTGTGCAACCCTTGGGAGATTTTGAAGCATGATCTTAGCAAACTTTGAAGAATATGGGAGGGCAAATTTTGGGGTACAACACCAAGGCTCGAACCCGTAACCTAATGCAATTCTGCGTGCTGCCTTGCCACTGGGGTGGCTGTATATCCGTTAGTTCAAATGAAAACAAAAATACATGACATAAAACACTTCCTTGCCTTGTACTTCATCTTCAACCTATAGCCAGTTAGACCCCCTGTAATTCTTTTATCTCTCAACAAAAATGGAAAGTGATAACATGAATATTATAGCATTTTACTTCACGATTCTAACCATGTGCATAACTAAATCTATAAGTCCAAGATTAGAGAGAATTTTGTTGGCCCTATTTCTTAATCTAATTTTTCCAGAAACTTCAAACTCAAAATTCTCAAAATTCAGGCCAAATAAATGCAAGTTGTGATACGGTGGCCAGAACCGGGACGTGTTTCCCTATTTTTTAAGGAATTTGCTGGTTTGCGTTTTGTGTTCACAAAGTGTCGCGGTAAGCAAGAGTCGCCACCGTCTTTTATTTTATCCAACAAGGAAAGGAAAAAAGTACAGAAAAATTCCTTTTTCGAGATATTTCTGAGTACGGGGGGTAGATTATAGAGAGAGAAGGTATTAACACCCTTTCTATCCGTAGTTATCTACGGGCTCTTAGATACTTGCTCATCATTTTCAAAATTGTTTTCTTTGTGTTTGTGTGCTTTGAAAAGTTTTTGTTTTGACTTCGATTTAACTCTTGCTTCTGTCTTCAAGAGTGTAATGAAGTGTTTTTGAAAACTTTGTTTGTAAAGTAGTGTAAGTGTGAAAAATTTATTTGGGATTAGCAAGTATCTAAGAACTAATCTACCTACTCAAAAAAAGAATTGTTCTATGCTTGTTTCCTTTAGACAACGCTATCCCATTATTAGTGAGTAGGTAGCATCGTCGTTGGAGTTTTGAGGGTCAATTCGAAAGGGACGTGTGGTCACTAAAGTAATGTTAAGACGTCTTAGTAATGAACCTAATGTCTTAGATCAATTTATTCGAGGCAATAATTTTGAGGCAATCATTTTGAGGCAACTTTTCCAAATTGGGACATTGATCTTTGTTTAGACAAAAGGACGACCACTAAAGCATCCTATACTCAATGACCGTTTACCGAAGGCAACTGAGTGGGAGCGTACCCTAGGAGTGCGCATGTGCGAGTGATTCAGTTTCAGATTATTTATCTTTGGACATTTAGGGTGATCTAACTATTTTAAAATTAGATATACATTCCTATCATGCATCCTATTATCATACATCTAACAGTTAATAATTTGAGGAATTTAAAATGCGGAAATTAAACTACGCTATTACAAGGCTTCGGGTATTTACATAGCAAAAAACAAACCCTTTGAAAATAAAGCAATGAGAAGTAAAGGTCCTAATTAAAACTATTACAAACTGTGAGCATATACAATAATTGGGATAAAAAATAGAATAAAGTGCACGATGACAAATTAGATCGAATGCGAACTAGGGTTTTGACCCTTCTATCCTAATTAAAAGAAAAATATTTTTGTTGTTTTTAATAAAAGAAATAAGTTTTCTAAATTAAATATGCAATTAATTAGTTAATTAAATTAATTAATAAAAATAATTACATGACCTATTTTTATGTCTTTTGATTATTTTTTAAGAAAAGAAAGAAAAATTAAATGTGGAATAAAAACCTAATTGTTCTAATCATTTTTAATTATGTACAAAATAGTTAAAGTTGTCTAAAATTAATAACCTAATTAAATAAATTATTTTTTTACTAAAAATAAATATCCTAAATTTAATTGGTGAAAAATAATATTTTTGGTGATTTTTTGATAAAAGAAAATAATTTAATTTGTTAGTAAAAATAAATAAAATAATTAAATGAAATAATTAAATAAAATGTAAAAAAGAAAAAGAGTAAGAAATGGGCCTGGAAAGCATTTTTTGGGGGGTGCAAACAGCCAGATCTGGGCCCATTTGAATGAAGTCCATGTTGACCTTTGAGATCCAGTGTGATGCGTTTGACTTGGCTCATGATGTACCTTCAGATGATGGCCATCAGATTTGGCCATCTAACATTTGGCATGATTGATGATGAGGATGTATGGTGGATCTCTGGGGGGTAAGCACGCTGGATAACCTGAAATAAATTAGGAAAAACACAAATGTTGGAGGCAGGGGTCGAACCCCTGACCTCCAGCTTTCCAATGCCTTAACGTCTGCCTGGCTACCGCTGCACCATTTGTTTTTGTTGTATGTAACATAAACAAAAAATAATATAACATAAGCAAGTGAAATAAACAGATATTAGCGCGAATTTTCAAATGAGCGAATGATGGCTGGCCACATATTCGTCTTCCTTCCTGCACTGTTGGTAAAAGTTGGGATACTTTTACCTACGGACGTATGTCCGTAGCTATAGACCTGCACGTTCTCAAAACTCAACACAAGCATGTTAAATAACAATGAAGGCCATGGACAGCTTCGTCTAGTCTTGCTGATCACATTGATGGCCTTTTCCTGGCCCAATTTTGCTTGCACGCAGAAATCCTAAATCAAGCTTGTAAACCCTAATAATGGTGAAACTCCATACAAGCCATGAAAACGTAATTAAACCATTCAAAAAGTTTGCATATGTTCCATGGATCAACAATATATGATTAATTCATCCTAACAATGCCTAAATCATGTTATTCGAATTCAAGAAATGTGAGATGTCGTGGCTGACTTACAGAGCTTTTTAGGACTAGAAAAGCTTGGTTCTTGATTGCTTTAGCTTGCTGACACTCCCAGGAATTGATTGGGATAGCTAGAAGGCCTTTAGGATGCCTGGAAATAGGAATTCGATCTTGCACGTTTCTTAATTTTTTTCAAATGTTGCTTTGCTTGTTGCGCCTGTTTCTAACCTTCTTTTTGAGTCTGCACGCCCTCTATATGTATCAAGGAAGGGATTAGGGTTGATAACTACTCTCAATCTTCCTCCATCAATGATTTGGATCTTTGATTTGATTCACTTTGAAAACTTTCCAAAATTGGCCTATTTCAATCTTTTTGTTCACACCATGCCTTGATACGAATTTGAATGTTTGCTAGCTGTATAAAAAAACCTGAAACAAGCATAAAATCTTTGGTTTTCAATATTTTGGATTTTATATGATTTATTTTGATTAAAATTGAATTAATTCAAATAAAAATCAAAATAAATAATAATAATAAGATATGGACAAGTGGAAAAGGCTAGAGCTCGTGGACTATGTTACCAACTCAAAACAAGTGAAAAAGATTGGGCCTATTTGGCAAAATTTGAAGTTTTAGGCATAGTTGACTTTTGGCAATTTTGCAAAAAGGGCCAACTTCACCAATGCATAACTTCCTCAATTTTGACTCTTTGGAGATGTTCTTGGACTTTTTAGAAATCTTGAGATGTCCTCTAAGCAACCCTTTTGGTCTCATCTCAATTTTATATTCCATGCTCATGTATGAACCTTTGACAAAAAAATGTGTTTTTGTTGACTTTTCAAAATGACCTATAATGTCCAAATTCATAACTTCTTGTGAGTGAATATTTTGAATTTGGGAGCTGAAGATGGATTGTAGGAAATTTCATCCTATTTAAAATTAGCTTTGGATGGGTCATTTCTCATAAAGTATGAGAAAGTTATGCTTGGTCAAAGTTGAGTTGACTTTTCCTACAAAACCCTAATTTAGCAACTTTTGAGTCTTGATGAATTATGAGAAATCCTTGATGAATCATGATCAACCCTTGAGAAAATGATGAAATAAACTTTAAAATGATGATGTTGACTAAAAATCTTAAAGTTTGACTGTATGTGGGCCACAGTTGACTTTTACCCTAGCACAGTCGATTTTTAGGCCTTTGAGCAATTGACTGAGCAAACTTTCTCTGCAAGGCTTGAAACTTGATATGGATGATCTTGTGAACATATTAGGACAATGTTGAGCATTTGGGGTCCCTTGTACTCAAGTATATTGATGCAACATAAAACCCTAATTTGAGGTAGACTGCCTTAGGAGAGAGCTTGTCTGGCCAAACCTTGGACTACCTTGAGCAACTTGAGGATCTTTCTTGAAATATTTTGAGAAATATGGGAGGGAAAATTTTGGGGTACAACAACTTCCCCTGTTCAATCTTCTTAAACCTGAGGGTGTAGATTGGCTTTCGTGCCTTTCGTGATCCGAAGGTGGAAGATGATTGAACACTAGAGTGCCCAGAAATTTGCACTCGCATGAAGTAGTATCCATCTTACGATGTCGGGAATGGGCTTAAAGATGCCATTTGGAAATTGCTGACGAGGGGATAGGCTTAAAGATGCCATCTGAAGGAGTGTCAATCGCGTAAGAGATTCCTTAGCGAGAGCTTGCATACCTGTTGTTGAGGAAGATTCCGCTGGGGAAGGTTGATCTGTGTCTTAAGAGAAATAGAATTTTAGGAGCTTTGTCATCCATTATTCTGTTGAGGAATCATCTCTGTTGAATTTTAGGAACTTTGGTCGTCCATATTCTATTGAGGAAACATCTTTGTTGAATTTTAGGAACTTCGATCGTCCGTTATTCTACTGAGGAACTATCTCTTAGTCGAGGAGGTGAACATGAACTGTTATCTGGTCATGGTCTAGGCTTCATAGTAATAAGACCGATTGCTATCTGGTCGTAATCCAGGCTTTACAGACTTACTGGAGAGATGAGATTAAACTTGCTATCCGGTCGTAACCTAGGTTTCGCAACTTCTTAATTCTTATCTGGTCGTAATCCAGGTTTCGGAAGGAATTCAAATGTTATCTGATTGCATCCGGGCTTTAACTTGAACTTATGGCACACTAATATCCGGTCGACTCCGGGCTTCTTAGTAACTGTCCAGGTAAACTGCTATTCGGTTGAAATCCAAACTTCGCAGGGTCTTGTACTACTATCTGGTCGCAATCCAGGCTTCAGTCCTTTTATCGTTATCCGGTCGTAATCTAGGCTTCATGGTGTTCCGTACTGCTGTTTGGTCGTAATCCAGGCTTCACAATACTTTACTTCTTATCTTGTCGTAATCCAGTCTTCAGAATACTTTACTTCTTATCTGGTCATAATCCAGTCTTCAGAAGAGATCAAATGGCTATCCGGTCGTAATCCGGGCTTCCCTTTGGCTTTGGGCCAACTAACATCCGGTCGTAATTCGAGCTTCATAGTATCTAGCTGGGTGAACTGCTATTTGGTCGTAATCTAAGCTGCACAACATCCCTTACTGTTATCTGGTCGAAATCCAGCCTTCACAGTGTCTTTAACCGCTATCTGGTCGTAATCCAGGTTTCACAGGAACTTGTATTGTTGTCTGGTCGTAATCCAGGCTTCACAATAACTTGATGAGCTGTTATCCGGTTGTAATCCGGGTTTCACGGCTTGCTGAGGATTTAAACTATTGTCTAGTCAAATCCGGGCTTCATAGCTTTCTTTTGTGAGAATTTGATTGTATCTCTCCTGAAAGGTAAAGGTTAGCTGCATGTAATGCATGATATGTATCAGGAAATGATGTTCTCAAAATAAATGAGATTGTGCTGTATGATGCGTATATGCATGTGTCATGATGTATGGAAATGTGATCTTTTTAGCTAGGGAAAATAAATCTCGGATTGCTGCTGGAGAAGAGAGTTGAATTCTTCGTTTCCGATGGGGATAGTGAATGAAGATGATTGTGAGAATAAACCTGCAGGAGAGGATAACTCCGTTGGGGAATAAACTGATGAGGAAATGGCTCTGTGGGGTGGACATATTCTGCTAGAGAACCAGTTGATTTGGAAGAATAACCTCGGCCGGGGATGAATTACTATTGTTGGCAATAATAAACTCTGTTGGGGATTGAGTTTCTGTTTGTGAAAAGAATGAACTCCATTGGGGATGATCTTTTAGTTGCAACTTCATTGGGAATAATCTTTTAGACTCTACTGAGACAGTCTTCCAGAGTCTACTGGGGATGATCCTCCAAACTCCACTGGGGAAGATTTTCCATACTCTGCTGGGGATAATTGTCTAGTGCTGATGATGGATAAACTCTGCTTGGGGAGAATATTGCCGACTCATTCGCGGTTGTGAGCCTCAGCTGGGGAGAGTTAACATTATTGTCTTTTTCCTACTCCGTGGGGAGTGAATGTACCTTAGTCATATTCTTCAGCTAAATCTATCCCTGTACCTGGTGGGTAGAGCAACCGTAAGGTCTGGACAATTCTTATTTGCCCCTGTCTCTGATATTACGAGTAATCGTCTTTTGTTTCGCATGTAAATATTCATGAGCAGCAATTAATGTCAAATGCATATATCAAAAATGAACATTGAACGTTCTTACAAAACAAAACAGAAGAAGAAAATTTTATTTGTGAAAATGAATTGTATTGACTTTGAAGTTTGGCCGGTAAATAGGCGTCTTTTGTACAAGAGGCTGACGTCCTAGTAAGAGAACGCTTCCAAACAATAAAGTTTATATAATTTGTGAAAAACAAAGAAAAACAACTATGTGAACAATCCTACTGGGTTCCAACTCTGCTATCGCATTTATGTCCTCGAGCATCTCATCACTTCGCTACTTGGTTGAAGGTAGGTCAGATTGTTTGGTGTCGTCCGAGCTTGATAGTCGATACCAAAGTCTGGTTGCAAGGTGATCCAATGAGACATAGTGTTACACTTTAATCCCTAACTTTTGCCTAGACCGCCCTTTCGGGTTTTCAGTCCATCGGGATACTCTTTTTTTCCCAAGCCGCCTTTTCAGGTTTTCGACTTGCCGGGTGTACAGATTTTTTCATTTTCATCCCTTATTTTTGCCCGAACCCTTTTGGTTCGCCGGGAAGCCCTTATTTTTGCCTAGGCTAGTCAACCTAGCGGGTCTTTGATTATGCGTAGTATTTTTTCACTATGTCTGCATTGATGGGGTGAGGGAGGTCGTCACCATCCATGGTGGTTAGAATCATAGCTCCTCTTGAGAAAATGTTCTTAACCACAAATGGCCCTTCCTAAGTAGGGGTCCATTTTCCCCAGAGGTCACCTTGTGGTAGGAT
The DNA here is from genome assembly GCA_948472305.1 of Vicia faba. Lineage (NCBI taxonomy): Eukaryota > Viridiplantae > Streptophyta > Magnoliopsida > Fabales > Fabaceae > Vicia > Vicia faba. The sequence continues at coordinate 1,439,144,586 of OX451737.1, read as the reverse complement.
GATGCGCTTGATCACCAGATCCCCGACTTGATATTCTTATCGTTTAACTTTCTTGTTAAATGCCTTGATCATCCGCTTTTGATACGTCTGACCATGACAAATAGCGATAAGTCTCTTTTCATCGATTAAGTTCAGCTGATCAAGCCGGGTCTGAATCCAGTCATCTTCGCTCAAACCCGCATCCTTCATAATCTGAAGAGAGGTTATTTGAACTTCAATGGGCAAGACCGCCTCCATGCCATACACCAAGGAATGGGGTGTTGCCCCTGTTGACGTCCGCGCTGAGGTACGGTACCCATGAAGAGCAAATGGTAACATCTCGTGCCAATCTTTGTATGTCACTGTCATTTTCTGCACAATCTTCTTAATATTCTTATTAGCCGCTTCAACAGCCCCATTCATCTTCGGCCGGTAGGGAGAAGAGTTGTGATGCTGTATCTTGAACTGCTTGCAGAGCTCGGTGATCATTGTATTGTTGAGATTTGTACCGTTTTCCGTAATGATCCGCTCTGGTATGCCATATCGACATATCAGATTGTGCCGAATAAACCGTGCTACGATGTTCTTGGTCACTGTAGCAAATGAAGCTGTCTCAACCCACTTCTTAAAGCAATCAATCGCTACCAGGATGAAACGATGCCCATTGGACGCAATAGGTCTGATCTCACGAATCATATTGATGCCCCACATTGCAAAAGGCCAAGGTGTTGTCAAGACGTTCAGAGGAACTGGAGGTATATGCACCTTATCAGCATAGACTTGGCACTTACGACAGGTCCGAGAATGCTGATAACAGTCAGCTTCCATGGTAGACCAATAATATCCCGCCCGTAGGATCTTCTTTGTCATGGTATGTCCACTGGAATGAGTCCCAAAAGTACCTTCATGTAACTCTACCATAATCCTTTCTGCCTCGTTCTTATCCACACATCGCAGTAAGGTTGAGTCATGGTTACGCTTGTAAAGGATACCATTACTGATGAAGAACTTTGCCGCAAACCTTCTCATAAACTTTTTATCATTAACAGATGCACCCTCGGGGTATTCTTGAGCCTCAAGATACCTTTTTACCTCGTGGAACCAGAGTTTTTCTGTTACCTCTTCAGTCTCAATGTCACAACAATGTGCAGGTTCGTCCAACCTCTCGATGGTAATATGGGGAGCCTCATTGTCCCATCTGACCTTAAACATAGAAGACATTGTAGCTAGCGCGTCCGCTAACCGATTCTCCACTCTAGGGAAGTGTTCAAAGGTTATCTCCTCGAAGTGTGGAAGCAAAGTCAATACATACTCTTTGTAAGGAATAAGATTTGGGTGCTTCGTATCCCACTCACCTTTGATCTAGCTGATCACGAGAGAAGAATCTCCGAATACACTTAAGAACTTAATCCTTAGGATAATAGCTGCTCGGAGGCCCATGATGCACGCTTCATACTCTTCCATGTTGTTGGTGCAGTTAAAACATAATCGGGCGGTGAACGGAGTATGACAGCCTTTAGGAGATATGATCACGACACCAATGCCATTACCCAAAGCGTTTGAAGCTCCATCAAAATACATAGACCATCGGGATCCCTCCTCAGGTCCTTCATCTGGTCCAGGTGTTTCGCAGTCAGTCACCAACATGATGTTCTCATCCGGGAATTCAAAGTTCATAGACTGGTAATCGTCCACTGCCTGATGCACCAAATGATCCGCCAACACACTCCCCTTGATTGATTTTTAGGTCGTGTATTGGATGTCATACTCAGTCAAGATCATTTGCCATCTTGCTATTCTTCTGGACAAGGCAGACTTTTCGAAAATATACTTGATTGGGTCCATCTTCAATATCAACAGAGTAGTGTGAGTCAGCATATACTGTCTCAGCCGGCGAGCAGCCCATGCCAAAGCGCATCAAGTTTTCTCAAGTAACGAGTATCGGGTCTTGCAGTTGGTAAACTTTTTGCTAAGGTAGTAAATAGCATGCTCTTTTCGGCCAGACTCGTCATGCTGCCCCAGCACGCACCCCATTGAGTTGTCGAGTACTGTCAAGTATAAGATTAAAGGTCTCCCTTCAACTGGAGGCATCAGAATAGGTGGCTCTTGGAGATATTATTTGATCCTTTCGAAAGTGGCCTGACATTCATCGTTCCATCTTACCACTTGATCTTTCTTCAGTAACTTAAAGATTGGTTCACAAGTAGCAGTCAGGTGTGAGATGAACTGAGAAATGTAGTTCAGACGTCCCAAAAAGCCTCTGACTTCTTTTTCTGTTTGGGGAGCTGGCATTTCTTGTATAGCCTTCACTTTTGCAGGATCCACTTGAATACCTTTATCACTAACGACGAAACCCAGCAGCTTACCAGACCTCACTCCGAAGGTGCACTTGTTCGGATTTAACCTCAGTTTATACAACTTCAACCTGTCAAACAACTTTTGGAGATGGTCAAGATATTCCTCTTCAGTTTGGGATCTTGCAATCATGTCATCAACGTATACCTCAATCTCACGATGAATCATGTCGTGGAACAAAGTGACCATGGCACGCTGATATGTTTCCCTAGCATTCTTCAATCCGAACGGCATGACCTTGCAGCAAAAGGTACCCCGTTGAGTAACAAAGGTTGTCTTCTCCATATCCCCGAGAGCCATCTTAATTTGATTGTAACCGAAGAAATCATCCATAAAGGAGAAAACCTTATGCTGTACGGTGTTGTCAACCAGAACGTCGATATGAGGCAGAGGGAAATCATCCTTGGGGGTTGCCCTGTTCAGATCCCTATAGTCAACACACATCCGAACCTTACCATCCTTCTTCGGCACCGGAACCACATTGGCAACCCACTGCAGGTAAGAGGTAACAGCTAGAAAACCGGCATCAAATTGTTTCATCACCTCAACCTTGATTTTCTCAGACATCTATGGGCGCATTCGACGAACTTTCTGTTTCACTGGAGGACAATCTTCCTTGGTGGGCAGGCGGTGAACCACAATATCGGTATCCAACCCAGTCATATCTTCATAAGACCAGGCAAAGATCTCAACATAGTCACGCAACATCTGTATCAACCGTTGCTTAACACTAGACTCCAGATTTTCATCGATCTTGACCTCTTTCTTGTCTACCTATGTACCCAGATTTACTATTTCCACTGGCTCTTCATGCGGCTGTATGGCCCTCTCTTCCTGAAGTAACAGTCTAGCAAGTTCACCAGGCACTTCGCAATCATCCTCACCTTAGTCCTTAGCTTGTTTGATCGGACTTTCGAAGTCATAACTGGCAATAGCAGAATCGTTATCAGTGGGATCCAGAGTGGATGTAGACCTGTATATGTGAGTGTGTGTAAGACAAATAGTTGTTTTGCAAGATAGAAAAGAAAAACAAGGAGCGCAAAATTCGTAATGCAAGAAAATGTCCAATGCTTTTATTGATGATATATGGAAATGACACATAATAAGCCCTCAAACAAAGCCACGGTGTAAAAGTTTCAAATTGCCTGTTACAAACTCAAAACAAAAGTCTTATTACTGTGTAATAAAAGAAATGGGCACAAAGTCCTTTGCCGTCCAATTGCTTAATCCACTATCGATAGTCGGGTAAATCCAGCTATCAAACTCAGACTGTTCATCATCATCTTCAATCGCATTCACTTCCGGATTACTGATACACATGAGAGGTCTTCCAATCCGCGCACGCCGAACAGCCCTTTGAGCTTCTGCAGTAAAACCCAAACCAAACTTGTCATTCTTGTGTGCAAAGTCAGGGAATTGGCCCCAATTCGCACACCCACCTTTTTCAATAACAGCTCAGGCATCCTTGAGGGAAGCCATCTTCATTGGAGGATTTTCAGCAACAGTTTCAGTCGACGCTAGAGTCTGGGGGACTTCTTCAAAGTTTTGACATGGGGTTTCAATGAACTCCCCATCCATCTCCACATATCGAAAAGAGTTGAGGTGGCTCACCATGTACTCCTCTTCTCCCTGTACTGTAACAATTTTCCCCTTCAATGGGTATTTCAACATCAGGTGGAGCGTAGAAGTTACTGCCCCAGCTTTATGGGTCCATGGGCAACCCAGCAAATAAGAATAAGATGGTCGAATGTCCATCACATAGAATGTAGACACGAAAGTCTGAGAACCAACCTTAACTGGAACATCCACCTCTCCATGTACCATCCTCTTGGATCTGTCAAAGGCCCTAACCATAATATTACTCGGCTTCAACACCAACCCTTCACAGTTTAACCGGTCTAACACTTTCTTGGGTAAAACATTCAACGAGGATCCAGTGTCCACCAGCACGTGAGCTAGAGTAGTGCCCCTGCACTCGATTGAAACATGCAGAGCGTCATTGTGATTCTTTCATTTTGCAGTCAAATCTACGTCGGAGAAATCCAACCCGTTATCAGCGGTCAAACTAGCCACATAGTCTTTGAACTGGTCAGCAGATGTTTCCTGGGGCACGTGCGCGGTTTTCAGGAAAGCAATCAGAGCCTTAGCATGGGCTTCTGAGCATAACAATAAAGACAACATAGAGATCTTTGACGGGGTTTTCCCCAGCTGTTCAACTACATTCTAGTCGCTTTTCTTGATGATCTTCAAAATCTCCTTTATCTCCTGCCTAGAGGCTTTAACAATAATCTTCTTCGGCGCCTCCGTCTGGGAAGGCCCACCGGTGATCCCTTTGCCCCGAGTGTCAGATGACTCGGCGACAGGGGTAATGATTGGAACATGAACAGGGACAGTAACAGATGTACTGGCAGGTGAAATAGCAACAGACTTTCAAACGGTTGGTGGGGAGATCTTAGGAGAGAAGAGTCTTCCGCTTCGGGTGACTTTGCTAGACCCAACAATATTGCTGATGTCAGTATCAGCCTCTTCAACCTTCAAGTCTTGTTTGATCCCATGATAATACACATCGGCCCCATAGTGCCACTGGACAGCCTTATCTGATGTGTAAGGGATAGGTCCAGGAATAATAATGATCAATGGAGCAACTCTCGGAACAAATGTAATTCTAACAGGCTTTCTCGAAGAAGCCTTGGAAGAATTGATGAAAATGGTGATTATGGAAACATCTTCAACAGGAATCAATGGAACCAAAGTTTTCTCGAACAAGATTTCTTTGTTATCCATCAGGCGTTGGACACCTGACTTCAATAGATGACAACTAGTAGGCAGGATGAATCACATGTGGCAACCTTTTCCACAACCCGAAAATAAATCGGCCAATAATAAGTTCTTCTTCACTGTCATCAATGGAGTAGAAATGTCCTCCACAGAGGTTACAAACGAATCATCATCCACAACATTCACTCCATGCTTGGGCATAGGAGCAGTCACGACATTAGGCTTTTCCGGCGCTTCAAATTCAATCTCTTTAGCTTCAATCAAATCTTGTACCTTATTCTTCAAGCCCCAGCAGTTATTTGTATCATGCCCCGGGCTATCAGAGTGAAAAGCATAGCGGGCGTTCGGGTTATACAACGGTGATATAGTAATGGGATTCTTCGGAGCTTCCCTTAGAGTCACCAAATTGGTCTTCAACAACTGCGGCAAAATTTGAGATAGAGTCATACTGAGCCGAGTAAACTGTCTATGAGGCCTCTCTTCTCTTTGCTGAGTGTTGCATTGTGGGGCAACAGTTGGTCTTGATATTACCACCATGTTAACCGCTTGGCGGCGTTCAGGACGATTTTGGCTCCTCGAGCCGTAAACTACACTAGATTCCTTCTTGAAAGGCTTCTTCTTTGTACTTGACAAAGCACCTTTCTGTATCTTGCCACTTTTAATACCAGCTTCAACTCTCTCCCCAGTCATAATCAATTCAGTAAACCCGCACGATGAACTACCGATCAAATGATTGAAATATGGACCAGACAAAGTTCCAAGAAACATATCCACCAACTCCTTATCAGCTAGAGGGGGTTGTACTCTTCCAGCAAGATCTCTCCATTTCTGAGCGTAGTCCTTAAAACCTTCGCTCGCACCCATAGACATACCCTGAAGTTAGGTACGCGTTGGAGCAAGGTCGGCATTATACTGGTACTGCTTAAAAAAAGCAGCAGCAAGGTCCTCCCAGTTACGGACGTTAGCTCCTTCTAGTTGGTAGAACCATTCAAGTTGAGTCCCTGAAAGACTATCTTGAAATAAATGAACCCAGAGGTTCCTATCGGCAGTATACGGTTGAATCTTTCTAACATACGAGCGGAGGTGTAACTTTGGGCAAGAGACCCCATCATACTTAGCAAAGACAGGAGCTTTAAACTTGTGCGGGATCACCACCCCAGATGCCAAACCCAAATCTTCGAAGTCCAACCCAGGTATCTTCTGGATCTCCATTGCACTTAGCCGGTCTTCAAGTTGTTTATACCTATACTCGGCAGGAGGATACTGGTCTTCATCAAAATCAGTGTCATTGTCTGGAACCACAGGGTAGGACCCTTCCTTTCTTCTTGATTCTCTCCTCCTCCAGATGAGTGAGACAAATCAACTTCCTCTCGCAACCTGTTCCCAAATCTGTGACCCATATTCAGTAGGACCGTCTTCTTCTTCTTCTTCTTCTTTTTCTTGTCCTTCAAGATAAGAGTCTTCAAATCTTTCTGCCCTTTGGCCAAGTTCAAGAACATTTCCTGGAACTGAGCATTCTGAGCTTGAAGAGCCTTGATGGCTTGATCATTAAATGTTTCAGAAGACATGTTGTGCTGAAATAAACAGCGAAGAAGATGAGAAACCTGTAAGGGTACCTGTAATGAGGTGCATGGGAATGGCATGCGTATGAAATGATTTCAAAGACTTAGGGAGATTCAAATTTGTAAACCAAAATGAAACACACTTTTATTAGATTAAAACTTGAAACAATGTTTAACAAATGCCTTTAAGGCGTTACAAAAGAAATACTGAAAAGTAAATCTAAACTAGAAATAGAAAAAGACATAAGTGCTCCCAAGGTCGTTTTCCCTTCATGCTGACATAGTCGTTGATTGTCCTTTCAGTCTCCAGCTGCCTTGTAAGCTTCAGGATCTTCCGTTCCTGCTCATGATACTTCTCTCTGTAAGTATCCCTTTCTTTTCTTAGCTGGATCCAAGACCTCTTCAATGCCCCAATGTCAGTAGGCATGTATGGATGGAGGACCGTATAAGGAATCCCTTCTTCATCAGTACTGTGATCGGTGGAAATAGAACTGACTGTTTTGAAATGTTGGTTCGCGAAATGTCGCGGTAAGCAAGAGTCACCACCGTCTTTTATGTTCTCCAACAAGGAAAGGACAAAAGCACAACAAAATTCCTTTTCGAGATATTTCTCGGTTCGGGGGGTAGATTATAGAAAGGGAAGGTGTTAGCACCCTTTCTATCCGTGGTTATCCACAGGCTCTTAGGTACTTGCTCACTATGTTTTCAAAAAGTTTTGCTTTTCTTGTGTTTGTGGGTTTTGAAAAGAGTTTTGTTTGAAAACTTTGATTTAACTCTTGTATCTGTCCTCAAGAGTGTATGAAGTGTTTGTTTGAAAACTTTTGTCAGAAAAGTGTAGGTTCGAAAAGTATTTTTGTTTTGAAAGATCAAGTATCTAAGAACCTCTACCTACTCAAAAGAAATTAAGCTGTGTAAATGTCCTTTAGACAATACTATCCCACCATTGAGAAGTAGGTAGCACCGTCGTTAGAGTTATTCGGGTCAATTCGATTATAGGGACATGTGGTCACCAAAGCAATAGTAGGACGCCTTAGCGGTAACCCGAATGTCTTAGATCGTTTTTTATCCGAGGCAACCGTTTCGAGGCAACTTTTTGATCTTTAGACAGAAGGGCGACCTCTAAAACACCCTATACTCAATGACCACGCCGAGGCAACCAAGTGAGGCGAACCCTAGGAGTGGCATGTGCGAGTGTGTCAGGTTTCAGTTAAGTTACCTTTGCACAGGTTATGGTGAGCTACGGGTTGATTTTAATTTCAGAGATAAGTCTTGTCATGCATAGCCTAGTTAACAAACATCTAACAGTTAATAGTTTGCGGAAAGTAAAACTAAACTATTACAAGGCGTCGGGTATTTACATCGCCAAAAACAACCCTTGAAAAGTAAATTGCGGAAGATTAAAGAAAGCGATAAAAAGTCCTAATTAAAGCTATTACATCCTCAGAACAATTACATAAATATGGGTCAAAATTTAATAAAACAAACATACGCGCGAGAAAAAAATTGAATCGGAGAGTCTTAGGGTTTTGACCCTTTTTTGAGAAAGAAAGAGATTTGATTATTTATGAATTAAATTAAATTAAACCTAATTAATTAATTAATAAAAAGAAATATTTTTGGTTTTTAATGTGTTAAGGAAATAAATAAAAAATAGTCAAAAGTTAGTAAAAACCCTAATTCTATGTTAATTTTATTTATTGTAAAAAAAGTTAAAATTAACCCTAATTAAACTAAATTAATGATGTTTGTATTTATTTACAAAATAACTAATTAAAGGTGAAATTAATTTTAATAAATAAAATATATTATCTTATATTTTAGTTTTCTGGATTTATTATAAAAAAATTAATTAGGTTAATTAAATAATAATAATAATTAATGGTAAAATAATTAAATGAAAAAAATATAAAAGAATAATAAAAGAAGAATAAACCAGGGGGGGTGCTGGCCCAATTAGGAGGTGCGTTGGAAATTTGTGGCCCAACAAACTGCAAGCCTTTTTGACTTTTTTTTGGATCGTCCACATGTGTATTGACTAAGGACTATAGTGGTCCTTCAATTTTGGCCATTGGATCCACGCTTGCAGACATCTGGCACATGGAATTTGGAAGCGTATGGTGGACATCTTTTGAAACCTGCATGTGATTATATAAAGAAAAATAGGATAAACATTTTGGGGGGACCTGGGATTCGAACCCAGGTCCCAAGGGACTTTGCACGCTTTCCCCAACCACTCAGCCAACGCATTCCAATCGTTAATAAAATAAAGAACAATAATTATATAAGAAAACAAACGAATATGCTGAAAACAAAACAAAACGCGCACTGATTCAAATGGTCCAATAGAGTATCAACACCTCATCATCTTCTTCGTTGTACCTACAAAAACAGAATAAGATAGCGGGGTTTTTTAACCCCCACTAAACATGGCAACAAAAAATAGCGAATAGAGATACAAGGTATATAAATATTTCGCGAAGGGTTAGTCTTGTTCGTCTTGTCCTCACGAATTCGGTCATGTATCTTAATGGTCTCAATTTTTCCTGGTTTAGGAATCCCCAATTTCAAAGCTCAAGAACCCTAGAAATTGTTCATGGCAACTTTTGATTTATGGCGTTTCAGTTCAATTAAACCATACCATTAGCTTCGTATGATTCCTATTAACACAAATCAATCAAGAAAACATGTTAAATATGCATGATTTAAGAGTTACGATTTTGAAATATAAGTGCAAACCGTGGTTCTGTTTTCAATGATTTCTTGAGCTTTAGCGCGTGATTTCAATTTCAAATTGTCCCTGGGATCTCCTGCAATGTATTTGAATCAACAAATTGCCTTGAATTGGTCTGGAATACAAGAATAGGTTTTCACTTTTTCTTGAAATTTCTCAATATGCTATGGCTGTTTCTGCAGTTTTCTCACGTCCTCAAGGCTAGGGTTTGCTTCCTTGTATTTAAGGCAATTGAATTAGGTCAAGAACTGGGCAAAAATCCATTGAATTGATGATTGAATCTTTGATTGGAAATCAAATATTTTTGAATCTTCATGATTGAACAAAGTTGCCAATTTTGGATTTTTTGTATCTTTGACTTTGAGCACGAAATTGCCAGCATATCTTGACCACATTTGCTTCACAAATTGATTGAAAAAATCAAATCTTGTATTTTCCTACAATTTAAATTAATTAAATGAATTAATATTAATTAAAAATCCAATTAATCAATAAAAATAAGAAAATAAATTCAATTAATCTTGATGGGTCGTGCATAGGCCATGGATGAAGTTTCAAGAAGAGATTTGAGGCCCATTAGCAAAAATAAGGTGTTTTGAGCAAAGTTGACTTTTGCAAATTCCTAAAAATTTCCCAACTTCTCCAATGCATATCTTGCTCAATTTTGATCATATGACCATGTTCTTGGACATTTTGGAAAGGTCTTGAAGTCCTATAACTAATGTCTTTGGTCCCATGTCATTTGGATTTATCAATCTCAAGTTATGGCCTTTGACTCAAAGTGTACTTTTGTTGACTTTTGAATTTGACCTATAATGTAAAAATTGATAACTTTTTGTGAGAGCATTTCTTGGACTTGGAGTGTGAAGATGGATTGTAGTAAATTTCATCCCCTTCAAAATGAGAATTGGATGGGATTTTTCTGACAAACCATGAAAAAGTTATGCCCTGGTCAAGATACAGTTGACTTTTCTACTGTCCAAAAATAGTAACTTTTTGCATCTTGATGATTTTTGAGCCATTCTTGTGGAATCATGATCAAGATTTGATCAAATGATGATTGTGGACTCAAAATAATATGTTGACCAAAAGTTCTGACTTTTGACTGTGAAATGACCATTTTGCCCCTGCAGTTGACTGTAGATCAAATAGAGGCTTTTGACTGTGCAAATTGGCACTGTGAGTCTTGAAACTTGACATGTAGATGCTTGAGAATGTATATAGGCCTATGAGACTTGATTGAGCCATTGAAAACCTCAAATTCCTTGAAAGAACCAAAACCCTAATTTCAGTTGTCCTAGGAAGTGGTTTGACTGTCTACCCCTTGAGCCATCTTGAGTAATTTGAGAACTATTCTTGTCAAATCTTGAGTAATATGGGAGGGCAAATTTTGGGGTACAACAGTTCCCCCTGTTCAATCTTCTTAAACCTGAGGATGTAGATTGTCTTGCGTGCCTTTCGTGATCCGAAGGTGGAAGATGATTGAACACTAAAGTGCCCAGAAATTTGCGCTTGCATGGTGTAGTATCAGCAATGTGATGTCGGGAATGGGCTTACAGATGCCATTTGGAGATATGATGGATAGAAGGATGGGCTTATAGATGCCATCTGGAGATGTGACAGAATCTTGTCGGGGGATGGGCTTATGGATGCCATCTGGAAATGTAATGGATAGTTGTGACTTGGTAGGTTGAAAGAAGGAACCTGTGTAGGGTTGCCTGATGATGAGTCCGTGTAAAACTGCATCTGAAAGAGAAGGAACCGGTGTAGGGTTGCATGATGATGGTCAAGTAGATAATTGTCCTGTCTGGTTTCAGGTATTAATCTACAATCCGTCGTCCACAGATTTTTCCTGGCTTGTTACAGGTATTGATCTGGAACTTGAAAAATGTTGGCCGATAAGATAATTGTCCTGTCTGGTTTCAGGTATTAATCTCTGTCCTGAGAAAGAAAGATAGTCTTCCTGGCTTGTTACAGGTATTGATCTTCAGTCTCTTCATGTAGATAACTTTCCTGGCTAGTTACAGGTATAGATCTACAATCAGTTCATATAGGTGGTTTTCCTGCCTGGTTTCAGGTGTTAACCTATAATCAGTCGTCCACAGATATTTCCTGGCTAGTTACAGGTGTTGATCTGGAACTTAAGAAAGTTTGGTCGGGGAGATAGTTGTCCTGTCTGGTTTCAGGTATTAATCTCTGACCGGAGAAAGAAAGATAGCCTTCCTGGCCTGTTACAGGTGTTGATCTTCAATCTCTTCATGTAGATAACTTTCCTGGCTAGTTACAGGTATAGATCTATAATCAGTCGTCCACAGATATTTCCTAGCTAGTTACAGGTGTTGATCTGGAACTTAAGAAAGGTTGATGGTAATCATCTTTTGATTGAATCTGGAATAAGTATCAGAATGTCGCCATGTCTGGGTCGCATCTGAACTGTCTCTGGAAGGAATCTGGAATAAGCAATAGAATAGCATCCGTGTCTGGAGCATCTCTAAGTTGTCTTTAGAAGTTTGAATCTGAATAAGCAATAGAATAGCATCCGGGTCTGGAGCATCTCTAAGCTGTCTCTGAAAGGAAATCTGAATAAGCAATAGAATAGCATCCGGGTCTGGAGCATCTCTAAGCTGTCTCTGAAAGGAAATCTGGAATAAGTATCGGAATGTCGCCAAATCTGGGTCACATCTGAACTATCTCTAGAAGGAAATCTGGAATAAGTATCGAGATGTCGCCAAATCTGGGTCACATCTGAACTATCTCTAGAAGGAAATCTGAATAAGTATCGGAATATCGCCAAATCTGGGTCACATCTGAACTATCTCTAGAAGGAAACTGGAATAAGTATCAGAATGTCGCCAAATCTGGGTCACATCTGAACTATCTCTAGAAGGACTCTGGAATAAGTAATAGAATAGCATCCGTGTCTGGAGCATCTCTAAGTTGTCTTTAGAAGTTTGAATCTGAATAAGCAATAGAATAGCATCTGGGTCTGGAGCATCTCTAAGCTGTCTCTGAAAGGAAATCTGAATAAGCAATAGAATAGCATCCGGGTCTGGAGCATCTCTAAGCTGTCTCTGAAAGGAAATCTGGAATAAGTATCGGAATGTCGCCAAATCTGGGTCACATCTGAACTATCTCTAGAAGGAAATCTGAAATAAGTATCGAAATGTCGCCAAATCTGGGTCACATCTGAACTATCTCTAGAAGGAAATCTGAATAAGTATCGGAATGTCGCCAAATCTGGGTCACATCTGAACTATCTCTAGAAGGAAACTGGAATAAGTATCAGAATGTCGCCTGTGATCGGTGGAAATAGAACTGACTGTTTTTAGCTGGATCGCGTATGTCGCGGTAAGCAAGAGTCGCCACCGTCTTTTATGTTCTCCAACATGGAAAGGACAAAAGCACAGCAAAATTCCTTATTGAGAATGTCTCTCGGTTCGGGAGGTAGATTTATAGAAAGGGAAGGTGTTAGCACCCTTTCTATCCATGGTTATCCATGGGCTCTTAGGTACTTGCTCTTATGTTTTCAAAAATTGTTTGCTTTTCAAGTGTGTGTGGGTTTGAAAAAAGTTTCGTTTTTGAAAGATTTCTAAGTGACTCTTGTATCTGTCCTCAAGAGTGTTTGAAAAATTTGTTTTGAAAACTTTTGAAAGTGTCAGTGTGAAAATATGTTTGGTTTGTTTTGAGGAGAGCAAGTACCCATGAGTCATCTACCTACCCTAAGGAATTAGGCTGTGTAAGAGTCCTTAAGGTAGTGCCATCCCACCATTGAGAGGTAGGTAGCACCACCGTTGGAGGTGTTCGGGTCAATTCGATTAAGGGACAGTGTGGTCACCGAAGCAATAGTAGGACACCTTAGAAGCAACCCTAATGTCCTAGATCCTTTTTAATCCGAGGCAACCGTTTCGAGGCAACTGGATCTTAGACATAAGGGCGACCGCTAAGACACCTTATACTTGACGACCACTTTCGAGGCAATGAGTGAGGCGTACCCTAGAAGTGGCATGTGCATTGTGTGTTGTTTTCATGTTAACATTTATCTTGGATCATGCAATTGTGAGCTACGAGTTGTTTTTAATTATCATACATTCTTTCATGCAATTTAGCAGTTAGGAGTGCGGAAAATAAAACACTGAAAGGTAAAAGCTACGCTATTACAAGGCGCAGGTCTATACATCGCCAAAAAAACAAAGACCCGTTTTTGATAAAGATGCGGAAAGTAAAAAAAAAGCAATAAACCTAATTACTATTACATTCCGGAAACAGTTACATAATATTCAAAATATAAAAATAACGTGCGAAAGAAATTAAACTGGACGTCCTTAGGGTTTTGACCCTTTTGAGAAATTACGAGCTTTTTTGTCCTTTGTTTGAAATTAAAATTAAACCTAATTATTTAATTAATTAAAGAAAGATATTTTTTATGTTTTTTGTATTTAATAAAGAAATTAAAATCAAAAGAAAACCCTAGTTCTAAGTTTATCTTAATTATTTACAAACTGTTAAAGTTAACCTAATTTAAGCTAATTAATTAATTTACATTTATATGTACAAAAATAATAATTAATAAATAGTAATAATGATGATTAATAAAATATGATTAAAATGTAAAAACCTAATTCTATGCAATTTTTATTTATTAAGAAAAAGGATTAAAATTTAAAACCTAAATTAAACTAAATTAATTGTTAATATTTATTTATAAAAATAGGTTAATGGTGAAATTAATAAATAATTAAAAAATATTTACATTTTTGAGTTTCTGATTTTTATTAGGAAAAATTATTTTATTGTGAATTAATAATAATCATTAAACTATTAAAAGAATTTAAAAGAAAAGAAAATAGAATTAAACAATGCAAACCAAAGGGGGTGTGATGGCCCAAAGTGGAGGTAAATTTGAGAAATTCTGGCCCAAGAAGACCAAGCCACGTTTGACTTTCACAATCACGTGCATGCTGTTTGACTGGGCACATGATACTCCTTCTCTTGCAGCCCTTGGATTGATAGTCACAGCCACTTGGCACATGGAGCACTGAAGGTTCATGATAGATCCTTGACAAAGCGTTGCACTGGAACGTGTTGGAAAAAAGATCAACAATTATATGGGGGACATGGGAATCGAACCCAGGTCCCAGTGTTTGCAAGACACGTCCACCACCACTACGCCATCTGCAATTGTTTGTAAACATAATAACTAATAAACATAATATATGAAAAGTAATAATTATGCTGGGAACACAAAAAATGCGCCACTCATTTGAATCACCCAGTCACATGTTGCCACGCCTATTGTCTTCTTCGTTTCACCTGTAAACATAAACAAGATAGCGGGGGTTTTAAACCCCCACAAAATAAAAGTGCCAAGAATAGCGATTACGCACACAGGTCACATAAAAAGAGCGCGAGGGTCTGGTTGAATTCGTCTGGCCTTGACGAATTCAGCCATGCTTGTCTCAAGGTCCAATTTTTCCTCATGCGTAAAGCCCTAATTTAACAGCTTTGGAACCCTAATGTTCTTCCATGGTGATTTTCGATTCAGAAGGCTATAACCAAATTGGATTATCCCAATCGCTTCAGAAGGTCCCTATTAACATAAATCAACCAAGAAAATGGATTAAAAACGTATGAATCATGTTATGCAATTTTGGAAATATATTCAAACCGTGGGACTTGTATTCCTTGATTCTTCGCGTGTTAGGACTGGTTCTTGATGGCAATGACTTCTTGGAGACTCAGGCAAGATGTTTTAATCAAAAATAGGCTTTTAATTGCGCTGCAAATAGGAATTCAGTTTCACACTTTTCTTCAATTTTTTGCAATTTGGTAATGGAGTTCTATGGCAGCTTTCACGTTTCCAAGAATAGGGTTTGCTTCAGTCTCTTTATGTGAAGAGAATTAGGTCAATTTTAAGCCCATAAATCCATTGTTTTCAAGTTTGCATATGTGATTGGCAATCAAATCTTTTCCAATCTTTCCTTTCATAAAACCTTGCCAATCATGGATATTTTGAGGTCCTTGAGGTGCACACGAATTGCCAGCTTGCCCTAGCCTTATTTTCTTCACAAAAAGATTTAAAAAGCATATCTTTTGAATTTTCCTATAATTAAAACCAATTAAATGAATTAATATTAATATAAATTCAATTAATTAATTAAAAATAAGAAAATAAATCAAATTAAGTTCAATGGGTCGTGCATAGGCTTTGGGCAAAGATTCAAGAAGGAATTTGAGGCCCATTAGTAACAATGAAGTGTTTTAGGCAAAGTTGACTTTTGAAAGTTCCCAAAAATTTCCCAACTTCTCCAATGCATATCTTGCTCAATTTTGAAGGTATGAACATGTTCTTGGACATTTTGGAAAGGTCTTGAAGTCCTCTAACCAATTCCTTTGGTCCCATGTCATTTTGATTCACCAATCTCAAGTTATGGTCTTTGACTTAAAGTGCCTTTTTGTTGACTTTTGAAAATGACCTATAATGTTGAAATTGATAACTTTTTGTGAGAGCATTTATTGGACTTGTAATGTGAAGATGAGGTATAGGAAATGTCATCCCCTTCAGAATGAGCATTGGATGGGATTTTTCTGATGAACCATGAAAAAGTTATGCCTTGGTCAATTTGCAGTTGACTTTTCAGCTGTCCAAAAATAGAAACTTTTGCATCTTGAGACTTTTTGAGCCATGCTTCAGGAATCATGATCAAGAATTGATCAAATAATGATTGTGGCTTCAAAATAATATATTGACCAAAATTTTTGACTTTTGACTGTCAAATAACCATTTTACCCCTGCAGTTGACTGTGAAGCAATTAGGGCTTTTGACTGTGCAATTTGGTGCTGTGAGCCTTGAAACTTGATATATGGATGCTTGACAATGTATATAGGCATATGGGACTTGATTGGACCCTTGAAAACCTCAATTTCTTTGCAAGAACCAAAACCCAATTTTTGATTGTGTTAGGAGGCAATTGGACTGTGCAACCCTTGAGAGATTTTGAACCATTTAGAGATTGACCTTGACAAATCTTGAAGAATATGGGAGGGAAAATTTTGGGTACAACAGTTGCCCCTGTTCAATCTTCTTAGACCTGAGGATGTAGATTGGCTGGCGTGCCTTTCGTAATCCGAAGGTGGAAGATGATTGAACACTAGAGTGCCCAGAAATTTGCACTCACATAGTAGAGTATCAGCAGTGTGATGACGGGAATGGGCTTACAGATGCCATTTGGAGATATGATGGGTAGGAGGATGGGCTTATAGATGCCATCTGAAGCTGTAACAGAATCTTGTCGGGAATGGGCTTATGGATGCCATTTGGAGACTGTTGGTATGTGGATGGGCTTATAGATGCCATCTAGGTGTCGATCGCGTAAGAGATTCCTTAGCGAGAACTTGCATACCTGAGAAAGAAAAATAATTACCTGGCCTATTACAGTGGTTGATCTTCAAACTCTTTATGCAGATATGCCCTGGCTGGATACAGGTATCGAATCTCTAAACTCTTCATGTAGATATGCCCTGGCTGGATACAAGTATCGAGCCTACAATCAGTTACTCACAGATGTGCCCTGGCTAGATACAGGAATCGAATCTGGAATTAGTCGTCAACAGATATGCCCTGGCTGGATACAGGAATCGAATCTTTAAACTCTTCAGACGTGCCTTGGCTGGATACAAGAATCGAGTCCGGAATTAGTCGTCAACAGATATGCCCTGGCTGGATACAGGAATCGAATCTTCAAACTCTTCAGACGTGCCCTGGTTGGATACAGGAATCGAGTCCGGAATTAGTCGTCAACAGATATGCCCTGGCTGGATACAGGAATCGAATCTTCAAACTCTTCAGACGTGCCCTGGCTGGATACAGGAATCGAGTCCGGAAATAGTCGTCAACAGATATGCCCTGGCAGGATACAGGAATCGAATCTTCAAACTCTTCAGACGTGCCCTGGCTGGATACAGGAATCGAGTCCGGAATTAGTCGTCAACAGATATGCCCTGGCTGGATACAGGAATCAAATCTTCAAACTCTTCAGACGTGCCCTGGCTGGATACAGGAATCGAGTCAGGAATCTCTTCATGTAGATATGCCCTGGCTAGATATAGGTATCGAATCCACAAGTAATCACTCAGAGATATGCCCTGGCTAGATACAGGTATCGAATCCGAAATTGTGACAATTGATAGTAATCATCTTTGTATTGACCTTTGTCCTGAAAAGACAAAACGTTAGTTGTATGCAATGTCATGATGTATGAAATGCATGACGTTCTCAAAATAAATGAGATTGTATGTTCATGATGCGTATGTGCATGCTATAATGTACGAAGATGTGATGTTTATGAATGTATTTTTGTCTAGGAAAATAAACCTTTGACGGATGCCGGGAAGTCAAATCTCGGGCTGATGTTGAAGAGTAGAGTTCTTCGTTTCCGTTGGGGATGATGGTTGCGAGAATAAACCGGTAGGAGAAGATGACTCCGTTGGGGAATAAACTTGTTGGAGAGATTACTCTGCGGGGAATTATTCTGTGGGGAAATACTCTATGGGAAGAGAGGTACTTCGCTGAGATGTTTGATGATAACTCCGCTGGGGATACCGTTGATGAGTTATGTTGAGGAATTAATGAACTCCGCTGGGGGGTAGAAAGAACTTCGTCGGGGACGATCTTTCCGTGGCAATTAGCTGAGGATAACCCAGTTATATCCTGGTGGGGAAATAACCTTTGAGTAAAGCCGGGGAGAGCGTTCGTTCTCTGCAGGTGATAAGCTTCCAGAATCTACTGGGGATAAGCTTCCTACTGGGGAGATTGATTCAACTCTCCTGGGGAGACTTTTGAACTGTACTGGGGAAGTGGCTCCACTGGGTGTCTTGTATTCCGCCGGGGAACAATCTTAGATCAAGACTGCCGGGGATGCTTATTAGGAATGTTTGTATACTCCGCTGGGGAATATTGAGATCTTCTGTGGGATAATCCAACTTCCTTGAGGCTGACAGTAGACTAACTCTGCTCGGGGAGAGTGTTGCTGACTTGCTAGAGATACTGTGCCTTGTTAGGGCTGACGGGAGACCAACTCTGCTTGAGGGAGTATTGCTGATTCTTGTCTTACTCGGCGGGGAGTGAAGGTATCTGGGTTACATTCTTCACCCGAACTTACCTTGGTACCTTGGTGGACAGAGCAACTAGATCGCTTAGACAACTCGTTATTGCCCCTGTTTCTAATGTCACCTGTAATTAGTCCTTTGTTTCGTATGCAAATATTTATGAGTTAGCAATTAGTGTCAAATGCATATATCAAAAATAAACATTGGACGTTCTTTGCAAAACAAAACAGAAAAAGGAAAATAATTGGCAATTTATCTGAAAAGTGAATTTGTATTAATTTTTGAATTTTCCTGTAACTAGGCGTTTATGTACAAGAGGCTGACGTCCTAGTAAGAGAACGCCACCGAACAACAGAGTTTATACAATTTTATGAAAAGGAAAACAAAACAGCTATGTGAAAGGAATAATCCCACTGGGTTCCAACTCTGCTATCGCCTTTATATCTTCAAGCGTCTCATCACTTGGCTGCTTAGTTGAAGATGAAGCTGACTGATCGATGCCGTCTAAACCTGATAGTTGATACCAGATTCTGGATGCAAGGTGATTCAATGAGACATAGTATTACGCTTTAATCCCTAACTTTTGCCTGGACCGCCCTTTTGGGTTTTCAGTCCACCGGGATACCCATTTTTGCCCAAGCCGCCTTTTCAGGTTTTCGACTTGCCGGGTGTACAGATTTTTTTTATTTTTCATCCCTTATTTTTGCCCGAACCCTTTTGGTTCGCCGGGAAGCCCTTATTTTTGCCTAGGTGTGTCAACCTAGCGGGTCTTTTGTTCATGCATAGTATCTTTTTACTATGTCTGCATTGGCGGGGTGAGGAAGGTCGTCACCATCCATGGTGGTTAGGATCATGGCTCCTCCTGAGAAGACATGTTTAACCACAAATGGCCCTTCGTATGTGGGGGTCCATTTGCCCCTGGGATCACTTTGAGGAAGAATGATGCGCTTGATTACCAGGTCCCCAACTTGATACTCTTGTGGTCTGACTTTTTTGTTAAATGCCCTGATCATTCGTTTTTGATACGTTTGACCATGACAAATAGCAGTGAGTCTCTTTTCGTCAATTAGGTTCAACTGATCAAGTCGAGTCTAGATCCAGTCATCTTCGCTCAAGCCTGCATCCTTCATTATCCGGAGAGAGGGTATCTGGACTTCAATCGGCAAGACTGCCTCCATGCCATAGACCAAGGAAAAGGGAGTTGCCCCGGTTGACGTCCTTGCTGAGGTACGGTATCCATGGAGAGTAAACGGTAACATCTCGTGCCAATATTTATAGGTCACTGTCATCTTCTGCACAATCTTTTTGATATTCTTATTTGCTGCTTCTACAGCCTCATTCATCTTCGGCCGTAGGGAGAAGAGTTGTGGTGCTGTATCTTGAATTGCTCGCAGAGCTCAGTGATCATCTTGTTATTAAGATTGGTACCATTGTCCGTAATGATCCTTTCCGGGACGCTGTATCGACAGATCAGGTTGTGCCGAATGAACCGTGCCATGACGTTCTTGGTTACGGTAGCGTAGGAAGCTGCTTCAACCCACTTTGTAAAGTAATCGATCACCACCAGGATGAAGTGATGCCCGTTGGATGCCGTAGGTTTAATCTCGCCGATCATATCAATGCCCCACATTGCAAAAGGCCAAGGTGCTGTCAAGATGTTCAGAGGAACTGGAGGAACGTGCACCTTATCCGCATAGATCTGACACTTGTGACATGTCCGAGAATGTTGGTAACAGTCAACTTCCATTGTGGACCAGAAATATCCTGCCCGAAGGATTTTCTTTGCCATTGTATGTCCACTGGAATGTGTTCCGAAGGTACCTTCATGCAGCTCTGCCATGATCCTTTCTGCTTCAGTCTTATCCACACAACGCAGTAAGGTTGAATCATGGTTTCGCTTGTAGTGAATGCTGTTGCTGAGGAAGAACTTTGCAGCGAACCTTCTCAGAAACTTCTTGTCATTGACAGACGCACCCTCAGGGTATTCTTGAGCTTCCAGATACCTCTTCACCTCATGATACCAGGGTTTTTCAGTTACTACCTCAGCCTCAAGATCACAGCAATATGCAGGTTCGTCCAATTTCCAAATGATGATCCGGGGAGCCTCATTATCCCATTTGACTCTGAACATGGAAGACATCGTAGCCAGCGCGTCCGCCAACTGATTCTCCTCTCTTGGGAAGTGTTCAAAAGTTATCTCCGTGAAATGGGGGATCAATGTCAACACACATTCTTTGTAAGGAATAAGGTTTGGGTGTTTCGTATCCCACTCGCCTTTGATCTGATTGATCACGAGAGCGAAATCTCCGAAGACACTCAGAAACTTGATCCTTAGGTCAATTGCAGCTTGAAGACCCATGATACATGCCTTATACTCCGCCATGTTGTTGGTGCAGTTAAATCATAGCCGGGCAGTAAGTGGAGTATGAGTGCCTCTCGGGGATATGATCACAACGCCGATACCGTTACCCAAAGCGTTGGAGGCTCCGTCAAAGTTCATAGACCATCGGGATCCTTCCTCAGGTCCTTCATCCGGTCCAGGTACTTCACAGTCAGTCACTACCATGATGTTCTCGTCAGGAAACTCAAAGTTCATAGATTGGTAGTCATCCACTGCCTGATGTGCCAAATGGTCTGCCAATACACTTCCTTTGATTGCTTTCTGAGTCGTGTACTGGATGTCGTATTCTGTCAAGATCATCTTCCATCTTGCTATTCTTCCAGATAGAGCAGGCTTTTCGAATATGTAATTTATTGGATCCATTTTTGAAATCAAGAGAGTAGTGTGGGTCAGCATATACTGTCTCAGCCGGCGAGCAGCCCATACCAAAGCGCATCAAGTTTTCTCGAGCAGTAAGTATCGGGTCTCACAGTCGGTAAACTTTTTGCTAAGGTAATAAATGGCATGCTCTTTTCGGCCAGACTCGTCATGCTGCCCCAACACACACCCCATTGAGCTGTCAAGTACCGTCAAGTATAGTATTAGAGGTCTCCCTTCAACTGGTGGCATGAGAATGAGTGGTTCTTGGAGATACTCTTTGATTCTGTCGAAGGCGGCCTGACATTCATCGTTCCAACGTACTACTTGATCTTTCTTCAGTAGCTTGAAGATTGGTTCACAGGTAGCAGTTATATGTGAGATGAATCGGGCAATATAATTCAGTCGTCCTAGAAAGCCTCTGACTTCTTTCTCTATCTTGGGAACTGGCATCTCTTGTATGGCTTTAACCTTGGCAGGGTCCACTTGAATACCTTTGTCACTCACGATGAAGCCTAGCAATTTTCCAGATCTTACCCCAAATGTGCACTTGTTTGGATTCAACCTCAGCTTATACAACTTCAGACGGTCAAACAGCTCCTGCAGATGGTCAAGATGTTCCTCCTCAGTTTGAGACCTTGCAATCATATCGTCAACATATACTTAAATCTCATGGTGGATCATGTCGTGAAATAAAGCAACCATGGCACGTTGGTAGGTTGCCCCAACATTTTTCAACCCAAAAGGCATGACCTTGTAGAAGAAGGTTCCCCATTGAGTAACAAAGGTAGTCTTCTCCATGTCTTCAGGAGCCATTTTGATTTGATTATAACCTGAAAAACCATCCATGAAGGAGAACACCTTGTGCTGAGCAGTATTGTCAACCAGAACGTCAATGTGAGGCAGAGGGAAGTCATCCTTGGGGCTCACCCTGTTCAAATCCCTATAGTCAACACACATTCTGACCTTACCATCTTTCTTCGGCACCGGAACCACGTTGGCAACCCACTGAGGGTAAGAAGTCACTGCTAGAAACCCGACATCAAATTGCTTCATAACCTCAGCTTTGATCTTCTCGAACATCTCTGGACGCATACGGTAGACCTTTTGTTTAACCGGAGGGCATTCTTCCTTGGTAGGCAGGTGATGGACCACAATGTTAGTATCTAACCCAGGAATGTCTTCGTAAGACCAGACAAAGATTTCCACATAATCAAGCAACATCTGAATCAACCGCTGTTTCACACTGAGCTCCAGGTTGGCACCAATCTTGACTTCCTTTCTGTCTGTCTCAGTACCCAGATTTACCGTTTCCACTGGCTCTTCATGTGGCTGAATAGCCCTCTCTTCCTGGAGTAGCAGTCTTGCAAGCTCGCCAGGCACTTCGCAATCATCTTCACCTTCGTCTTCGGATAAGTTGATCGGATTTTCGAAGTCATAATTGGTAGTAGCAGAGTCGTTATCAGTGAGATCCAGAGTGGATTGAAACCTGTATAGGTGAGTGTGTGTGTAAATATAGCTGTTTTGCAATATATAAAGAAAGAAAGGGAGCACAAGATTTGAAATGCGAAAAACGTCCAATGTTTTTATTCATGATATATGGAAATGACAAGTAATAAGCCCTCGCAAATGAAGCCACGGTGCCCCGGGTAAGACACAGGGCCATAAAGTTTCAAATTATTGTTCATTACAAATTTAAAAACAAAGGAGTTCATTACTGAGTAACAAAAGTAACAGGTATGTAATCTTTGGCAGTCCAATTGTTCAGTCCACCGTCAGTCGTTGGGTAGATCCAACTGTCGAATTCAGATTCCTCCGCATCGTCTTCAATAGCATTCACTCCCGGGTTGGTGATGAATACGGGAGGTCTTCCAATCCTTGCTTTACGTACAGCCCTCTGAGCCTCTGCAGTGAAACCCAGCCCAAACTTGTCAGTCTTTGGAGTAAAATCGGGAAGTCTGCCCCAGTTTTCACACTCACCCTTCTCAACCACAGCCCGGGCATCCTTCAAGGAAGCCATCTTCAAAGGAGAACTATCTTCAGCCACAGTCTCTGCTGCTGCCAATGTTGGAGGCACCTCTTCGAAGTGTTGAAGGGGGGTCTCAATGAACTCCCCGTCCATCTCTATATACCGGAATGAGTTAAGATGGCTAACCATATATTCTTCTTCCCCTTGCACTGTGACGATTTTCCCTCTGACTGGGTACTTGAGTTTTTGATGTAGAGTGGAGGTCACAGCTCCAGCCTTATGGATCCAAGGACGACCCAGTAAACAGGAATAGGATGGTCGGATGTCCATCACATAGAATGTTGAATCAAATACTTGAGAACCAACCCGGATTGGAATGTCTACTTCACCATGTACCATCCTCTTCGACCCGTCAAAGGCCCGAACAATAATGTTACTAGGATTCAACTCCAAACCCTCACAATCCAACCTGTCTAAGGCCTTCTTGGGCAATACGTTCAGTGAAGAACCGGTGTCTACCAACACATGGGCGAGAGTAGTGCCCCTGCATTCAATGGAGACATGCAAGGCATCGTTGTGGTTCTTTCCCTTGGCGGTCAGATCAGCGTTAGAGAAACCCAGACCATTATCAGCAGTTAAATTGGCCACACAATCAGTAAATTGATCGGCAGACGTCTCTTGTGGCACATGGGCCGTCTTCAGGAAGGAGATCAAAGCCTTGGCATGGGCCTCTGAACATAGCAATAGTGATAGCATAGATATCTTAGAGGGGGTGTGCCCCAGTTGTTCAACGACGTTGAAATCACTCTTCTTGATAATCTTGAGAATTTCCTCCATCTCTTGCTGGGAAGCTTCAACATTAACAGTCTTCGGTGCCTCCATCTGGGCAGGCATATCAGCAATCCCTTTGCCCCGAGTGTCAGTTGACTCGGCAGCAGGGGTAGAAACTTGATCAGGAGGGGAAACAGACACACTGGCAGGTGTGATAACAAGAGGCCTCTGAATAGCAGGAGGTATAATATCAGGCGAGAAGAGCCTGCCACTGCGAGTAACTTTAGCAGGACCGGTGATGTTACTGATGCCGGTACTAGTATTGAATTCTTGTTTTACCCCGAGCACATACACATCTGCCCCATAGTGCCACGTGACAGCCTTGTCAGATTTATAGGGGAGGGGCCCCGGAACGGTAATGATGATAGGTGCAACAGACATGATTTTGACGGGCTTCCTCGGGGGAGCCTTGGTAGGATTGTTGAAAATGGTGACAACGGATACTTCTTCAGTAGGAACAAAAGGAACAACGGTCTTCTTGAACAAGATCTCTTTGCTATCCTTTAGGTTTTGGACGCCTGACTTCAGCAACGGGCAACCAGCAGGTGAAACAGCACATAGAAGGCAACCCTTGCTACAACCCGGAAATAAACCGGCTAGCAACAGGTTCCTTTTGACGGTCAACAATGGAGTAACAACCTCATCCACAGAGACTACATACAGGTCTTCCTCAATAGCATTTACTCCATGCTGGGGCATATGAGCAGTCACAACATTGGGCCTTTCGGGCGCCTCAAACTGTATTTCCTTGGCATCGATAAGGTCCTGAACCTTATTTCTCAGGGCCCAACAATCATCAGTAGAATGCCCCGGGCTATCAGAGTGATAAGCACAACGGGCATTGGGATTGTACTTCGGAGAGGTTGTGTTTACCACCTTCGGAGCTTCTCTAACAGTTAACAAGTTGGTTGACAGCAGTTGCGGCAAGATCTGCGACAAGGTCATACTAAGCCGAGTGTATTCTCTTCTGGGTCTCTCACCCCTTGGTTGGTTAGTTTGCCGAGGAGAGGCAACAGGCTTTGAAATCACCACCGCGTTGACAGCTTGGCGGCGTTCTGGCTTATTTTGCCTCCTGGGACCATACACAACACTGGCTTCCTTCTTGAAAGGCTTCTTTTCAGAACTTGAGGATGCACCTTTCTGTATCTTCCCCGATTTCATACCAGCTTCTATCCTTTCACCAGTCAGAATGAGGTCTGTAAACCCTGCAGAAGAATTACCAATCAGGTGGTTGAAGAACGGCCCGAATAGGGTCCCCAAGAACATGTCCACGAGTTCACGGTCAGTCAACGGTGGCTGCACCCTGCCAGCCAGGTCCCTCCACTTTTGCACGTACTCTTTAAAACCTTCTCCCGATCCTAGCGACATACCCTGGAGTTGGGTATGTGTAGGAGCGAGGTCGGCATTGTACTGATACTGCTTATAAAAAGCAGTAGCCAAGTCCTCCCAGTTTCGAATACTGGCTCCATCCAGCTGATAGAACCACTCGAGTTGAGCCCCTGAAAGGCTATCCTGGAAGAAATGGATCCATAAGTTCTTGTCCACAGTATACGGTTGGATCTTCCGCACATAAGATATGAGATGTAGCTTAGGGCAGGAAGCCCCGTCATACTTCGCAAAAGATGGTGCCTTAAACTTGTGTGGGATCACCACCCCAGAAGATAAACCCAGATCTCCAAAATCCAACCCAGGCACCTGTTGTATTTCCATGGCACTCAGACGATCCTCTAACTGCTTGTACCTGTCTTCAGCAGGAGGGTACTGCTCTTCATTGAAATCAGTCTCGTTGTCAGAGACCACATGACTAGGAACCCTTCCCCCTTGGGGACTGCCTTTCCCCACAGAAGAAGCAGCTTGGTCAGCCTCATTTTGCAGTGTATTGCCAAACCTCAGTCCAGTGTTGAATAGTACAGTTCTCTTCTTCTTCTTCTTTACCAGCAGAGCCTTCAATTCCTCTTGACCTTGGGCTAAACTCATGATCAACTCTTGGAACTGGGCGTTCTGGGCCTGGAGGGCCTTGATGGATTGCTCAGTAGATGATTCAGGATTCATGATGATTGCTGAAATAAACAGCGAAGAACATTAAGCATCCTGAAAAGAAGAGTACCTGTGATGCATATGATGAATGGAATGCGTATGATTTATGTTTTCAAAGACAATCGGGATTCAACTTTGTAAACAAAAAGGAAACGCACTTTATTAGATTCAACTTTGAAATTTAAATTGTTCAACAGATTGCCCTTAGGCGTTACATCAAATGGAAATACTGAAAAGGGAAATAAAAACTGTAAAAGAACATCCAAAGCTCATCAGTGATCCCAGGGTCTCTTTTTCTCAGTACGGATGTAGTCATTCAAGGTTCGCTCGTTCTCTAACTGCTTTGTCAGCTTCTGGATCTTCAATTCCTGCTCGTTGAACTTTTCCCGATAAGAATCCCGTTCTTCTTGTAGTTGCGCCCAAGACCTCTTTAGTGTATCAACATCAGTAGGTATCTGAGGAGGGAGAACAGTTGGAGGAGCCCCGTCTCTATCAGGATATTCAAGAGTAATGGGTCTGACAGCTTCGTATGGCATACCTAACTTCTGAGCACGGATGCGGACCCATCTGTAGTAGGATTACATAGGTAGAGAAGTCTTCGGTCCCAACTCATGTGGGTCAACTTTGTGAATTCTATCCCAAGCCTTGATAAATCTACGACGCAGCTCGTCACTATCTACCTGAAACTCAAAACTGATGTGAGGCACCAACATCTCATGAGGCCCTGCTCTTCTGGCTCTTCCAAACTGACGGAGGGATAAACATGGATTATAAGAGATTCCTCCTTGGGTACCAATCAAAGGAACATTAGGATATTCTCCACAACGATCAATAACAGCTACCTCATCCAAACCTCTGAGAGTCCAAATGATGTCATTATCGGTGAGAGACATTAACCTATGAGCCCAAC
Source organism: Vicia faba (assembly GCA_948472305.1). Classification (NCBI taxonomy): domain Eukaryota; kingdom Viridiplantae; phylum Streptophyta; class Magnoliopsida; order Fabales; family Fabaceae; genus Vicia; species Vicia faba. The sequence goes on along the minus strand of OX451737.1, from coordinate 1,439,117,570 downwards.
CTCTTCCTTCTTTGTTCTTCAGCACGAACTTAGGGAGGTGAGAAATAAACCACCTCACTAACAAAGGAGTACAACACCACAGAGTTCCTCGTCTTCGGGCAGTACGAGCATAGAGTTGTTGCAGGATATCACCCAAGAGAGTGGGCACAGGGTTCCGAGACATGAAGATCCTTATGGCAATGACGTTAATAAAGTTATCAAGATTAGGAAACAAAACTAGACCATAGATTAAGAGAGCCAGAATGCCTTCATATGCCCTGAAGTCTAAGTCATTCTAGAAACTGTTAGCTTTACCAATCAGAAACTTGGCCAAGAAGCCCTTAACTCTGCTTCTAGTCACCCAGTTGTCCATTACCTCCTTGTTGGTCAAGGGAAGGGCTGCAGCAATCTCCTCAAGCCTAAGAGTCTTTTCCCAACCAGTGAAGGGAGTCTGATCCAAGATAGGGATACCAATCAAATCGGAGAATTCTTCCAGGGTAGGGACCAGCTGGAAGTCTTGAAAGGTGAAGCAATTGTACAAGGGATCATAAAACTGGGTCAAGACACTCATCAGTTGTTGGTCCCACTTTGCAGTGACTAAACCGAGAAGAGAACCATGCCTCTGGATGAAGGAAGTAGTGTTTGGAATTCTGCTAACTAATTCTTCAAGCAACTCAGGTGGGTGAACAAAGTTGAACTGGATAGTGTTCCTTCGCACATGCATCATGATGTCCTACAAAATAGAGCAAAGATGAAACCCTCTTGTCTTTGAAATGGGTCAGTCCTTATGCAGGATGCATGCAATGTCTATGATGGTATGATGTCATGATAAAGCACACCACAAGTATTCACAAAGGCAAACATGATAAGGCACACAAGTCACACAAGACAACCCTTAGGGTTTAGGCCAACATGAAGTTTAGGTACTGCCCTCTTTCAGTTTGTTGGTTAAGACCAGTCCTATCAAAAGTAACCGGGTTCTAGAGGATCCTAATATCACTGACTACCCTCCATCGGTCATAACTTCAGCGTCACAATCTTTTCTTGCAGCCAGAACCATCGCGAGAGTTTAGCCTCAATGGGTGTAGCATACTGCTACTGTTCTATGGCCAAGTTGGGTCAAATTAGGGTTCTAAGGTCGGTTGGTGCTTAATGACTCCTCAGAAGACCCATATTCTCCTCGTTGCAACATAAGGGATATCGGTACAGACCAAGGTGCCACACCAACATAGCCACTGCTTGACCCATGTCAGTCTACGCCGGACAGGTCCCTCACAGCTTATGCTACCTAAAAGGGTATCCCCAGATCCGGGTTAGGATCTATGAAACTCCAAGACAATGCCCACAATGATAAAGCAAACAAAACATCCAATTGAAAACATAAGTATGATATATCCTAAGGTACACCTCACTTTATATGTATCCCCAGCAGAGTCGCCAGTTTTGTGATAGGTGAAAATATAACTGACTGTTTTTAGCTGGATCGCGTATGTCGCGGTAAGCAAGATTCGCCATCGTCTTTTATGTTCTCCAACATGGAAAGGACAAAAGCACAGCAAAATTCCTTATTGAGAATGTCTCTCGGTTCGGGAGGTAGATTTATAGAAAGGGAAGGTGTTAGCACCCTTTCTATCCATGGTTATCCATGGGCTCTTAGGTACTTGCTCTTATGTTTTCAAAAATTGTTTGCTTTTCAAGTGTGTGTGGGTTTGAAAAAAGTTTCGTTTTTGAAAGATTTCTAAGTGACTCTTGTATCTGTCCTCAAGAGTGTTTGAAAAATTTGTTTTGAAAACTTTTGAAAGTGTCAGTGTGAAAAGATGTTTGGTTTGTTTTGAGGAGAGCAAGTACCCATGAGTCATCTACCTACCCTAAGGAATTAGGCTGTGTAAGATTCCTTAAGGTAGTGCCATCCCACCATTGAGAGGTAGGTAGCACCACCATTGGAGGTGTTCGGGTCAATTCGATTAAGGGACAGTGTGGTCACCGAAGCAATAGTAGGACACCTTAGAAGCAACCCTAATGTCCTAGATCCTTTTTAATCCGAGGCAACCGTTTCGAGGCAACTGGATCTTAGACATAAGGGCGACCGCTAAAACATCCTATACTTGACGACCACTTTCGAGGCAACGAGTGAGGCGTACCCTAGAAGTGGCATGTGCATTGTGTGTTGTTTTCATGTTAACATTTATCTTGGATCATGCAATTGTGAGCTACGAGTTGTTTTTAATTATCATACATTATTTCATGCAATTTAGCAGTTAGGAGTGCGGAAAATAAAATACGGAAAGGTAAAAGCTACGCTATTACAAGGCGCGGGTCTATACATCACCAAAAAAACAAAGACCCGTTTTTGATAAAGATGCGGAAAGTAAAAAAAAGCATTAAACCTAATTACTATTACATTCCGGAAACAGTTACATAATATTCAAAATATAAAAATAACGTGCGAAAGAAATTAAACTGGACGTCCTTAGGGTTTTGACCCTTTTGAGAAATTACGAGCTTTTTTGTCCTTTGTTTGAAATTAAAATTAAACCTAATTATTTAATTAATTAAAGAAAGATATTTTTTTATGTTTTTTGTATTTAATAAAGAAATTAAAATCAAAAGAAAACCCTAGTTCTAAGTTTATTTTAATTATTAAGAAAATGTTAAAGTTAACCTAATTTAAGCTAATTAATTAATTTACATTTATATGTACAAAAATAATAATTAATAAATAGTAATAATGATGATTAATAAAATATGATTAAAATGTAAAAACCTAATTCTATGCAATTTTTATTTATTAAGAAAAAGGATTAAAATTTAAAACCTAAATTAAACTAAATTAATTGTTAATATTTATTTACAAAAATAGGTTAATGGTGAAATTAATAAATAATTAAAAAATATTTACATTTTTGAGTTTCTGATTTTTATTAGGAAAAATTATTTTATTGTGAATTAATAATAATCATTAAACTATTAAAAGAATTTAAAAGAAAAGAAAATAGAATTAAACAATGCAAAACAAAAGGGGTGTGATGGCCCAAAGTGGAGGTAAATTTGAGAAATTCTGGCCCAAGAAGACCAAGCCACGTTTGACTTTCACAATCACGTGCATGCTGTTTGACTGGGCACATGATACTCCTTCTCTTGCAGCCCTTGGATTGATAGTCACAGCCACTTGGCACATGGAGCACTGAAGGTTCATGATAGATCCTTGACAAAGCATTGCACTGGAACATGTTGGAAAAAAGATCAACAATTATATGGGGGACCTGGGAATCGAACCCATGTCCTAGTGTTTGCAAGACACGTCCACCACCACTACGCCATCTGCAATTGTTTGTAAACATAATAACTAATAAACATAATATATGAAAAGTAATAATTATGCTGGGAACACAAAAAACGCACCACTCATTTGAATCACCCAGTCACATGTTGCCACACCTATTGTCTTCTTCGTTTCATCTGTAAACATAAACAAGATAGCGGGGGTTTTAAACCCCCACAAAACAAAAGTGCCAAGAATAGCGATTATGCACACAGGTCATATAATAAGAGCGCGAGGGTCTGGTTGAATTCGTCTGGCCTTGACGAATTCAGCCATGCTTGTCTCAAGGTTCAATTTTTCCTCATGCGTAAAGCCCTAATTTAACAGCTTTGGAACCCTAATGTTCTTCCATGGTGATTTTCGATTCAGAAGGCTATAACCAAATTGGATTATCCCAATCGCTTCAGAAGGTCCCTATTAACATAAATCAACCAAGAAAATGGATTAAAAACGTATGAATCATGTTATGCAATTTTGGAAATATATTCAAACCGTGGGACTTGTATTCCTTGATTCTTCGCGTGTTAGGACTGGTTCTTGATGGCAATGACTTCCTGGAGACTCAGGCAAGATGTTTTAATCAAAAAGAGGCTTTGAATTGTGCAGCAAATAGGAATTCAGTTTCACACTTTTCTTCAATTTTTTGCAATTTGGTTATGGAGTTCTATGGCAGCTTTCACGTTTCCAAGAATAGGGTTTGCTTCAGTCTCTTTATGTGAAGAGAATTAGGTCAATTTTAAGCCCATAAATCCATTGTTTTCAAGTTTGCATATGTGATTGGCAATCAAATCTTTTCCAATCTTTCCTTTCATAAAACCTTGCCAATCATGGATATTTTGAGGTCCTTGAGGTGCACACGAATTGCCATCTTGCCCTAGCCTTATTTTCTTCACAAAAAGATTTAAAAAGCATATCTTTTGAATTTTCCTATAATTAAAACCAATTAAATGAATTAATATTAATATAAATTCAATTAATTAATTAAAAATAAGAAAATAAATCAAATTAAGTTCAATGGGTCGTGCATAGGCTTTGGGCAAAGATTCAAGAAGGAATTTGAGGCCCATTAGCAACAATGAAGTGTTTTAGGCAAAGTTGACTTTTGAAAGTTTCCAAAAAGTTCCCAACTTCTCCAATGCATATCTTGCTCAATTTTGAAGCTATGAACATGTTCTTGGACATTTTGGAAAGGTCTTGTAGTCCTCTAACCAATGCCTTTGGTCCCATGTCATTTTGATTCACCAATCTCAAGTTATGATCTTTGACTTAAAGTGCCTTTTTGTTGACTTTTGAAAATGACCTATAATGTTGAAATTGATAACTTTTTGTGAGAGCATTTCTTGGACTTGTAATGTGAAGATGAGTTATAGGAAATGTCATCCCCTTCAGAATGAGCATTGGATGTGATTTTTCTGATGAACCATGAAAAAGTTATGCCTTGGTTAATTTGCAGTTGACTTTTCAGCTGTCCAAAAATAGAAACTTTTGCATCTTGAGACTTTTTGAGCCATGCTTGAGGAATCATGATCAAGAATTGATCAAATGATGATTGTGGCTTCAAAATAAGATATTGACCAAAATTTTTGACTTTTGACTGTCAAATGACCATTTTACCCCTTGCAGTTGACTGTGAAGCAATTAGGGCTTTTGACTGTGCAATTTGGTGCTGTGAGCCTTGAAACTTGATATATGGATGCTTGACAATGTATATAGGCATATGGGACTTGATCGGACCCTTGAAAACCTCAATTTCTTTGCAAGAACCAAAACCCTAATTTTGACCGTGTTAGGAGGCAATTGGACTGTGCAACCCTTGAGAGATTTTGAACCATTTAGAGATTGACCTTGACAAATCTTGAAGAATATGGGAGGGAAAATTTTGGGGTACAACATCGCCAAATCTGGGTCACATCTGAACTATCTCTAGAAGGAGTCTGGAATAAGTATCAGAATATCGCCATATCTGGGTCACATCTGAACTATCTCTAGAAGGAGTCTGGAATAAGTATCAGAATGTCGCCATATCTGGGTCACATTTGAACTATCTCTATAAGGAAATCTGGAATAAGTATCAGAATGTCGCCATGCCTGGGTCACATCTGAACTATCTCTTGCTCAATGGAGTAAGCCGCTGAGGTTATAGAACTGGTCCGTACTATGACGGAAGAGAACATCAAGATCTAGGAACTGACTCGTGCTCAATGGAGTATACCGTTGAGGTTATAGTACTGGTCCACCCTATGATGTAGAGAAACTATCGAGATTGAGAACCTTATCTGAACTTCAACCGAGGATAATTTGATTGAGATTTAAGAACTGGTCAGATCTTCGACTAAGCCGAGAACTTAACTGCATCTTTCCTGAAAAGTAAAGGTCAGTCATATACAATGCATGATATGGATCAAGCAATGATGTTCTCAACATAAATGAGATCGTATGATATGATGCGTGTATGCATGTATCATGATGTATGAAAATGTGATGTTTTAGCTGGGGAAAATAAATCCCGGAGCGGCTGGAGAATGATGTTGAATTCTTCGCTTCCACTGGGGATGATGAACTAAGATAATAAACTTGCCAGAGAGGATGACTCCGTTGGGGAATAAACTTGATGAAGAGATTACTCTGCGGGGAATTACTCTGTGGGGAAGAGATGCTTCGCTGAGATTTTAATGATAAACTCCGTTGGGGACTCCGTTGATAAGCTCTGTTGGGATTTTGATGATGAATTCCGCTGGGGGATAGAAAGAACTTCGCTGGGGATGATCTTTCAGTTGCAACTTGCTGAGGATAACCCAGTTAGACTCTGGCGGGGATAAACTTCTGAATACGGCTGGGGAGATGCATTTGTACTCTACAGGGGACAAGTCTCCAGGATCTACTGGGTAAGATGATTCAACTCCGTTGGGGGAGCTTTTCAGACTGTGCTGGGAAATGGCTCCACTGAGGGTATCTTGTATTCCGCCGGGGAACATTCTTATATTTCGTTGAGGAATATTAAGAACGCCGGGGATGCTTGCTAAGGAATATCTGTATACTCCGATGAGGAATATTAATATGTATTGGGGATACCCAACTTTGTTAGGACTGATGGTAGACCAACTCTGCTTGGAGAGAGTATTGCTGAATCCTTTGTAGTTGTAAGTCTCAGCGGGGAGAGCTACCATTACTGTCTTACTCTGCGGGGAGTGAAGGTATCTTGGTCATACTCTTCAGTTGAATCTACTTGGTACCTTAGTGGACAGAGCATCTTGTACAGTTCGGACAATTCTTATTGCCCCAGTTTCTGCTGGAGAAAAAGGCCTATGAGGAGCTTGATAACTGCCGATTGACAAATCTTCTTCTGGTAGATAAGTGACGAGATGACGGGACATAGTCGTACGCTTTTGATCCCTAACTTTTGCCTAGACCGCTCTTTCGGGTTTTCAATCCATCGGGATACCCTTTTTTGCCCAAGCCGCCTTTTCAGGTTTTCGACTTGCCGGGTGTACAAATTTTTTATTTTCGTCCCTTATTTTGCCCGAACCCTTTTGTTTCGCCAGGAAGCCCTTATTTTTGCCTAGGCCTGTCGACCTAGCGGGTCTTTGATTATGCGTAGTATTTTTTTGACTATGTCCACATTCTCAGAGTGCAGGGAGTTGTCACTGTCAGTAGTGTTGTGTCGCCATACTACCAGAAGATGTCTGATCATGCAAGATTCATTGTTGGAATTCATGTCCAATGCCCCAAGTGACTCAGGAGGAGATTTGCCCCTGGCTATTTGGCATCTTGAGAGATTCCTTGAATCTTGACTTGACTGCCCCAGATGATGGACAATGCTCATGTCTTGCCCCTGGATTGGTAGTGTTTTTCCACTTGAGGTGATCCTTTTTATTGAGAAGGTTTTTGTTCACTAGATATTCGTCGTGCGAATTTCTCTGCTGTTTGAACAAATAGTCATATGCAAACAATATTATTTTAAGAATGCAAAGTTTATGTCTGTCTTGAAGTTTTTTTTTTGGAAATGCAGTTTTCAATAAAACAAGTGAATTTTTGTAAAATGTGATGTCAACTCAGGATTTTACAGCAAGCCCTACAGGAGTCAGGATACCTTTGGTAACAGTATGCTTTCGAACTAACCCATGCTTCAGCTAGGACTTTTAAGGGTTATAATGTGGCCTAGTTCACGGTTTAAGAAACAAAGGATAAAGGCTCAAAGTATATTTGTACCCACCCGCTCTTCGTGATGTTCTTCAAACCTAAACTCAGCTAATCGTGCATTAGATCTAGTTTGAGTCTTTGCTCTGATATTCCGGTGATGGTTCGGATATTGATAGTTTATTTTGAATAGGCAGTCGTTTTGTTGAGAGTCTGTAGGACCTCTTTCTTTTTTTGATTTTATTATCCCTGTCTTTTTTCCTGAACTGTTTCTTTTGTGATTACAGTCAGCGGGATGCCCCAGTTTTTGTAAGTCTCCTTCATAGGTTTTGACTTAATGGACTTTTATTTTGAAAGATAACGACTGCCTGTCTTGACGATTATTCGGAACCACCATCGTATTTTGTTTTGGAAGGACTCCTTTGATACCATTTATTGTGCACCTGGATCAGCTGAGAAAACTACCCTGCCCCAGGTTATGATTAAGGGTTTTAATTTTTGAAAAGAAAAACTCCAACTTCTTTGGCTCAAAGGGGTTGACTAGGGATTATCTTCCTTATAACTCCACTGTTTAGGATTTGAAACAATGCCTGTACCTCATCAGCGGGGTCTTTTCAAAAGCATACTATAAAGATCGTGGTATCGTTTTCGTCATCCTCCCTCAAAAGGTTTAGAATTTTTAATCGAGAGTTGAACATCACAAAAAAATGAAAGCAATTTGAATATAGTGAATACGAATGGATTGATTCAAAACAGACATATGCGATGCATTAATGAAATAAAAAAGTTTGCCATGACAATAATTGTTTGAATAAGCAAAGAAAAATACAACTTGAAAATTCAAATAAAACAAAAGCCTTCAATGATTTGGCATATGAGCAATGATTATGTTTGGAGTCTCTGGAGGGTCAAACTGAATTTCTTTGGCATCAATCATGTCTTGAACCTTTTTCTTCAGGGCCCAACAGTTGTTTGTGTCGTGTCCCGGACTGTCCGAGTGGTATGCACACCTTTCATTGGGATGATAGGTAGGAGAGAAAGTGTTTGGATTCCGGAGAGGAGCCCTTAATGTAATCAACCCTCCCTTCAACATTTGCTGTAGCGCTTGAGTCAGTGACATGATGATCTTAGTGAATTGTCTTTTAGGTGCGACCTCCTTACGTTGATGCCCCTGTCTTTCTTGAGCAGGCATGGGATCGGAGATCTGGGTTTCCCCTACATGTTGATCACGACGACTCTTTTTACCATACACAGAATTAGACTCTTTCTTCCCATTGTTTGGCTTTTTCTGAGCATCGGAAGGTGTAGCTCCTTGAATCTTCCCACTTTTGATGCCAACTTCAATTCTTTCACCAGTCAAGATAAGGCCTGTGAACCCGGCTGAAGAGTTTCTAATCAAATGGTTAAAGAACGGACCGGACAGGGTCCCCAGGAACATATCCACAAGCTCACTGTCAGTTAAAGGTGGCTGCACCCTTCCAGCAAGGTCTCTCCACTTTTGAGCGTACTTTTTAAATCCTTCACCCGTCCCTAGTGACATACCCTGGAGTTGGGTACGCGTAGGAGCGAGGTCGGAATTATATTGATACTTATTATAGAACGCAGTAGCCAAATCATCCCAGTTACGGATACTGGCCCCATCCAGCTGGTAGAACCACTTGAGTTGAGTCCCTGAAAGACTGTCCTGGAAGAAATGGATCCACAAATTCTTGTCAGCAGTGTAAGGCTGGATCTTCCTTACATACGACCGGAGGTGCAGCTTTGGGCAGGAGGCTCCGTCATATTTGGAAAAGGCAGGTGCCTTGAATTTATGTGGAATCACCACCCCAAAGGATAAGCCTAGGTCTCCAAAGTCCAATCCAGGCACATTCTGTATCTCCATGGCGCTCAAACGGTCCTCCAACTGTTTATACCTATCCTCAGCAGGAGGGTATTGCTCTTCATCATAATCCGTCTCGTTGTCGGAGACCACGGGACTAGGAACCCTTCTCTCTTGTGGACTGTCTTTCCCTACAGCTGAAGTAGTCGGCTCAACCTCATTCTGCAGTCCATTCCCAAATCTACGTCTAGTGTTGAACAAGACGGTCCTCTTCTTCTTCTTCCTCTCTTTCAGAATCAGAGTCTTCAAATCCTGTTGCCCCCGGGCTAGGCTCATAACCAACTCTTGGAACTGGGCATTCTGGGCCTGGAGGGCCTTGATAGCTTGTTCAGTGGAAGGTTCAGTAGACACGAGGATTGCTGAAATAAACAGCGAAGAAGATAAGAGACCTGTAATGGTACCTGTAATGCAATGATATGTATGATATATGTATGCAATGTTTTCAATGTCTTCATGTTGTTGAGAGTCCTTCTTCAAGAGTCAAGGCTCACCATATCGAGTGGGTCATAGCCCCTGACTCAAGTTATCGTGTTTTGATCTCCAAACAACCTTGGCTAGAGGAAAATAAATCCCCTTTGCCCCTTGCTAGACATTTGGTTCATCATGACCTGCATCACAAACCCTTGAGATCCTTGAAATGGGTTAGTCCTTATGCAGGATGTATGCAATGTTATGATGTTATGATAAAGGCACACCACAAGTATTCACAAAAGGCAAACATGGTAAAGGCACACAATTCACACAAGAGAGCCCTTAGATTTCAGGCTGGCATGAAGTTTAGGTGCTACCCTCTTGAAGTTAGTTGGCTCAAAACCTGTCTTATGAATAGTAACCGGGTTCTAAGGAGCTCAATATCATTGGATTGTTTTCTATGTTCATTGTTTTGATTTAGCCACTTGACTGGCAACCAAAATATTCCAAGAAAACAACCCTCAATGAGTGTAGTATCGAGTATCTACCAACTTCGGACTGCACCAAAGTCGGTCATCTCACTACCCCTAAAAAGGCCAGGATGGTCAAGTAAGGTTCTAAGGTCAGTTGATGATTCGCGACACCACGTGGCGGCCCCGTACTCTCCTTGACTTGACTCAAGGGTTACCGGTACTCACCAAAGTGCCACATCAACGTAGCAACTACTTCAACCATGTCGGTATACCCCGCACAGTTCCCTCACAGTTTGTTGCTACTTCTAAAGGGTATCCCCAGATCCGGGTTAGGATCTATAAAACTCCGATACAAGCCCACAATATTAAAGCATTCAAGGCATACAATTGAAAACATAGTGATCTAATCCTAAGGCACACCTCACTTATAATAGTCCCCAGCAGAGTCGCCAGTTCTGTGATCGGTGGAAATAGAACTGACTGTTTTGAAATGCTGGTTCGTGAAATGTCGCGGTAAGCAAGAGTCGCCACCGTCTTTTATTTTCTCCAACAAGGAAAGGACAAAAGCACAACAAAATTCCTTTTCGAGATGTTTCTCGATTTGGGAGGTAGATTATAGAAAGGGAAGGTGTTAGCACCCTTTCTATCCGTGGTTATCCACGGGCTCTTAGGTACTTGCTCACTATGTTTTCAAAAAGTTTTGCTTTTCTTGTGTTTGTGGGTTTTGAAAAGAGTTTTGTTTGAAAACTTCGATTTAACTCTTGTATCTGTCCTCAAGAGTGTATGAAGTGTTTGTTTGAAAACTTTTGTCAGAAAAGTGTAGGTGCGAAAAGTATTTTTGTTTTGAAAGAGCAAGTATCTAAGAACCTCTACCTACTCAAAAAAAATTAAGCTGTGTAAATATCCTTTAGACAGTACTATCCCACCATTGAGAAGTAGGTAGCACCGTCGTTGGAGTTATTCGGGTCAATTCGATTATAGGGACATGTGGTCACCAAAGCAATAGTAGGACGCCTTAGCGGTAACCCTAATGTCTTAGATCGTTTTTTATCCGAGGCAACCGTTTCGAGGCAACTTTTTGATCTTTAGACAGGAGGGCGACCTCTAAAACACCCTATACTCAATGACCACGTCGAGGCAACCAAGTGAGGCGTACCCTAGGAGTGGCATGTGCGAGTGTGTCAGGTTTCAGTTAAGTTACCTTTGCACAGGTTATGGTGAGCTACAGGTTGATTTTAATTTCAGAGATAAGTCTTGTCATGCATAGCCTAGTTAACATACATCTAACAGTTAATAGTTTGCGGAAAGTAAAACTAAACTATTAAAAGGCGTCGGGTATTTACATCGCCAAAAACAACCCTTGAAAAGTAAATTGCGGAAGATTAAAGAAAGCGATAAAAAGTCCTAATTAAAGCTATTACATCCTCGGAACAATTACATAAATATGGGTCAAAATTTAATAAAACAAACATACGCGCGAGAAAAAAATTGAATCGGAGAGTGTTAGGGTTTTGACCCTTTTTTGAGAAAGAAAGAGATTTGATTATTTATGAATTAAATTAAATTAAACCTAATTAATTAATTAATAAAAAGAAATATTTTTGGTTTTTAATGTGTTAAGGAAATAAATAAAAAATAGTCAAAAGTTAGTAAAAACCCTAATTCTATGTTAATTTTATTTATTGTAAAAAAAGTTAAAATTAACCCTAATTAAACTAAATTAATGATGTTAGTATTTATTTACAAAATAACTAATTAAAGGTGAAATTAATTTTAATAAATAAAATATATTATCTTATATTTTAGTTTTCTGGATTTATTATGAAAAAATTAATTGGGTTAATTAAATAATAATAATAATTAATGGTAAAATAATTAAATGAAAAAAATATAAAAGAATAATAAAAGAAGAATAAACCAGGGGGGGTGCTGGCCCAATTAGAAGGTGCGTTGGAAATTTGTGGCCCAACAAACTGCAAGCCTTTTTTACTTTTTTTTGGATCGTCCACATGTGTATTGACTAAGGACTATAGTGGTCCTTCAATTTTGGCCATTGGATCCACGCTTGCAGACATCTGGCACCTGGAATTTGGAAGCGTATGGTGGACATCTTTTGAAACTTGCATGTGATTATATGAAGAAAAATAGGATAAACGTTTTGGGGGGACCTGGGATTCGAACCCAGGTCCAAAGGGACTTTGCACGCTTTCCCCAACCACTCAGCCAACGCGTTCCAATCGTTAATAAAATAAAGAACAATAATTATATAAGAAAACAAACGAATATGCTGAAAACAAAACAAAACACGCACTGATTCAAATGGTCCAATGGAGTATCAACACCTCATCATCTTCTTCGTTGTACCTACAAAAACAGAATCAGATAGCGGGGGTTTTTAACCCCCACTAAACATGGCAACGAAAAATAGCGAATAGAGATACAAGGTATATAAATATTTCGCGAAGGGTTAGTCTTGTTCGTCTTGTCCTCATGAATTCGGTCATGTATCTTAATGGTCTCAATTTTTCATGGTTTAGGAATCCCCAATTTCAAAGCTCAAGAACCCTAGAAATTGATCATGGCAACTTTTGATTTATGGCGTTTCAGTTCAATTAAACCATACCATTAGCTTTGTATGTGTTGTACCCCAAAATTTGCCCTCCCATATTCTTCAAATTTGCCAAGTCAAAGCTTCAAAATCTCCCCAAGGGTTGCACAGTTCAAGGGCCTCCTAACAATCAAAAATTAGGGTTTTGGTTCTGACAAAGAAAATGAAGTTTCCAAGGGTCCAAACAAGTCTCACATGCCTACAAACATGGTCAAGCATCCTCATGCCAAGTTTCAAGACTTACAGCACAAAATTGCACAGTCAAAAACCATAATTGCTCAACAGTCAACTGTAGGGGCAAAATGGTCATTTGACAGTCAAAAGTTCAAATTTTTGGTCAACATCTTATTTTGAAGCCACAAACATCATTTTATCAATTCTTGATCATGATTTGCAAAGCATGGCTCAAAAAGTCTCAAGATGCAAAAGTTTCCATATTTGGACAGTTGAAAAAGTCAACTGTAACTTGACCAGGGCATAACTTCCACATGGATTATCAGAAAAATTCCATCTAAAGCTCATTTTGAAGAGAAAGACATTTCCTACAACTCCTCTTCACACTTCAAGTCCAAGAAATGCTCTCACAAAAAGTTATCAATTTCAACATTATAGGTCATTTTCAAAAGTCAACAAAAAGGCACTTTAAGTCAAAGACCATAACTTGAGATTGGTAAATCAAAATGACATGGGACCAAAGGCATTGGTTATAGGACTTCAAGACCTTTCCAAAATGTCCAAGAACATGATCAAAGCTTAAAAATTGAGCAAGTTATGCCTTGTGGAAGTTGGGAAATTTTTGGATATTTTGAAAAGTCAACATTGCTTCAAATGCCTTAAAAATGCTAATGGGCCACATTTTCTTCCAAGAATCATCATAAAAGGCATGTGCACGACCATTTGGCCCAAAGGGAAGTTTTTCATCATTTTTATTTATTTAATTGAATTTTTAAATGCTAATAATTCATTTAATTAAATTAAATATGTGGAAAATACTAAACCTAGGTTTTTAAATCTTTTCATGCATGGAATACACTCAATATTTCGTGCATGATCAGATTTAGAAAGAATCATGGTGATTGGATATGATTGGAACCAAAATATGCATGAAAAAGATTGGAAAATTATGGCATAAAAAATCAAATATTTTTTCATCAATTCATGGATTCTTTGGATCAATTTCTCAACCCTAATCCTTCACACATATATACTAATGCCAACCCTAATGTTCATGACCGCCCAGCTGCGCAGAAACTCCATAACAAAGTTTGAATTTTTTGTCAAAAACTTGAAAACTGAAAGTGGTCTTAGAGGACGATTCAGAGGCCAAGATTAATCCCAATAGCTTGCAAAAGTGTTACTGAAGCTAACTGAATAGTTTTCCATATCCCTAACATCAAGAATTGGTAATTCAAAGTCAAACTGTATCACTCTTTTTGCATAATCGTGCTTTGTTATTTAGACCATATCCATGCATTTTTGTTCTTGATTTGTATTAATTGGATGATTCTGGAACTAACCATATGATTGAATTGAGTTTTTATGCATTGTATGAAGAATTGCCATGAACGATTCTTAGGGTTCTTCAAGTTCTAATTTGGGCGTTTCTAAATACTGTAAAATTAGAGAACCTCAGTGTCATGTTTGGATTCAGGAAGCTTGGACGAGTTAATTGCCATAGTCGCGCCTAATTTATACTCCAAGACGGCCTAATCGCTATTGTGGAAATATGCATATTTGGGGGGGGGGGGGGGGGGGGGGGTTTAAAACCCCCGCTAACCTTTGTTATGTTTCAGGAAAAAAACAAAACGAGGAGGAAGATGATGAAGTGTCAAGGCATGATTGGGTTGTTTAAATTTGCGCGCTAATTTTCCACTAACTTTTGTTTCATATTATGTTGTTCATTGGCCAGATAATAATCAAAACGCGCGTTTGGTTCAACTGGTCAGGCATGTGTATGGTAATCCCTGGGACCTGGGTTCGAATCCCAGGTCCCCCTCCCTTTCAATAAAATTTTTTCTAACATCATCCTATGCAGCGCTCTTCCTTGAAGGCCATCATACACCCCTTGGTCCAACTATGCCACGTGCTCACTGAGATCCATCAGAAGGCTATAATTTGAAGATCACCATGGGCATGAGTCAAAGAAGTTACACGTTTCCTGAAAAAGTCAGACAAGGCCTTGCAAAGATGGGCCTAAAATGCTAACAATAACCTCCAATTGGGGACAGACCCCCCCAAGGTTTGCTATTCTTTTTTATTTTATTTTTTTATTTGATCTAATTAATTCCCTTTAAATTCTTCAATTAATTTATTTTCATCAAATATAAAATATAAAAACAACAAAAATCAGAAAAAGACAAAAAACTAATATATTAATTATTTAATATTATTTTTTGTAAATAAATCTCAATAACTAATTAGGTTAAATTTAGGTTTAAATCTTAATATTTTTTCTAATAACCTTAAAATCGGTAGAATTAAGTTTTAATTACTTTTATTCTTTTATTCTTTTTTTTTCTTTTCACTAATAATTAATAATTTATTTTTATAAATTAAATTGCATGTAAATAATTAGAGTAATTTTAGGTTTAATTTTAACATGTTTTTCTTAATAAATAAAAAAAATTAGAATTAGGGTTAATTTCTCAATTTCATTTAATTCTCCTATTAAAGATTCATAAAATACAAAAAAAATCTCAAAAAAATAATTTCTTTTTCTTTAATTTAATTAACTTGCTAATAATTTAATTTCATTAAAAAGGGTCCAACGCCCTCGCTTCCAACTTTAATTCCAATTCGCGCATTTTTATTTTATTTCTTATAATATTAATGTAACTCTCCCAAAGCCTTGTAAACTCGGACATTTTATTTCTCGCACTTTATTTATTTTCTGTCAAATCGGGTCCTGGATTTTAATTTGGCGATGTGGACCCGCGCCTTTGTAATAGTTTAGGAATTTTATCTTTCCGCACTTTTTTAAACTGTTAATAATAATGCATGCAAGAATGAATGACAAAAATAAAAATAAACGCGTAGATCACCCATGGTATGACAAGATAAAAATAAATGAACATGACACACAAATCACACACCACCCCTAGGGTACGCCTCACTGTTGCCTTGCCTCGAAAGGTGATCGTCGAGTAGAGGATGTCTTAGTAAGTCCTCATGATCCGGGAACCTGGCATGAGGGTAGCTTCTAAGGTGTCTTCCCATTGCTTTGGTGATCACTACGTCCCGAACCTTCGAATTGACCCGAACACCTCCAACGGTGGTGCTACCTACCTCTCAATGGTGGGATGGCACTACTTTAAAGGACATTTACACAGACGAATTCCTTAGGGTAGGTAGGTTCTCGTAGATACTTGCTCTAAATTTTAAAACAAATTCAAAAATACTTTTCACACCAACACATTTTCAAAAAGCTTTCGAAAGCATTTTTTCAAACACTCTTGAGGGCTGATACAAGAGTCGAACTGGAATTTTCAAAGAAACTTTTTTAAACCCACATTGAAAAGCAAACAAACCATTTTGAAAACACAAGTGAGCAAGTATCTAAGAGCCCATGGATAACCATGGATAGAAAGGGTGCTAACACCTTCCCTTTCTATAACCTACCTCCCGAACCGAGAGCAATCTCTATAAGGAATTTTTTTGTGCTTTTGTCCTTTCCATTTGGAGAAAATAAAAGACGGTGGCGACTCTTGCTTCCGCGACATTTCGCGAACCAGCGTTAAACAGTCAGTTCCAGATCCACCGATCACAGAACTGGCGACTCTGCTGGGGAAATCTTTTAAAGTGAGGTGTACCTTAGGGTTAGTTCATAACTGTGTTTTCAATTGTATTGATTTGCTTGCTTTATTATTGTGGGACTGTCTTGGGAGTTCTATAGATCCTAACCCGGATCTGGGGAACACCTTCTTAGAAAGTAGCAACAAGGCTGTGAGGGAACTGTGCGGGGTATACCGACATGGTTGAAACAGTCTGCTACGTTGATGTGGCACTTTGGTGTGTATCGGTAACCCTTGAGTTCAGTCAAGGAGAGTACGGGGCCTCCGCGTGGTGTCATGAAGCATCAACTGACCTTAGGAACCTTAATTGAACCATCTTGGCCTCTTTAGGGTAGTGAGATAACTGACTTTGGTGCAGTCCGAGGTTGGTTGATACTCGATACTACACTCAATTGAGGGTTGCTTTCCTGGAATATTTCGGTCGCCAGTTCAGTGGCTAAATCGAAACGATGAACAATGAAAGCAATCCCGTGATATTGGGACCCTTAGAACCCGGTTACTTCTAATAGGACAGGTTGAACCCACCAACTTCAAGAGGGTAATACCCAAACCTCATGCTGGCCTAAAACTCTAAGGGCTTCTCTTGTGTGACTTGTGTGCCTTCGTACTTGACTACTTGCATGCTTGTTATCTGACACTTGAGTTTCTTGCAGGTCTCGTTTATAGTCCTTAACTAGGACTCATAACAGGGTTTACTAAGTTTCTTGCAGGTCTTGTTTGTGGTCCTTAATTGGGACTCATAATAGAGTGTACCGAGTTCTCCTGCAGGTTTTGTTTATAGTCCTTAATGGGGACTCATGACAGGGTTCACCTACGTCACTCCACGCATAGCATAACATCATACCATCATACCATTGCATACATCCTAACCTATTTCAAGGATCTCAAGGGGTTTGTGATGCAGGTCATGATGAATCAAACTATCCCAACAAGGGGCAAAGAGGATTTATTTTCCTCTAGCCAAGGTTGTCAGGGGCTATGACCCACTGGATATGGTGAGCCTTTGACTCTTGAAGAAGGACTCTTAACCATGTGAAGTTCCTTCAATCAAGCTACAAAATTCAAACTCTAACAAATTTCTTATTTACCTCGCGAGGTCCTTGAAAACATTACATGCATACATACACATCATTGCATTACAGGTACCCCTTTTACAGGTTGCTCACCCTATTCGCTGTTTATTTCAGCATCATGAATCCTGACTCATCATCAACCGAGATGTCTATCAAGGCCCTCCAGGCCCAGAATGCCCAGTTCCAGGAGTTGATTGTGAACCTAGCCCAAGGTCAAAAGGAATTGAAGACTTTGATTCAGCAGAAGAAGAAGAAGAGGACTGTTTTCTTCAACCCTAGACGCAGATCTGGGAACACACTACAAAATAAAGTTGAGAGAACCACTCCATCTGTGAGGGAAGGCAGTCACCATGAGAGAGATGCCTAGTCCAGTGGTCTCTGATAACGAGACAGATTTCAACGACGAACAATACCCTCCTGCTGAAGACAAGTACAAGCAGTTGGAAGACTGTCTGAATGCAATGGAAATTCAACAAGTACCTGGTTTGGATTTCGGAGATTTGGGTCTAACTTCTAGTGTGGTGATCCCACACAAATTCAAAGCACCCTCTTTTGCTAAGTACGATGGGGCATCCTGTCCCAGGCTGCATCTCAGGTCTTATGTGCGGAAGATTCAACCGTATACTGTGGACAAGAACTTGTGGATCCACTTCTTCCAGGAAAGTCTTTCAGGGACTCATCTCGAATGGTTCTATCAGCTGGATGGAACCAAGGTTCATAACTGGGAGGAGTTGGCTACTGCTTTTTACAAGCAGTATCAGTACAATGCCGACCTCGCTCCTACACGTACTCAACTCTAGGGTATGTCGCTAGGATCGGGAGAAGGTTTTAAAGAGTATGCGCAGAAATGGAGAGACCTGGCCGGTAGGGTACAACCACCGCTGACTGACCGTGAACTTGTGGACATGTTCTTGGGGACCCTGTCTGGTCTGTTCTACAACCACCTGATTGGGAATTCGTCTGCTGGATTCACAGATCTTATCTTGACGGGAGAGCGAATAGAAGCTGGCATCAGGTCTGGGAAGATTCAAGAGGCTGCACATTCTGATAAAAAGCCTCATCATGGAAAGAAAGAGTCCAATGCTGTGCACGGTAAAAAGAGCCGTCATGAGGTAGGGGCAACCCAGATCTCCAATCCTAGACCTGCTCAACAAGGACAGGGGCAGCAGCGCAAGGAGGTCGCACCCAAACGACAGTTCACCAAGATCAACATGTCGCTGGATCAAGCACTACAACAAATGTTGAAGGCAGGGCTGATCACCTTAAGGGCTCCTCTTCGGAATCCGAACACTTCTGCTCCTAACTATCATCCCAACGATAGGTGCGCATATCATTCTGATAGCCCGGGGGCATACTACGGACAACTGCTGGCCTCTCAAGAACAAGATTCAAGATATGATCGACGCCGGAGAGATTCAGTTTGAAGTGCCTGAGACTCCGAACATAATCACTGCTCCGTTGCCCAATCATTGAAGACCTTTTGTTTATTTGAATTTCCGAGTTGTATTTTTCTTTGCTTATACAAACAACTAGTGTCATAGCAAACTCTTTTATTCTATCAATGCATCGCATATGTCTGTTTTGGGAATTAATACAATTGTTTTCATTATATTCAAAATTCTTTTCATTTTTATGTGATGATCAACTCTCGGTTAATAATTCTAAGCCTCTTGAGGGAGGATGACGAAAACGGTACCACGATCTTTACAGTATGCTTTTGAACAGACCCCGCTGATGAGGTACAGGCATTGTTTCAATTCCTAAACACTGGAGTTATAAGGAAGATAATCCCTCGTCAACCCCTCTGAGCCAAAGAAGTAGGAGTTTTTCTTTTCGAAATTTAAAACCCTTAATCATAACCTGGGGCAGGGTAGTCTCTCAGTTGATCCAAGTGCATAATGAATGGCACCAAAGAGGTCCTTACAAAACGAAAGACAGTGATGGTTCCGAACAATCAATAAAGAAAGGCAGTCATTACCTCAAAAATAAAAAACCATTAAGTCAAAACCTATGAAGGAGACTTATAAAACTAGGGCATCCCGCTGACTGTAACCACCAAAAGAAACAGTTCAGGCAAAAATAGGGATCATAAAATCAAAAAGAAAGAGGTCCTACAAACCCTCAACAAAAAAAAGGAATGACTGCCTATTCAAAATAAGTTATCAATATCCGAATCATCACCGGAAAATCAGAGCAAAGACTTAAACAAGGTCTAACGTATGATCAACTGAGTTTAGGTTTGGAGAACATCATGAAGAGTGGGTGGATACAAATAATTTGAGCCTTTATCCTTTGTTTCTTAAACCGTAAACCAGGCCACGTTATAACCCTTAAAAGTCCTAGCTGAAGCATGGGTTAGTTCGAAAGCATGCTGTTACGAAAGGTATCCTGACTCCTGAAGGCTCGCTGTAAAATCTTGAATTGACATCACATTGTTTTACGACAAAATGCATTTTTAAAATCTTCAAGACAGACATGAGCTTTGCATTTTTAACATAACTTTGTTTGCATATGACTTTTTGTTTGAACAACAGGGAAATCCGCACGAGGAATGCCTGGTGAACAAAAGGCACTTCCAATCAAGGGGCATGACCTAATCATGGTCTATTATCTGGGGTAGTCCAATCAAGATTCGTAGAATCTCTTAAAGGCCAAATAGCCTGGGGCAAGTCTCCGCCTGAGTCACTTAGGGCACTCCAACAACGAATCTTGCCTGATCAAACACCTTCTGGTGGCGTGACAAAACACTTCTAACAGGGGCAACTCCCTACATTCCCTGAATGTGGACATAGTCGAAAAAATACTACGCATAATCAAAGACCCACTAGGTTGACATACCTAGGCAAAAATTAGGGCTTCCCGGCGAACCAAAAGGGTTCGGGCAAAATGAAGGGATGAAATGAAAAAATCTGTACACCCGGCAAGTCGAAAACCTGAAAAGGCGGTTGGGCAAAAATGGGTATCCCGGTGGACTGAAAACCCGAAAGGGCGGTCCAGGCAAAAGTTAGGGATCAAAGCGTACGACTATGTCCTGTCATCTTGTCACCTGCCTACCTGAAGAAGGTTTGACCCTCAACAATTATCAGCATCCCACAGGTGCCTCCCCCATAGAAACAGGGGCAATAATGGGTGGTCTAAGCAATCTGATTGTTCTGTCCTCCAAGGTATCGAGGTAGGTTCCATTGAAGAACATAACCAATACAGCTCAAAACTTCCCCAGGAGAGTCTAATCCAGTTTCCCCAAGAAAGTTAGAATCCATCTCTCCAAGCAGTAAGCTTATCCCCAGTAGATTCTGGAAGCTTATCCCCGCAGAGCATGCACGCGTCTCCCGGTTTTATTCAAAGAGTTATTTCCTTACCAGGATATAACTGGGTTATCCTCAACCAAAAGCCACGGAGAGATCGTCCTCGGCGAAGTCTTCTTATCCCCAGCGAAGTCTATTAACACTTCCAACACAACAATGGTATCCCCAGTGAAGTTACCATCAACATTTCAGCAAAGTATCCCTCTTCCCACATAGTGTTCTCCCCAGCAAGATCGCTATAGTAATCTCCCCCGCAGAGTAATCTCCAAACATATTCCCCAACGGAGTCATCTTCTCCTACCGGTTCATTCTTGCAGAGCGAAAAGCTCTCTCTTTAACACCAACCCAGGAGTTAACTTCCTGGCACCCGTCAAGGATTTATTTTCTTAGAAAAAAATACATTCATGAACATTACATCTTCATACATTATAGCATGCATATGCATCATACTACACGAATCTCATCAATTTTGAGGACATCCTGAAATTATGCAGTTCATGCATCATGATCTTGCATACAACTGATGCTTTACTTTTTCAGGAAAGGTCAATACAAAGATGATTACTATCAAATATCGCGACTCCTTCTAGATATAGTTCAGATGTGACCCAGATATGGCGAAGTTCTGATACTGCTTCCAGATTTCCTACTAGATATAGTTCATATGTGAACCAGATATGGCAACGTTCTGATACTTCTTCCAGATTTCCTTCTAGATATAGTTCAGATGTGAACCAGATATGGCGACGTTCTGATACTTCTTCCAGATTTCCTTCTAGATATAGTTCAGATGTGACCCAGATATGGCAACATTCTGATACTTCTTCCAGATTTCCTTCTAGATATAGTTCAGATGTGACCCAGATATGGCAACGTTCTGATACTGCTTCCAGATTTCCTTCTAGATATAGTTCAGATGTGACCCAGATATGGCGACATTCTGATACTGCTTCCAGATTTCCTTCTAGATATAGTTCAGATGTGAACCAGATATGGCAACGTTCTGATACTTCTTCCAGATTTCCATCTAGATATAGTTCAGATGTGACCCAGATATGGCAACGTTCTGATACTTCTTCCAGATTTCCTTCTAGATATAGTTCAGATGTGACCCAGATATGGCAACGTTCTGATACTTCTTCCAGATTTCCTTCTAGATATAGTTCAGATGTGAACCAGATATGGCGACGTTCTGATACTGCTTCCAGATTTCCTTCTAGATATAGTTCAAATGTGACCCAGATATGGCGACGTTCTGATACTTCTTCCAGATTTCCTTCTAGATATAGTTCAGATGTGAACCAGATATGGCGATGTTCTGATACTTCTTCCAGATTTCCTTCTAGATATAGTTCAGATGTGAACCAGATATGGCGACATTCTGATACTTCTTCCAGATTTCCTTCCAGATATGGTTCGGATGTGACCCAGGTATGGCGACGTTCTGACACTTATTCCAGACCCCCTCAGATAACTTAGAGATGCTCCGGAAACGGAAGCTGTTCTATTGTTTATTCAGAGATCACCTTTCTAGAGATGGTTCAGATGTGACCCGGATATGGCTACCTTCTGATACTCATCCCCAGATTCTCTCAATGATTACTGTTGAGGTTGAAGTCGCCCAAGATTCTCTCAATGATTACTGTTGAGGTTGAAGTCGCCTATGGTTCTCTCCCCGTTACTGCGGAGGTAGTAATCATCCCCAGATTCTCTCAGCGTTACTGTTGAAGTTGAAGTTCTAAGATTCTCTCAATGATTACTGTTGAGGTTGAAGTCGCCTGTGGTTCTCTCCCCGTTACTGTGGAGGTAGTAATCGTCCAAGGTTCTCTCAGCGTTCCTGTTGAGGTAGTAACTACCCTGGTTCATTCATCACCTTTTGAAGATCCAGATCCATCTCCTGTAACCAGTCAGGACACATCTATACAAAGAATCTGAAGACCAGCTCCTGCAACAGGTCAAGTAATCATTTTCCTTTTTCAGGTACGCAAGCTCTCGCTAAGGAATCTCTTACGCGATCAACATCCAGATGGCATCTATAAGCCCATCCACCATCCATCATCTCCTAGCATGGCATCTATAAGCCCATCATCCTATCCATCAAGCCCGTTCCCGTCATCACACTGCTACTATATGAGCGCAAATTTCTGGGCACTCTAGTGTTCAATCATCTTCCACCTTCGGATTACGAAAGGCACGTAAGCCAATATGCATCCTCAGGTCTAAGATGATTGAACAGGGGCAACTGTTGTACCCCAAAATTTGCCCTCCCATATTCTTCAAATTTGCCAAGTCAAAGCTTCAAAATCTCCCCAAGGGTTGCACAGTTCAAGGGCCTCGTAACAGTCAAAAATTAGGGTTTTGGTTCTGACAAAGAAAATGAAGTTTCCAAGGGTCCAAAAAAGTCTCACATGCCTACAAACATGGTCAAGCATCCTCATGCCAAGTTTCAAGACTTACAGCACAAAATTGCACAGTCAAAAACCCTAATTGCTCAACAGTCAACTGTAGGGGCAAAATGGTCATTTGACAGTCAAAAGTTCAAATTTTTGGTCAACATCTTATTTTGAAGCCACAAACATCATTTGATCAATTCTTGATCATGATTTGCAAAGCATGGCTCAAAAAGTCTCAAGATGCAAAAGTTTCCATATTTGGACAGTTGAAAAAGTCAACTGTAACTTGACCAGGGCATAACTTCCACATGGATTATCAGAAAAATTCCATCTAAAGCTCATTTTGAAGAGAAAGACATTTCCTACAACTCCTCTTCACACTTCAAGTCCAAGAAATGCTCTCACAAAAAGTTATCAATTTCAACATTATAGGTCATTTTCAAAAGTCAACAAAAAGGCACTTTAAGTCAAAGACCATAACTTGAGATTGGTAAATCAAAATGACATGGGACCAAAGGAATTGGTTATAGGACTTCAAGACCTTTCCAAAATGTCCAAGAACATGATCAAATCTTAAAAATTGAGCAAGTTATGCCTTGTGGAAGTTGGGAAATTTTTGGATATTTTGAAAAGTCAACATTGCTTCAAATGCCTTAAAAATGCTAATGGGCCACATTTTCTTCCAAGAATCGTCATAAAAGGCATGTGCACGACCATTTGGCCCAAAGGGAAGTTTTTCATCATTTTTATTTATTTAATTGAATTTTTAAATGCTAATAATTCATTTAATTAAATTAAATATGTGGAAAATACTAAACCTAGGTTTTTAAATCTTTTTATGCATGGAATACACTCAATATTTCGTGCATGATCAGATTTAGAAAGAATCATGGTGATTGGATATGATTGGAACCAAAATATGCATGAAAAAGATTGGAAAATTATGGCATAAAAAATCAAATATTTTTTCATCAATTCATGGATTCTTTGGATCAATTTCTCAACCCTAATCCTTCACACATATATACTAATGCCAACCCTAATGTTCATGACCGCCCAGCTGCGCAGAAACTCCATAACAAAGTTTTAATTTTTTATCAAAAACTTGAAAACTGAAAGTGGTCTTAGAGGACGATTCAGAGGCCAAGATTAATCCCAATAGCTTGCAAAAGTGTTACTGAAGCTAACTGAATAGTTTTCCATATCCCTAACATCAAGAATTGGTAATTCAAAGTCAAACTGTATCACTCTTTTTGCATAATCGTGCTTTGTTATTTAGACCATATCCATGCATTTTTGTTCTTGATTTGTATTAATTGGATGATTCTGGAACTAACCATATGATTGAATTGAGTTTTTATGCATTGTATGAAGAATTGCCATGAACGATTCTTAGGGTTCTTCAAGTTCTAATTTGGGCGTTTCTAAATACTGTAAAATTAGAGAACCTCAGTGTCATGTTTGGATTCAGGAAGCTTGGACGAGTTAATTGCCATAGTCGCGCCTAATTTATACTCCAAGACGGCCTAATCGCTATTATGGAAATATGCATATTTTTTTGGGGGGGGGGGGGGGGGGGGGTTAAAACCCCCGCTAACCTTTGTTATGTTTCAGGAAAAAAACAAAACGAGGAGGAAGATGATGAAGTGTCAAGGCATGATTGGGTTGTTTAAATTTGCGCGCTAATTTTCCACTAACTTTTGTTTCATATTATGTTGTTCATTGGCCAGATAATAATCAAAACGCGCGTTTGGTTCAACTGGTCAGGCATGTGTATGATAATCCCTGGGACCTGGGTTCGAATCCCAGGTCCCCCTCCCTTTCAATAAATTTTTTTCTAACATCATCCTATGCAGCGCTCTTCCTTGAAGGCCATCATACACCCCTTGGTCCAACTATGCCACGTGCTCACTGAGATCCATCAGAAGGCTATAATTTGAAGATCACCATGGGCATGAGTCAAAGAAGTTACACGTTTCCTGAAAAAGTCAGACAAGGCCTTGCAAAGATGGGCCTAAAATGCTAACAATAACCTCCAATTGGGGACAGACCCCCCCAAGGTTTGCTATTCCTTTTTTATTTTATTTTTTTTATTTGATCTAATTAATTCCCTTTAAATTCTTCAATTAATTTATTTTCATCAAATATAAAATATAAAAACAACAAAAATCAGAAAAAGACAAAAAACTAATATATTAATTATTTAATATTATTTTTTGTAAATAAATCTCACTAACTAATTAGGTTAAATTTAGGTTTAAATCTTAATATTTTTACTAATAACCTTAAAATCGGTAGAATTAAGTTTTAATTACTTTTATTATTTTATTCTTTTTTTTTCTTTTCACTAATAATTAATAATTTATTTTTATAAATCAAATTGCATGTAAATAATTAGAGTAATTTTAGGTTTAATTTTAACATGTTTTTCTTAATAAATAAAAAAATTAGAATTAGGGTTAATTTCTCAATTTCATTTAATTCTCCTATTAAAGATTCATAAAATACAAAAAAAATCTCAAAAAAATAATTTCTTTTTCTTTAATTTAATTAACTTGCTAATAATTTAATTTCATTAAAAAGGGTCCAACGCCCTCGCTTCCAACTTTAATTCCAATTCGCGCATTTTTATTTTATTTCTTATAATATTAATGTAACTCTCTCAAAGCCTTGTAAACTCGGACATTTTATTTCTCGCACTTTATTTATTTTCTGTCAAATCGGGTCCTGGATTTTAATTTGGCGATATGGACCCGCGCCTTTGTAATAGTTTAGGAATTTTATCTTTCCGCACTTTTTTAAACTGTTAATAATAATGCATGCAAGAATGAATGACAAAAATAAAAATAAACGCGTAGATCACCCATGGTATGACAAGATAAAAATAAATGAACATGACACACAAATCACACACCACCCCTAGGGTACGCCTCACTGTTGCCTTGCCTCGAAAGGTGATCGTCGAGTAGAGGATGTCTTAGTAAGTCCTCATGATCCGGGAACCTGGCATGAGGGTAGCTTCTAAGGTGTCTTCCCATTGCTCTGGTGATCACTACGTCCCGAACCTTCGAATTGACCCGAACACCTCCAACGGTGGTGCTACCTACCTCTCAATGGTGGGATGGCACTACTTTAAAGGACATTTACACAGACAAATTCCTTAGGGTAGGTAGGTTCTCGTAGATACTTGCTCTAAATTTCAAAACAAATTCAAAAATACTTTTCACACCAACACATTTTCAAAAAGCTTTCGAAAGCATTTTTTCAAACACTCTTGAGGGCTGATACAAGAGTCGAACTGGAATTTTCAAAGAAACTTTTTTAAACCCATATTGAAAAGCAAACAAACCATTTTGAAAACACAAGTGAGCAAGTATCTAAGAGCCCATGGATAACCATGGATAGAAAGGGTGCTAACACCTTCCCTTTCTATAACCTACCTCCCGAACCGAGAGCAATCTCTATAAGGAATTTTTCTGTGCTTTTGTCCTTTCCATTTGGAGAAAATAAAAGACGGTGGCGACTCTTGCTTTCGCGACATTTCGTGAACCAGCGTTAAACAGTCAGTTCCAGATCCACCGATCACAGTATGATTCCTATTAACACAAATCAATCAAGAAAACATGTTAAATATGCATGATTTAAGAGTTACGATTTTGAAATATAAGTGCAAACCGTGGTTCTGTTTTCAATGATTTCTTGAGCTTTAGCGCATGATTTCAATTGCAAATTGTCCCTGGGATCTCCTGCAATGTATTTGAATCAACAAATTGCCTTGAATTGGTCTGGAATACAAGAATAGGTTTTCACTTTTTCTTGAAATTTCTCAATATGCTATGGCTGTTTCTGCAGTTTTCTCACGTCCTCAAGGCCAGGGTTTGCTTCCTTGTATATAAGGCAATTGAATTAGGTCAAGAACTGGGCAAAAATCCATTGAATTGATGATTGAATCTTTGATTGGAAATCAAATATTTTTGAATCTTCATGATTGAACAAAGTTGCCAATTTTGGATTTTTTGTATCTTTGACTTTGAGCACGAAATTGCCGCATATCTTGACCACATTTGCTTCACAAATTGATTGAAAAAATCAAATCTTGTATTTTCCTACAATTTAAATTAATTAAATGAATTAATATTAATTAAAAATCCAATTAATCAATAAAAATAAGAAAATAAATTCAGTTAATCTTGATGGGTCGTGCATAGGCCATGGATGAAGTTTCAAGAAGTGATTTGAGGCCCATTAGCAAAAATAAGGTGTTTTGAGCAAAGTTGACTTTTGCAAATTCCTAAAAATTTCCCAACTTCTCCAATGCATATCTTGCTCAATTTTGATCATATGACCATGTTCTTGGACATTTTGGAAAGGTCTTGAAGTCCTATAACCAATGACTTTGGTCCCATGTCATTTGGATTTATCAATCTCAAGTTATGGCCTTTGACTCAAAGTGTACTTTTATTGACTTTTGAATTTGACCTATAATGTAAAAATTGATAACTTTTTGTGAGAGCATTTCTTGGACTTGGAGTGTGAAGATGGATTGTAGGAAATTGCATCCCCTTCAAAATGAGCATTGGATGGGATTTTTCTGACAAACCATGAAAAAGTTATGCCCTGGTCAAGATACAGTTGACTTTTCTACTGTCCAAAAATAGTAACTTTTTGCATCTTGATGATTTTTGAGCCATTCTTGTGGAATCATGATCAAAATTTGATCAAATGATGATTGTGGACTCAAAATAAGATGTTGACCAAAAGTTCTGACTTTTGACTGTGAAATGACCATTTTGCCCCTGCAGTTGACTGTAGATCAAATAGAGGCTTTTGACTATGCAAATTGGCACTGTGAGTCTTGAAACTTGACATGTAGGTGCTTGAGAATGTATATAGGCCTATGAGACTTGATTGAGCCATTGAAAACCTCAAATTCCTTGAAAGAACCAAAACCCTAATTTCAGTTGTCCTAGGAAGTGGTTTGACTGTCTACCCCTTGAGCCATCTTGAGTAATTTGAGAATTATTCTTGTCAAATCTTGAGGAATATGGGAGGGAAAATTTTTGGGGTACAACAAGTACGATCCACAATCAACAGCAAAACGACTTTGTATGGCATCCCCAGCTTTTGAGCACGGGCTCGAACCCACTGAAGATATGGTTGCATCGGGAGAGAAGTCTTCATTCCTAGCTCATGTGGATCAGACCTGTTCAGCCTATCCCAAGCTCGTATGAACCTGTGGCGATGTCCCTCAACATCCCCCATGAAGTCAAAGACAATGCCTGTAAGCAGCAACTCATGAGGACCGTCCCTCCGAGCTCGTCTAAACTGCCGTAAGGCCAAACAAGGGTTATAGGTTATTCCTCCTCGAATTCCAAGCAATGGAACATTGAGGTATTCCCCACATCGATCAATGACAACTACCTTTTCCATGTCCATAGTACTCCAAAGGATGTCCGTATGAGCAAGGGACATGATTCTGTAAGCCCAACCCATACCTTCCTCATTCTTCAATACAGATTTGTGGAGGTGAGAAATAAACCACCTCTCCAGCAGCGGTGCACAACACCAGAGGGTTCCCCTTCTCCGAACAGTACGGGTGTAAAGAGCATGTAGAATATCACCTAAGAGAGTAGGCACTGGGTTACAAGACATGAAAATATTGATTGCGTTCACGTCAACAAAAGAATCTGAATTAGGGAGCAGAACCAAGCCATAGATGAGGAGTGTCAAGATGTCTTCAAATGCTTGAAAGTCCAAACTATCCCAAAACTGTTGAGCTTGATCGATCAAGAACTTATCCAAGAAACCTTTAACACCACTCTGAATCTCCCAGTTAGACATTACATCAGCCTTTGTCAGATGTAGGGCTGTAGCAATATCCTCTGGCCTAGGAGCTATCTCCAAACCTGTAAAGGGTGTCTTCTCTAGAATAGATATGCCAAGTAAATCAGAAAACTCCTCCAAAGTAGGGACCAACTGATAGTCTAGGAAGGTGAAACAATGATGCAACAGGTCAAAGAACTGGAACAAGACACTCATCATTTGCTCATCCAACTTAGAAGTGACCAAGATGAGGAGATGACCATGTCTTCTGACAAAGGAAGAAGTATCGGGAACTTTTGAAACCAACTCTCTAAGTTGAGCAGGTATCTGCACGAAGCTGATCCGAATGGTATTTTTGCGCATAAATGCCATGATCTGTAAAACAAAACAAAGATGAACCCCCTCGGTCTTTGAAATGGTTAGTCTAATGAAATATGCATGCAATGTCATGATGCATGATGTCATGATAAAAACACACCACATGTATCACAGATAGCAAACATGGTAAGGGTACACAAGTCACACAATATCCCTTAAATTTCAGGCTGGCATGAAGTTTAAGTATTACCCTCTTTTAGTTTAGTTGGTTCAACCTGTCCTAGTAATAGTAACCGGGTTCTAGAGGTTCTCAATATCACTGATCATCCTCGATCGATCATAATTCCAGTTTAGCAACCTTTTCTTGCAGCCGGAATCATCGCGAGAGTATGGTCTCAATGAGTGTAGCATACTGCTACTTTTCTATGGCCAAGTTGGTCAATTATAGGTTCTAAGCTCAGTTGATGCTTAATGACCCATTAGCAGCCCCATACTCTCCTTGTTCCTCCACAAGGGATATTGGTACCAACTAATGTGTCACACCAACGTAGCTACTGCTTCAACCGTATCGGTCTACACCATACAGTTCCCTCACAGTCTATTGCTACTTACCTAAAAGGTGTCCCCAGATCCGGGTTAGGATCTATAGTAACTCCGATACAAAGCCCACAAAGATAAAGCAAACAGATCAAGCAATTGAAAACAATATGATGAACTATTCATAAGGTACACCCCATTTATTAAACTCCCTAGCAGAGTCGCCAGTTCTGTGATACGGTGGCCAGAACCGGGACGTGTTTCCCTATTTTTTAAGGAATTTGCTGGTTTGCGTTTTGCGTTTTGTGTTTGCAAAATGTCGCGGTAAGCAAGAGTCGCCACCGTCTTTTATTTTATCCAACAAGAAAAGGAAAAAAGCACAGAAAAATTCCTTTTTTCGAGATATTTCTGAGTACGGGGGGTAGATTATAGAGAGGGAAGGTATTAGCACCCTTTCTATCCGTAGTTATCTACGGGATCTTAGGTACTTGCTCATCATTTTCAAAATTGTTTTCTTTGTGTTTGTGTGCTTTGAAAAGTTTTTGTTTTGACTTCGATTTAACTCTTGCTTCTGTCTTCAAGAGTGTAATGAAGTGTTTTTGAAAACTTTGTTTGTAAAGTAGTGTAAGTGTGAAAATTTTATTTGGGATGAGCAAGTATCTTAGAACTAATCTACCTACTCGAAAAAAGAATCGTTATATGCTTGTTTCCTTTAGACAACGCTATCCCACTATTAGTGAGTAGGTAGTGTGATACGGTGGGAGAACTGACTTGAGGTTTTGTGTTTGTTTTCGCACTTGTTCGGTTTAGCAAGAGTCGCCACCGACTTTTTATTTTATCCTAAGGAAAGGTCAAAAAGCACAGGAAAGACCTTTGAGATGTTTTCGTGGGTTCGGGGGGTAGATTATGAAAAGGGAAGGTGCTAGCACCCTTTTCATCCATGGTTATCCATGGGCTCTTAGTTACTTGTTTTAGATCACTTGCCTTTGCTTTTCAATTGTTTGAAATGGTGCTTTGTGTGTGTGGTTTTTGAAAATGTTTTAAAAAAGATGCCTTGTCTAGGCAACCATTGTAATGACTTGTGTTTGAGTATATACAAAGGTGTATGGCTTTTTGAAAAGATGTTTCAATGTTTTGAAAGTTGTTTGGAAATTGTGTTGTGATGTATGTTTTGAAAAATGGCAAGGATGTTTTGCAAGTTTGATCAAGTAACTAAGAGCTATCTACCCTAATTTACTCAAAGATTTTTCCTATGTTTTAACCCTTTTAACAGTGTTGTTTCACCATTGTATTTGGTGAACAACCTTGTGTTAGGATGTTAACGGGACGGGTGCGGGTCATCGTATACGATCATTAAAGGCAACTTGTGAGACGCTCTAGCAATTTTGTAAGGGACGAGATCATTTTATCGAAGGCAACATCGAGGGTCATCGAGGGACTAACGATCTTTGTTTATCGAAGGGACATTTGCTAGAGTGTCTCATACTCGAGGGACATGATTGCATTTTTCCGAGGCAACATGCGAGGTTACCCTAGAGGTGCAAGTGTGAATTGTGTATTGATTTTCATGCATTTATCTTGTGTTAGGTTATCTAGCCGTTGATTTTGAATCTTCGCATACAAACCCAAATTACTATACAGTATATGGAAAGCGATAAATTGCGGGAATTTAAAGTCTAAGCTATTACAAATAAGTATCCGGGGATGGGGGTACAAATGTTTACAAATGGGGATGAGTCTTCTCAGAATAGTAGTGTCCAAGTATTATGTTTACAACCAAATCGAATCATCACATTCTCAATGTAAAATATAGCAAGGTATAAGAATCAAAGAGAATCAAAAGCAATGTATGATTCACATGATTATTTACAAGTGATTAAGATGTTAACCTAATGTATTTATTAAGTATTTTTATTATTTTTGTGTTTTTATTAATGTTATATAAACAAAAAAAGGTTTTAAAGAAAAAATCAATTAACTTAATAAAATCTATTTTTATGTATTTGTTAATGTTATTTAGGAACTCCTGTAAAAAGATTTATTGAGCAAAAGAAAGTTTCAAAACCAAAGTATATTATTTACATGTTTTTAAATGTAATAAATATTAAAAACAAAGCTATTTTAAAAATATTTTTGTACAAAAGTTTAATATTCTATTTTTATTTAACCAAAGAAAATAGGAATTAGATTATATAAAATAAGAAAATAAGGTAAAAAAAGTATTAATTTGTATGTAAAAAAAAAGAAAGTTAAATGGGCTCTTAAAAACATGTTGGGCCCAAAAATGAAATTAAAAAAAAAGACAAGAGGGGGGTGCATGCGCCAGTTTCAATTGGGCTTAGGGGGGTTTAGTGCAAAGGGCAGGCCCAAACGTTTGACAAGGATTTTGTTAGGGTTCAAATTTGTTTGTTTCAGAATTAGGGTTACAATGTTTTCGTGAGCGGCGCTGCTTTCCTTTCTTCTTCATCGCCTCTTCATACTTTCTCAAACCATGGCTTCTGACTTCCCCATGCCTTAGGCCGCCAGACGCTACCTCCTCTCTCCTCTTTCCACGATTGCTCAGGTGGTGATAAAAAGGTATTATTTCGTTCTATCGCATTTTTTAGGGTTTTCGGATTCTTATCTCTTGCATGTTATTAATCCTTTACATGTTCTGATCTTCTGTATTATTTGTTTATGTGAGGTGTAAAAAAGGAAGGAGGACAATACCTTTAGGGTTTGTTGTTGGAGAGGAGACGGAGGAGTGGACGGCGGCGCTTCTCAGGTGGCCAAGGCGGAGGGAACATGATGACAAAAGCTTTTCTGGTATTTGTGTCTTTAGCCTTCGTTTAGTGATGAAAATGTTCTGAAAACGCTTGTAATAGTTGCTTCTGAGTTCTTCCTCTCTTTGGATGTTGATTCTCAATGATGATGATGATTTCTGAGAGTTGTTTGCTTATTATTGTTCTGTTGCTTGATGATGTTGATGATGTTGCCTTATTCTGAGAATGTCTTTTGGCTATTGTGGCTTGGGTTTCTGTATGTGTAAGGCTTTGACAGGTTTGTTGGACTTTGGCTTGAAGCAGGCTTGAGCAACTTGACATGTTTTTAGGCTGCCTTGAAGCAGGCTGTAAGGCTTGCTCATTTGGTTACAGGCTTTATGCAGGCAAGCAGGTTTGCTGGTACAGGCCTCAAGGCCTGTGTTGTTTTAGGCTTGCTTTTGGTTTGAATTTTATGCAGGTGGATGCAGTTTGCAAGGCTTGTGTTTTATGCAGGTTTTTGGGTAGTTTGGAGCATGTTATATGTTTTGTGTAGTTTTTGACAGGACTAAAGGTAGGCTTGCAAGTTTGCTTGCTTTTGATTTTAGGAAGGCTTGGCTGGCTTGCTTCTGTAATAGGTTTGAGGCAGGTTTGGAAGTTACAGGCTTGTTGGCTTGCTTCTGCAACAGGTTTTTGGGTAGTCTGAAGCAGGCTTGAGGGCTTGTGTTATGTGTTTACAACTTTGTGTTATATTTTTCTATGTGTTCTGCCTCCCTTAACAGTGTTGGGATAATGTTATATTTATCTATCTTCTAAGCCGTGCCCAAAAACTGTAAGCCTGCTTACTTTACTTCTCTTTCTCTCTCTCCAGAAAAGCATATTTTATTGCTTAGAATATCTTTTATTCTGAAAAGGTTGTGGCTAGAAAATGATGAAAAAGTGCTTTTTACAAGCTTGCTTGCAATTTGATTTTCCTCTGCATCTTGTACTTTCTTCTTTGACAGTTTGATAGCTTCTTTGACAGTTTGACAACTTCTTTGACAGTTTTGAATTTGTGACTTAGTTTGCTTAGTTTGAAACTTATTCAGCTTAGTTTGTCATTGCAATTTGGTTTGGCATTTCAGTAGCTTGTCCATTTTGACATTGCAATTTGTTTGGATTTGTGCATCTTGTCCCTTGTGTTATATGCTGCCTTGTACCTTCTATTTAATTGATTTACATGTTTGCAAAATAATTTTACTTTCCTCTTTGTGAACCAACAAGAGAGATCTTCTTGTGATTTGCAAAGAGGATGAGCAAAATATGATGAAAATCAAAATAAACTGATTCCGGCCAACAACCTTTAATGATGAACCTTTTTTATTTATCTGTTTAAAACTGCTTTTTTAACTGTATTGACTCCTTTCTTCTGTCTTTGCAGGTAAATATCAGTTGGGCAAAGGAAACAACAGTAGAAGATGAAGACTTCAAGAAACTTAGGATAGTTTTATTTTATTTCTAATCATTTGTAATAAACATTATTGTAAATACTGTAAATAAATTTACTGTATTCAAATAACACTTGTACCAATAATTAAAAATAAATAAAAGTCCTTTTGTCAGATAATTCTTTATTTCACTGTCTATTTAATTATTTAAGTTTCTTGAATTAAAATAACTGGAAATAACCCCAATAATTTTAGCTCAGATAAAACAAATAATTAATAAACGTCGTAGTCTCACAACTTTGCATTAACCAACAATGCGCCCGACATTCCAATTAATCGCACGTTTTACACAGTTAAACGAACAACGTCCATACACCTTCTTCTTTACTGATCAAACTAAAGCTTCAAACTTTCAATCAGAAACCTCAACTTCTATCCCATATGTTTAGGCTTTGAGAAATAAACGGCAATCTTGAACAAGCATCAAAGCAATATGACAATCAATTGAAAAGAATTGTGGATTCAATCCCTTCTGAGAATGCGTGCGCAAACCCTAGTTTTGGATTTACTTGTCAAAGAAACGT
The DNA here is from genome assembly GCA_948472305.1 of Vicia faba. Taxonomy (NCBI): domain Eukaryota; kingdom Viridiplantae; phylum Streptophyta; class Magnoliopsida; order Fabales; family Fabaceae; genus Vicia; species Vicia faba. The sequence continues at coordinate 1,439,082,772 of OX451737.1, read as the reverse complement.
CTGCTTGATCAAACCCTGAGCCAAACTCAACCAAATCAATAGAAACCCTAATAATCTGCTTGATTGATTTAAAACCAATAGAAACCCTAATTTTGGGTAGGCTGATAAGAAAAGTCTGTTTGACCGTTTCTTGAACCAATCTGAAAAATCAGGGAAAGCCCGGAGCTGTGATTTCTTGTGAAAAAGGGGAGGGCAAATTTTGGGGTACAACAGGTAGCATCGCCGTTGGAGTTTTGAGGGTCAATTCAAAAGGGATGTGCGGTCATTAAAGCAATGTTAGGACGTCTTAGTAATGACCCTAATGTCTTAGATCAATTTATTCGAGGCAACAATTCTGAGGCAATCATTTCGAGGCAACTTTTCTGAATCGGGACTTTGATCTTTGTTTAGACAAAAGGACGACCACTAAAGCATCCTATACTCAATGACCATTTACCGAAGGCAACTAAGTGGGAGCGTACCCTAGGAGTGCGCATGTGCGAGTGATTCAGTTTCAGATTATTTATCTTTGCACATTTAGGGTGATCTAACTGTTTTAAAATTAGACATACATTCTTGTCATGCATCCTATTATCATACATCTAACAGTTAATAATTTGTGGAATTTAAAATGCGGAAATTAAACTACGCTATTACAAGGCTTCGGGTATTTACATAGCCAAAAATAAACCCTTTGAAAATAAAGCGATGAAAAGTAAAGGTCCTAATTAAAACTATTACAAACTGTGAGCATATACAATAATTGGGATAAAAAATAGAATAAAGCGCGCGATGACAAATTAGATCGAATGCGAACTAGGGTTTTGACCCTTCTATCCTAATTAAAAGAAAAATATTTTTGTTGTTTTTAATAAAAGAAATAAGTTTTCTAAATTAAATATGCAATTAATTAGTTAATTAAATTAATTAATAAAAATAATTACATGACCTATTTTTATGTCTTTTGATTATTTTTTAAGGAAAGAAAGAAAAATTAAATGTGGAATAAAAACCTAATTGTTCTAATCATTTTTAATTATGTACAAAATAATTAAAGTTGTCTAAAATTAATAACCTAATTAAATAAATTAATTTTTTACTAAAAATAAATATCCTAAATTTAATTGGTGAAAAATAATATTTTTGGTGATTTTTGGATAAAATAAAATAATTTAATTTGTTAGTAAAAATAAATAAAATAATTAAATGAAATAATAAAATAAAATGTAAAAAAGAAAAAGAGTAAGAAATGGGCCTGAAAAGCATTTTTTGGGGGGTGCAAACAGCCAGATATGGGCCCATTTGAATGAGGTCCATGTTGACCTTTGAGATCCAGTGTGATGCGTTTGACTTGGCTCATGATGTACCTTCAGATGATGGCCATCAAATTTGGTGTTATACCCCAAAATTTTCCCTCTCATATTATCAAGATTTTCCTCACAAGACTTCTTGGACTCCAGACAAGATTGGGGTTTGCTCAGCTCAAGACCTCCCCTTGCACTGATGACCTGAAATTAGGGTTTGAGTTTGCACAAAGATTTTTTGACCATCAATGCTTCATGTGAATTTCATACACCATCTTGGACCCCTAAGATTGCTCATGACAAGTTTCAAGCCTTGAATCACATTTTGCCCAATCAATTGGACAGTTGACCTAAAAATCAATTGTATTGGGGAAAAAGCCAACCATGGCCAATTTACAGTCAAACTTCATAATTTTTTATCCACAATCACATTCTAAGCTCCTACGAACTATTTTATTAAGTTTGGACCATAACTCCTCAAGAAATTTGATCAAATCATCAGAAGGGCAAAATGGTCAAAATTAGGGTTTTGACTGGGAAAGGGCAATTTCTGATTTTTAACCTAGCCAATGACCAATTGGGTTCAAGCATGATTTCAAGGACTCAATAGCATCATCTTGAACTAATCACATGATTTAAAAGATCTCAAATGCATAGGATTGACAAATGAATTTTGCAGTCAATTGATCAAAAGTCAACTGTATACTGAAAAGTCAAACTTTGACTTTTTGGTCAAAATCAAGTGCCAAGGGTCATAATTCATTAAGATATGCCAAAATGTGAAACTTGTTGACCAAGAAACCTAAAATTTCAAATTAGGGTTTTAATTTGAAATTTTTCATAACTTAGAATTTTTCTAAGTTATGGAAATTTCTTATTTTTTCCCAATTTCCACAACTTTTTCACCATGATGCAATTGGATTCAAAGAAAACTTCCAACATAAAAGTTGTACTCCTCCGTGAAATTTACAACTTTGATTCACAAAGTTTTCCCAAAAGATTCTTGGATCTCAAGTTATGATTTTGTGAATAGGGGTCCATAAACTTTTTAATTTAGTGAAATTTTGCCCTAGTTTAGGCAGGTTTTTGACCTAACTTCATGGCAATTTTTCACCTAGTTACAAGAGGTATATTAAAATGAATTTCAAAGATGGATTGTTTAACATGTTACAAGCTTTCCAAAATGTACAAGAACTCTCCAAGATCATTTATGGTTATGGATAATCGAAGAAGGGAAAATGACAATTTATCACTTTTGTTCAGGGCATTTTCACAATGGTTCAAGTTGCAAATCTGTCCTAGCATGCTTGTACTTGGTATTACAGGTCCTAATCCCATCTACACTCTATAATTGAATGCTAACACAATGGATAATGGTTTTATTTTGATCTTTGAAGCATTGTACAATGAATTAATCCAAAAATGGCATAAAGTTCACAATACTACTTTGATAAAGCTTGCTTTTTCCAACTTTACATTTCATGAGCCATGGACCTGATCTTTTGTTGCAAACAAGATCCACAAACATCAGGCAACTTGTACCAACTCTATGCAGTCCATAAGCTAGCTTGTACAGGCCTTTGGCATTGTCACCTCAAACTTTCTTCAAAAGCAAGCAAACTTGCAAAAGTCAAGAGAACTTGGATATCTGATAAAGAGAAGACTTTGTATCATTCTAAACAAACTTCAGAAACTTGTTGCAAGCAGAAACATGATTGCCTAACATCCCAAACACTCTCAAACACCAAAACCACATTTTTCTGTCCAAACAGGGCATCATCTGCAGAACTCAAGCCATTTCAATATTGGCTCGTGCGTTTTGCCTTTCAACCCTTGAAACATCTTCCCTACATCAAATCCAAGCTATCCAAGCATTCATCTTGCACATGTGAGCTCAGTTTCACACTTCACCATTTTCATTTTGCAAGGTTGCAGGTTGACTCGTGCAGGGAGTTTCAAGCATCCTCAAGGCAAGCTGATCATTGTAGAAGCTTGAGGGAACTTCAAGGAAGCTCACACGATCTTTAGGCCTCACTCAAAGTCCCCACATTGCCATATCCAAACTCAACTGAACAAGGTATTTTTCAAAGTTCCATCTCTCTATTTAGGAATCCTTAGGCTTTGATTTATGAAGCAAAAATGTAGTCCTTAACTTGCTTAAGTTGTACATATGCATAGTTTTCATTTATATTAACTGAGCTAAGAGTATTTGATTGTTGAAGTTCATGAAAATTTTAGGTGAGAAATTAGGGGTGATAAAATTCTTCTTGATCTTTGAGTGTTAGGTCATGAATTTTATATCATTGGAATCGTGAGATTATAAGCTATAATTTTTGTGTTATGAGTTTTTGATTTTATGCAAGCTAGAGCAAGATACAAGTTTGTACACAGATGCACGCGTTTGAGAGGAGCTGGAGGACAGGGATGACTTGTCTGGGCCTGGCGCGCCTGTGCCTTGTTTTTCTGACTTTTTGCACCCCTGAGTTTACCATTTGCACCCCCTTTGCATATTTTGATATTTTTCATATTTTCTTTTTATTTTTGTGTTTATTGACTTTATTATTTTTTTCTGAACATTAAAAAATCCCAAAAATATTTTCTTAATTTTTTGCATTTTATTTTATTATTTTTATTATTTTTTTGGCATAAAAATAGTTTATTAGGTTTATAGAATTTATTTTCTTAAAATAAACTTGTAAATAATAAAAAATACTTAAATATTTTATTTTATTATTTTATACATATTAAATATTTTTTTTTTCATACATATTTAATTTTTTATATTTGTACATAATATTATTATTATTTTTCTTAAACAAAAAATGAATAAAATAATAATAAAAAACATATTTTCTTTTAAAACAAAATTAGGGTTTCCCCTTTTAAAAATAATAATATTATTTTTTCTTATTTTTAGAACTTAGATAATTTTATTTTCTCATACATAAAACAATTACAAAGCATTTTTGCATAAATACATATTATTGCATATTTAAATACTTGTTTATTTATTTATTTGTACAATAAATTCAAATGGGTTGTAATAGTAAACTAGGGTTTTATTTTATGCAAATATCCCCCATTCAAAACTTGTATCCCCCCTCCCATAATATTGTGTAATAGTTTAGATTTACTTTACGCAATTTATCGCATTATATACATGTTTAGTAAATTAGGGTTTATATGATAAGACAAAATCAAACAAATAGAATGACCTAATGCAAGACAAATATGCATGAAAAATAACAACACATTACACACAAGCACCTCTAGGGTTTCACCCACTTTGTTACCTAAAAATGGCCATGGTATGCATGCTAGGTATCTTGGCAAAATCAAACAAAACAAAAGATCATAGTCCCTCAATGACGCTATCAAAAGGTTGCCTAAAACAAATGATCTTAGTCCCTCAAAATGCTAAAGATACTTGGCAACATTGCTATCATGGTTATACGATGACCCACGCCCGTCCCGTTTAACATCCAAAGATAGGGTTGTCTACCAAAATAATGGTAAAAAAACAATGTCAAAGGAATAAAAATGTATAGGAAAGACTTTTGAGTAGGTAGATAAGCTTCTAGTTACTTGATCAATTTGCAAACAATCCTTGCTATTTTCAAACAAACACACACACATTTCAAAACATTTCCAAACAACTTTCAAAAACATTGAAACATTTTTCAAAAGACAAACATCTCTGTATACATTCTTACAAACAAGAATCATTACAAAGATTGCCTATACAAAGGCCTCTTTTCAAAATACTTTCAAAACCACACAAAGCACCATTTCAAACAATTTCAAAAGCAAAGCAAGTGATCTAAACAAGTAACTAAGAGCCCATGGAAAACCATGGATGAAAAGGGTGCTAGCACCTTCCCTTTTCATAATCTACCCCCCGAACCCAAAAACAATCTCAAAGGTCTTTCCTGTGCTTTTTTACCTTTCCTTTTTTGGATAAAATAAAAGTCGATGGCGACTCTTGCTAACCGCAATATTTGCGAACACAAACGCAAAATCTCAAGTCAGTTCTCCCACCGCATCATAGAATTGGCGATTCTGCTGGGGACTAATGAAAAAAGTGGGGTTACCTTACGGTTTTAGATCACCTTTACATGCTTATCTTGCTTGACTTGTTTGCTTTACACTTTGGTTCTATTGTTTGGGTTTGAATCCTCCACCCGGATTTGGGAAACATTCATAAGTAAATAGCAATACATTGTGGAAATTGTGCGGGGTATACCGACATGGTCTAAGCAATAGCTATATTAGTGCAACATATTTGTGGGTACTGGTAGCCTTTGAGTCAATCAAAGAGAATACGGGGCCGCTAAGTGATGTCATGAAGCACTAATGGACTTTTAGAACCTTTACTTGACCAACTTGGCCTTTTAGGATGTAGTGAGATGACCGGCTTTGGTGAATTTCGAAGTTGGTAGATACTCGATACTACACTCATTGAGGGTTGGTTCCTTGGAATATTTCGGTCTCCAGTAAAGAGGCTGAATTGAAACAATGAACAAGGAAACAATCCAGCGATATTGAGCTCCTTAGAACCCGGTTGCTATTTCTAGGACAGGTTGAGCCAACTAAACTTCAAGAGGGTACTTATCTATGAAACCCCATGCAAGCCTAAACTAAGAACTTGTGTGATTTGCTTGTACATATACTTGTGCATAACATCATGGATATCATAAAGCATCATATGCATCCACTAACCATTTCAAGGATTTTGGAGATTCATCTTTGTTCTTGTTTTGTAGGTTATGGATTCGCTTCGCAGGAAAACTATCCAAGTCAACCTTGTAAGAATTCCTCTACAACTCAAGGAGCTAGCTTCAAGGATTCCTGAGAATTCTCCATTCACTGAGAGACATGGTCGTCTACTCAACTTGGTCACCACCAACACTGAGGAGGATATGCTGAAAGTTCTCTTCCAGTTCTTTGACCCTTTGCATCATTGCTTCACATTTCCTGACCACCAACTTGTGCCTACTTTGGAGGAATTTTCTCAACTCTTGAGGATTCCTATTCTCAATCAACTACCCTTCAACAGTACAGAAAGAGATCCAAAGCCAGAAGAGATTGCTCAAGCCTTACACTTGCACTTCTATGATGTCACAACACATTGGGAAACTAGAAGTGGTGTCAAAGGCTTCTTGTCAAAGTTTCTATTTGAGAAGGCCCAAAGTTGCTGGAATTCCTTGGACTTACAAGCTTTTGAGGAGATTGTAGCTCTTCTCATCTATGGTATGGTCTTGTTCCCTAACCCTGACCAACTTATAGATGTGAATGCTGTCAAAATCTTTATGACTCGCAACCCGATGCCTACATTGCTTGGGGATATCCTCCACTCTTTTCACACTCGTACAATGAGGAAAAGAGGTGTTCTCATGTGTTGCACTCCTCTACTGGCAAGATGGTTTATTTCTCATCTTCCCCAATCAGTCTTGAAGAATGAGCAAGGCTTGAGGTGGTCACAACGATTGATGACTCTTACACATTCAGATATTCATTGGTGTGCTCGATCCAGAGAGAATGTCATTATCATTGACCGTTGTGGAGAATTCCCTAATGTCCCTCTACTTGGCATTAGGGGAGGCATCACCTACAACCCCTGCTTGGCTCTGAGACAGTTTGGGTATGCCCGAAGGGATGGCCCACATGATATGCTAGTTCAAGGTTTGGTTTTCGACTTCGACAACGACAACCAAGGACTCCGACAAAGGTTCATCCGAGCTTAGAGAATGCCCAACAAGGTGGACAGTAAGAACCTGGGACACAAGAATTCCATCCCTCTTGAGCCTTACCTCAAGTGGTTATGAACCCGCACCCAAAGTATTATGATGCCTTACCCCTCCATTTTCCCTGTGATTATAGAGCCTGTTATGGAAGGAGAGGTTCCGTACACCCTCCTGCATCCTGACACGCCAACATCACTCGAAGATCTGCAAAGGAGTTGAATACAGCTCAAGGGAGAGCACGATACTTTCAAAGCCCAATTCTATGCAAGCGAGAAGAAGGTTTTGGAACTCACTCGTCAACTTCACGAAGAGCAGACTCTCAACACCTACATTGCACCAAAGAGGATGCGCAACGTCTTTTTACCTTAGAATTTTGTATTATTTTGCCCAAGGGGCATTGATGTACTAACAATTCTATCTTATTAATATGACGTGTGTTTATTTTTGTTTAAAACAAATTTGAATTTCTGAATCCTTGAAAGCATTACATGAATACATATCATTCATCATATGCATAAGCAGGTCTTCACACCAAGTTTCCTCATCTCTCTGCTGTTTATTTCAGCAAGATGGATATTGAACAAACGATCAAAGATTTGCAGGCCCATAATTCACAATTTCAACAGCTACTTCTGACCTTGGCCAAGGGGCAGGAAGAGCTTAAGACTCTACTAGAGAAGGAGAAAGAGAAAAAGAAGAAGAAGCGAGCCGGTGTAGTTATCATGGGCAGAAGATTTGAAGGACAAGCCAGACGGACTTTGGAATTCCCATCAACATCTGAAGAGGGGGAAGGAAGAGGAAAGGGAATGGCAGTTCCATCTGAGTCTGAAGTAGAAGAAGAGGATGAGGACTATTCTGAACAGCAGTACCTTCCGCCCGATGACAAATACAAAAACTTGGAAGAACGTCTAGCTGCTATGGAAGTGCAAAGAGTACCGGGGTTGGATTTCGAGGAGTTAGGTATGGTTTCTGGAATTGTAATCCCTCCTAAGTTTAAAGTACCTCTGTTTGCTAAGTACGATGAGGTGTCTTGTCCCAAGATGCACCTATGATCTTATGTCAGGAAAATTCAACCATATTCTTCTGACAAAGACCTGTGGGTCCACTTTTTCCAGGATAGTTTATCGGGGACGCAACTGGATTGGTTCTACCAGTTGGAGAGGTCTGATGTCCATAATTGGGAAGATTTGGCAGCCTCCTTCTATAAACAGTATCAATGCAATGCCGACTTGGTGCCAACCCGTACTCAGCTACAGAGTATGTTTATGGCTACCAACGAGGGTTTCAAAGACTACGCCCAGAAACAGAGGGATTTGGCCGAAAGCGTGCAACCACCTTTATCTGAAAGAGAGCTAGTGGACATGTTCTTAGGGACTTTGTCAGGTCCTTTCTTTAATCACCTGATTGGAAGCTCCTCTGCAGGTTTCACTGAGTTAATTCTAACTGGCGAGAGGGTGGAAGCCGGTATTAGAAGCGGGAAATTTCAGAAAGATGCATCTACCTCTGCTGCTGCAAAAAAGCCCTTCACCGAAAAGAAGGAAGTGTCTGTTGTCTATGCCCAGAGGAATCAGGGAAGAATTGAAAAACGACCAACAGTGGGGGCCGTTATGATTCAAAAGTCTGCCTCAGACCAGCCGATAAATAACCAGCCAAGAAATGATCAGCCGAGAAATAACCAGCAAAGGATGGAAAGGCCTGTAAGGCAATTCACCAAGATAAACATGACTCCTTCTCAAGTCTTACCCCATCTCTTGAAGTTGAACATGGCCATGCTAAAGGAGGCCCCTAAAAATCCTAACACTACTTCTCCATATTAGCATCCCAACGCCAGATGCGCGTACCACTCAGAAAGTCCAGGGCACGACACCAACAACTGTTGGGCCTTGAAGAACAAGATACAAGATCTGATTGATGCAAAGGAAGTTGAATTTGAAGCTCCTGAAAAGCTGAATGTTATCTCCGCCCCAATGCCGAGGCATAGGCACAATGCCAATGCTGTGGAGGAAGATCTGTTTGTTTCTACCGTGGATGAACTGTTAACTCCTCTCCTAATCATCAAGTTGAATTTGTTGAAAGCTGGGGTGTTCCCAGGTTGTGACCAAGATTGCCATGCTTTCCTGTCCTCCTCTTTTGATTGTCCTCTATTGAAGAAAGGAATCCAACAATTGATTGATAACAAGGAAATTTTGTTTGAGAAAGATCCCATTTCACCCATTCCAGTTTCAAAAGTTTCAATAATAACCATATAAGCCAATCCTTCCAGGGTTCCTAAAAAACCCGTTAGGATTACATCTGCTGCAGTGACTACTCCGTTGAAGATAACAATGCCCGGACCAACCACATACAAATCCAATAAAATGGTACCATGGAACTATGATAGAGAAATATACTACCATGGTGTCAAACAGATTGAACAGACCATTGAAGAAGAAAGCTCAGAGGAAGATAATCCTGATATCAGTAACATTGCTGGAACAAGCAAAATTACTCGTAGTGGGAGAATCTTTTCTCCAGAGATTGCTCCTCCAACAGCAGTCTTTGGACCCGCGGCCATTCCGAAGATCACACCTATACCAGTAACTGTACCTGCAAGTGTACCCACCAATACAATTCCCATCTCTACTTCCGCTGCTGAGAAAAAAAGGAAAGAATGTTCAAGGGAAGCCTGTCTTGACGAAGGCTTAATCAATAGTCATTCCTGAAACATCCCAGAAAGAGTTGGAAGAAATTCTGAGTATCATTAAGAAAAGTGATTATGATGTTGTTGAACAACTGGGGCATACCCCCTCCAAAATATCTATGTTAGCCCTGTTGTTGTGCTCTGAGGCACATGCTAAAGCGTTGGTCAAGTTTTTGAAGATGGCCCACGTGCCGCAAGAAACCTCCACTGATCAGTTCCAGGAATGTGTGGCTAGTTTAACAGCTGACAATGGTATAGGATTCTTCAATGCAGATTTAACTTCGAAAAGGAGAAAACATAATGATGCTTTGCATGTCTCGGTGGAATGCAGAGGGACAACCCTAGCACACGTGCTGGTGGACACTGATTCACCTTTAAACGTCCTGCCGAAGAAAGCCTTGGATATACTAGATTGTGAAGGCTTAACCCTGAAACCCAGCAATATAATTGTCGGAGCCTTTGATGGTTCTAAGAGGATGGTCCATGGAGAGGTGGACATCCCGATCAAGGTGGATACCCAGACGTTCAATTCAACATTCTACGTGATAGACATCCGTCCTTCCTATTCTTGCTTGTTGGGAAAACCTTGGATCCACCATGCTGGAGCTGTCACTTCTACTCTGCATCAAAAGCTCAAGTACCCTGTCCAGGGGAAAATCATAATTGTTCATGGCAAAGAGGAATACATGATCAGTCATCTAAATTCTTTCCGTTATGTGGAATTGGATGGTGAATTCATAGAGACCCCTTTTCAACACTTTGAAGAAGTTTCTGAAGAAATAGCGGCGACCAAGGCGGTGTCCTCAACTCCTGTGATCACAAGACCTGTACCTCGGATGTCATCTCTCAAGGATTCTAGGGCAGTAGTGGAAGAAGGCGGATCCACTATCTGGGGGAAGCTTCCCGACTTTCCTTTCAAATCAGACAAATTCAGCTTGGGGTTTACTTCGACTAGTCAGAAGGCTGTGCGTCGCTCCAGTGCCGGAGGGCCACCTGTGAAGATCAGTCACCGAGGGGTTAATGCACTAGAGGACAGTGAAGAAGAGGGCAGCTTGGAAGACTGGATTTTTCCTACTGTTGGCAGAGGACTGTGCAACTGGGAAGCAAAAGACTTTATTCCGATTATTTTCATAAATCAATAATTTATCTTTTCCATTTCTGTTGGACTGTAATAATTCACAAACAATTCGTACTTTTTCAACCATGTGTCTTACCCGAGGCACATAGGCCCATTTGTAAGGGGTTCTTATTTCATTTTCATATGTCATTTTAATGAATCATGGACGCTTTTCATATTTAAACCTTTTGTTCTCATTGTCTTTCTTTTACATTTTGTTGTTTTAAGATGGCTATCCCTTACACACACCCACACTCACAAATGCAGGTACCCTTCCATTCCGGAACCCATGGGTAACGATACTGCTATAGCCTTCAGTGACTCTGAAGATCTGATCTACCATGCCGAATACGAAGGTGAGGAAGATTGTTAGGTGCCAGGGGAATTGGCCAGATTACTACAGCAAGAGGAAAGAGCAATTCAGCCTCATGAAGAGCAGTTGGATATGATCAACTTGGGTACTGACGATGATAAAAAGGAAATCAAGATAGGTGCCAATCTAGAGCCGAGTGTCAAGGAGCGCCTAATTCAGCTACTACATGATTATGTTAAAATCTTCGCCTGGTCATACGAAGACATGCTGGGACTCAATACAGACATTATGGTACACCGTCTGCCCACCAGAGAAGACTGTCCACCAGTGAAACAAAAGGTCCGCCGCATGAGGACATGTCAGAGAAGAATAAAGCAGGAGTTATAAAGCAGTTTAATACTGGATTTCTTGCTGTTACTTCCTATCCACAATGGGTTGCTAACATTGTGCCTGTGCCTAAAAAGGACGACAAAGTGAGAATGTGCGTGGATTATAGAGACTTAAATAGGGCTAGTCCTAAAGATGACTTTCCACTACCGCACATCGACATCCTGGTTAACAACACAACTCAACACAAAGTATTTTCTTTCATGGACAGATTCTTAGGCTATAACCAGATCAAAATGGCACCTGAGGACATGGAGAAAACTACTTTTGTTACACAATGGGGTACGTTCTGCTACAAAGTGATGCCATTCGGACTGAAGAATGCCGGGGCAACCTATCAACGCGCCATGGTAGCTTTGTTTCATGATATGACACATCATGAGATAGAGGTATACGTAGATGACATGATAGCCCAATCACAAACTGAAGAAGAACACCTTGATCACTTGCAAAAACTATTTGTCAGGTTGAAGGAGTACAAGCTCAGACTGAACCCAAACAAGTGCACATTCGGAGTCCGGTCCGGTAAACTCTTAGGTTTCATTGTCAGCAACAAAGGCATCTAGGTTGATCCTGCCAAAGTCAAAGCTATACAAGAAATGCCTGCTCCTCGCACTGAGAAGGAGGTCAGAGGTTTTTTGGGACGCCTAAACTACATTGCAAGGTTCATTTCTCACCTAACATCTACTTGTGAACCAATCTTTAAGTTGTTGAAGAAAGATCAGATAGTTCGATGGAATGGTGACTGTCAAATTGCTTTCAATAAAATCAAGGAGTATTTGCTAGAACCTCCTATCTTGATACCACCCGTCGAGGGAAGACCGCTAATCATGTATCTGACCATCCTAGAGAATTCAATGGGGTGCGTACTGGGCCAACATGACGAGTCTGGCTGAAAAGAGCATGCCATTTATTACCCTAGCAAAAAGTTTACTGATTGTGAGACTCGATACTCACTGCTCGAGAAAACTTGATGCGCTTTGGTATGGGATGCTCGCCGGCTAAGGCAATACATGTTGACTCATACCACTTTATTGATATCTAAGATGGATCCGATTAAGTACATCTTTGAGAAATCTTCTTTGATTGGAAGAATAGCTAGATGGCAGATGATCCTAACGGAATACGATATACAGTACACGACCCAAAAAGCTATAAAGGGGAGTGTGCTAGCTGACCATCTGGCTCATCAAGCGGTTGAAGATTACCAATCCATGAAGTTCGACTTCCCTGACGAAGACATCATGACATTGGACAACATTAAAGATTTCAGACCATATGACGGACCTGAACAAGGATCCCGATGGACCCTGTACTTTGATGGGGCCTCCAATGCACTTGGCAACGGTATCGACGCGATACTCATTTCCCCGAAAGGTTGCCATACTCCTTTCACAGCCATACTTTGCTTCAACTTTACGAACAACATGGCAGAGTATGAAGCTTGCATCTTTGGACTCAAGGCCGCCATAGACTTGGGGATCAAATCTTTGATTGTGTTTGGGGACTCAGCTTTGGTCATCAGTCAGATCAAAGGAGAGTGGGATACTAAGCATCCAAACCTCATCCCTTACAAAGAACATGTCTTGACATTGTTACCACATTTCGAGCAGATTACCTTCGAGCACTTCCCGCAAGAAGAAAATTAGCTAGCAGATGCTCTAGCTACAATGTCATCCATGTTTAAACTTAACTGGGATAATGAGACTCCCCAAATTACCCTTGAACGAATGGATGAACCGGCACATTGTCACGAGATTAATATCGAAGAAATAGTGGACCAACCATGGTTTCATGAAGTCAAAAGGTATCTCGAGGCTCAGGAATACCCTGAAGGAGCTTCAGTCAACGACAAAAAGTTCTTAAGGAGGTTCTCGGTAAAGTTCTTCCTAAGCAATGGCATCATGTACAAGCGCAATCACGATTCTATTCTACTTTGTTGTGTGGACAAGCTTGAAGCTGAAAAGATCATGGCTGAATTGCATAAAGGTACCTTCGACACTCATTCTAGCGGGCATACGATGGCTAAGAAGATTCTACGGGCAGGCTATTATTGGTCTACCATGGAAGCTGACTGCTATCAACATTCTCGCACATGCCACAAATGTCAAATCTATGCAAACAAGGTGCACACGCCTCCAGTTCCTCTAAACGTCTTAACAGCTCCTTAGCCATTTGTTATGTGGGGAATCGACATGATTGGAGAAATCAAGCCTACAACATCCAATGGACACCGTTTCATTTTGGTGGCCATTGACTACTTCACCAAGTGGGTCGAAACAGCTTCCTTCGCATCCGTTACTAAGAATGTTGTTGCCCGCTTCATCAAGCAGAATCTTATTTGCCGGTACGGTATCCCCGAAAGGATCATCACTGATAACGGTACAAACCTTAACAATACTATATCACCGCTTTGTGCGAGCAATTCAAGATTCAACATCACAATTCATCCCCCTATCGGCCAAAGATGAATGGTGCGGTTGAAGCTGCTAACAAAAATATCAAGAAGATCATACAAAAGATGATAGTCAACTACAAGGACTGGCATGAGATGTTACCATTTGCTCTCCACGGGTACCGTACCACGGCACGCACATCAACTGGGGTAACACCCTATTCTTTAGTTTATGGCATGGAGGCTGTTTTGCCTATCGAGGTTCAGATTCCCTCTTTGAGAATCATGAAGGATGCTGGTTTGAGTGAAGACGATTGGATCCAAACCCGACTTGATCAATTGAACTTAATTGACGAGAAGAGACTTACTGCTGTTTGCCATGGTCAGACGTATCAAAAGCGGATGATCAAAGCTTTCAAAAAGAAAGTCAGATGCCAGATATATCAAGTCGGAGATCTAGTGATCAAGCGCATCATTTTGCCACAAAGTGATCCCAGGGGTAAATGGACTCCTACCTACGAAGGACCATTTGTAATCAAGAATATCTTTTCTGGTGGGGCAATGATTTTAACCACCATGGACAGCGACGACCTGCCGCACCCTGCGAACGCAGACATAGTCAAAAGATACTACGCATAAATGACCCGCTAGGTTGGCACACCTAGGCAAAAAAAGGGCATCCCGGTGAATCAAAAACCCGAAAGGGAGGTTCAGGCAAAAATTAGGGATAAACAAAAAAAAAATCTGTACACCCGGCAAGTTGAAAACCCGAAAGGGAGACTTGGGCAAAAAAGGGTTTCCCGGTGGACTGAAAACCCGAAAGGGCGGTCCAGGAAAAAGTTAGGGAATTAAAGCGTATGACTATGTCTCGTCGGATCACTTTAAGGATAATCTCTTCACAGTCAAACCTAGAGCTTCTGATCGATCCAATCATCCTCGGACAAAGCAACGGATGGACAAGATATTCAGAGTTACGAAGGCTATAGCAGAATGGGAACCCCATGGGATTTTATTTTTCACACATAGCTATTCTTTGTATAAATTTTCTTACTTTTATGACACCATTCTCTTACTAGGATGTCTGTCTCCTTTGTACAAAACACTTATTCAAAGTAAATACAAAGATGTCTCTTTCAAAGTGCAAAAAACTATTTGTCTTTTTCTTTTACACTTGTGTTTTTATTTGCAAAAGCGTCCAATGACTCATTGATGAACATATGCATTTGAACATAATTACTGTTTACAAATAAACGGGATGGAAAAGAAAAATTACTGACAGACTGAAAGGATAGGAAAACGTCTTTAGACTATTCCAAGAGCAATCCCTACAGTACATCATCTAGATCCCCGGCGGAGCTAAAACCTTGAAATACATATCCACAGCGGAGCTATAATTTCAAACCCTTAATTCCCATCAGAGTTAATACTTCAAACTCCCAATCCCCAGCGGAGCAAAAACTTTGAGTTACAGATCCCCGACGGAGATGAAACCTTCTTCCCTAGTCAAGTCAAGACTTCTAACTATCAATCCCCAGTGGAAACCATCCAATTTCCCCAGCAAGTTACCTCGAAGCTTGGAAATAAATCAGATAACAGTTAACCTTTGTCTCTCCCCAACCTAGGGTGACTCCCCAGTAGAGTGGCGGACGACCAAAAACTCATGAACCTACTCCCAGCAGTAAACTCTTCCCCACAGAGTCTTCATAACTCCCCAGCATGAAGCCGCCAAAGTTTTCATGGCTCCCCAACAGAATGAAGATTCTCATTCTCAACTCCCCAGCATGAAGTCTCCAAAGTTTTCATGGCTCCCCAACAGAATGAAGATTCTCATTCTCAATTCCCCAGTGAAGTCACCAATGTTTTATTGCTCCCCAACAGAATGAAGATTCTCATTCTTAGTTCCCCGCAAAGGTCATCAGAGTCTTCCTTATTCTCCAGCAGATCAAGGATTCCTATTGTGTAACCTCCAGTATAAGTCGTCAAAATTCTCTTGATTTCCCAAGCAGATTTCTCAAGCAGTTTGGCATTACTCTCACAACAGAATTTTTGTCAACACTCTAACTTCAAGACATGAAGGGTCCTCACTTCTCCATAGAAGTTGTTAAGGATTTCTTGTCGCCAACAGTCACAAAGATCTTCTTATCCTCAGTAGTCAAGGATTTATTTTCCCCGGCAGTAGTCAAGGGTTTTATTATCCCTAGCCGTCAAGGATTTATTTTCCTCAGCAATACAGCAAATCAGCTTACATGCGCATACATTACATCCATATATCATAAACATGGATAAAACACATTTATTGCATCATACATTTCATGCAACATAACTTTGTGTTTCAGCTAACATTTTACCCTTTTCAGGATAAAATTAACAAGCTACCATTAACAGTATACAATCATGATACATTACAAATACACTTCAGACACGGAAGTCATTCTGTTGCTCATTCAGATTCAGATTTCAGATACAGTTCAGATACGCTCCAGATACGGATGCCATCCTTATACTTATTCGGATATCAACCATCAGATACATATTAGATACACTCCAGACACAAAAGCCATTCTATTTCTCATTCAGATTCAACTATCAATTTCAAGTATGGATACACTCTAGACACGGAAGTCATTCTATTACTCATTCAGAATTCAAGGTCAAGATACAGTTCAGATACGCTCCAGACACGGATGCCATTCTGGCCCTTATTCAGATTCCAGTTCAGATACGCTCCAGGCAAGGATGCCATCCTGATACTTATTCAAATTTCAACTATCAAATACAGTTCAGATACACTCCAGACACGAAAGTCATTCTGTCACTTACTCAGATACAGTACAGATACGCTCTAGACACGGAAGCCATTCCATGACTCATTCATATTCAAAACTTCAGATGCAATCCAGATACGCTCCAAACACGGTTGCCATTCTGTCACCTATTCTGATTTTTCCCAGCTCAGAGACGCTCCAGACACGGATGCTATTCTACTGCTTATTCAGATTCAACATTCACATACAACTTGGATACGCTCCATATACGGATGCTATTCCTTTGCTCATTTAGATTCAGTCGCCAGATACAGTACAAATACGTTCTAGACGCGGATACCATTCTGATACTTATTCTCCTGACTTACAACTTACAACTCAGCAAACATTCTTGGATGGCATCTTTAAGCCCATCTCCAACAAGATTCTATCACATCTCCAAATGGCATCTTTAAGCCCATTTCCTTAACTACATTTTGACGAGTGCAAATTTACGGGCACTCCAGTGTCCAATCATCTTTTACCTTCGAGTCACGAACGACAAAACTCGCCAATTTAACTCTTTAGGTTCAAGAAGATTGAACAGGGGCAGCTGTTGTACCCCAAAATTTTCCCTTTCATATTATCAAGATTTTCCTCACAAGACTTCTTGGACTCCAGACCAGATTAATGTTTGCTCAGCTCAAGACCTCCCCCTGCACTAATGACCTGAAATTAGGGTTTGAGTTTGCACAAGGATTTTTGGACCATCAATGCTTCATGTGACTTTCATACACCATATTGGACCCCTAAGATTGCTCATGACAATTTTCAAGCCTTGAATCACATTTTTGCCCAGTCAATTGGACAGTTGACCTAAAAATCAGCTGTATTGGGGAAAAAGTCAACCATGGCCAATTTACAGTCAAACTTCATAATTTTTGATCCAAAATCACATTCTAAGCTCCTATGAACCATTTGATTAAGTTTGGACCATAACTCCTCAAGAAATTTGATCAAATCATCAGAAGGGCAAAATGGTCAAAATTAGGGTTTTGACTGGGAAAGGGCAATTTCTGATTTTTAACCTAGCCAATGACGAATTGGGTTCAAGCATGATTTCAAGGACTCAATAGCATCATCTTGACCTAATCACATGATTCAAAAGATCTCAAATGCATAGGATTGACAGATGAATTTTGCAGTCAACTGATCAAAAGTCAACTGTATATTGAAAAGTCAAACTTTGACTTTTTAGTCAAAATCAAGTGACAAGGGTCATAATTCATCAAGATATGTAAAAATGTGAAACGTTTTGACCAAGAAACCTAAAATTGCAAATAAGGGTTTTAATTTGAAAATTTTCATAACTTAGAATTTTTCTAAGTTATGGAAATTTCTTATTTTTTTCCCAACTTTCCACAACTTTTTCACCATGATGCAATTGAATTCAAGAAAACTTCCAACATGAAAGTTGTAGTCCTACATGAAATCTACAACTTTTAATCACAAAGTTTTCCCAAAATATTCTTGGATCTCAAGTTATGATTTTGTGAATAGGGGTCCATAAACTTTTTAACTTAGTGAAATTTTGCCCTAGTTTAGACAGGTTTTTGACCTAACTTCATGGAAATTTTTCACCTAGTTCCAAGATGTATCTTAAAATTCATTTCAAATATGGATTGTAGAGAATGTTACAAGCTTTCCAAAATGTCCAATAACTCTCCAAGATCATTTATGG
This sequence comes from Vicia faba, assembly GCA_948472305.1. Lineage (NCBI taxonomy): Eukaryota > Viridiplantae > Streptophyta > Magnoliopsida > Fabales > Fabaceae > Vicia > Vicia faba. Next base: position 1,439,064,368 of record OX451737.1, on the reverse strand, counting down.
TTAGGGATAATCGAAGAATGGAAAATGACAATTTATCACTTTTGTTCAAGGCATTTTCACAATGGTTCAAGTTGCAAATCTGTCCTAGCATGCTTGTACTTGGTATTACAGGTCCTAATCCCTTCTACACTCCATAATTTAATGCTAACACAATGGATAATGGTTTTATTTTGATCTTTGAAGCATTGTACAATGAATTAATCCAAAAATGGCATAAAGTTCACAATACTACTTTGATAAAGCTTACTTTTTCCAACTTTACATTTCTTGAGCCATGGACCTGATCTTTTGTTCCAAACAAGATCCACAAACATCAGGCAACTTGTACCAACTCTATGTAGTCCATAAGCTAGCTTGTACAGGCCTTTGGCATTGTCACCTCAAACTTTCTTCAAAAGCAAGCAAACTTGCAAAAGTCAAGATGACTTGGATATCTGATAAAGAGAAGACTTTGTATCATTCTAAACAAACTTTAGAAACTTGTTGCAAGCAGAAACACGATTGCCTAACATCCCAAACACTCTCAAACACCAAAACCACATTTTTCTATCCAAACAGGGCATCATCTGCAAAACTCAAGCCATTTCAATATTAGCTCGTGCATTTTGCCTTTCAACCCTTGAAAAATCTTCCCTACATCACATCCAAGCTATCCAAGCATTCATCTTGCAACTGTGAGCTCAGTTTCACACTTCACCATTTTCATTTTGCAAGGTTGCAGGTTGACTCGTGCAGGGAGTTTCAAGCATCCTCAAGGCAAGCTGAGCATTGTAGAAGCTTGAGGGAACTTCAAGGAAGCTCACACAATCTTCAGGCCTCACTCAAAGTCCCCACATTGTCATATCCAAACTCAACTAAACAAGGTATTTTTCAAAGTTCTATCTCTCTATTTAGGAATCCTTAGGCTTTGATTTGTGAAGCAAAAATGTAGTCCTTAACTTACTTAAGCTGTACATATGAATAACTGTCATTTATATTAACTGAGCTAAGAGTATTTGATTGTTGAAGTTCATGAAAATTTTAGGTCAGAAATTAGGGGTGATAAAATTCTCCTTGATCTTTGAGTGTTAGGTCATGAATTTTATATCATTGGAATCGTGAGATCATAAGCTATAATTTTTGTGTTATGAGTTTTTGATTTTATGCAAGCTAGAGCAAGATACAAGTTTGTACACAGATGTACGCGTTTGAGAGGAGCTGGAGGACAGGGATGACCTGTCTGGGCCTGGCGCGCCTGGGCCTTGTTTTTCTGACTTTTTGCACCCACCCAGTTTACCATTTGCACCCCCTTTGCATATTTTGATATTTTTCATATTTTCTTTTTATTTTTGTGTTTATTGACTTTATTATTTTTTCTGAACATTAAAAAATCCCAAAAATATTTTCTTAATTTTTTGCATTTTATTTTATTATTTTAATTATTTTTTTGACATAAAAATAGTTTATTAGGTTTATAGAATTTATTTTCTTAAAATAAACTTGTAAATAATAAAAAATACTTAAATATTTTATTTTATTATTTTATACATATTAAATATTTATTTTTTTCATACATATTTAATTTTTAATATTTGTACATAATATTATTATTATTTTTCTTAAACAAAAAATGAATAAAATAATAATAGAAAACATATTTTCTTTTAAAACAAAATTAGGGTTTCCCCTTTTAAAAATAATAATATTATTTTTTCTTATTTTTAGGACTTAGATAATTTTATTTTCTCATACATAAAACAATTACAAAGCATTTTTGCATAAATACATATTATTGCATATTTAAATACTTGTTTATTTATTTATTTGTATAATAAATTCAAATGGATTGTAATAGTAAACTAGGGTTTTATTTTGTGCAAATATCCCCCATTCAAAACTTGTATCCCCCCTCCCATAATATTGTTGTATTAGTTTAGATTTAGTTTACGCAATTTATCGCATTATATACATGTTTAGTAAATTAGGGTTTGTATGATAAGACAAAATCAAACAAATAGAATGACCTAATGCAAGACAAAAATGCATGAAAAATGACAACACATTGCACACAAGCACCTCTAGGGTTTCACCCACTTTGTTGCCTAAAAATGGCCATGGTATGCATGCTAGGTATCTTGGCAAAATCAAACAAAACAAAAGATCATAGTCCCTCGATGACGCTATCAAAAGGCTGCCTAAAACAAATGATCTTAGTCCCTCAAAATGCTAAAGATACTTGGAAAAATTGCTATCATGGTTATACGATGACCCACGCCCGTCCCGTTTAACATCCAAAGATAGGGTTGTCTACTAAAACAATGGTAAAACAACAATGTCAAAGGAATAAAAATGTATAGAAAAGACTTTTCAGTAGGTAGATAAGCTTCTAGTTACTTGATCAATTTGCAAACAATCCTTGCTATTTTCAAACAAACACACACACATTTCAAAACATTTCCAAACAACTTTCAAAAACATTGAAACATTTTTCAAAAGGCAAACATCTTTGTATACATTCTTACAAACAAGAATCATTACAAAGATTGCCTAAACAAAGGCCTCTTTTCAAAAATACTTTCAAAACCACACAAAGCACCATTTCAAACAATTGCAAAAGCAAAGCAAGTGATCTAAACAAGTAACTAAGAGCCCATGGAAAACCATGGATGAAAAGGGTTCTAGCACCTTCCCTTTTCATAATCTACCCCCCGAACCCAAAAACAATCTCAAAGGTCTTTCCTGTGCTTTTTTACCTTTCCTTTTTTGGATAAAATAAAAGTCGGTGGTGACTCTTGCTAACCGCGATATTTGCAAACACAAACGCAAAACCTCAAGTCAGTTCTCCCACCGCATCACATTTGGCCATCTGACATTTGACATGATTGATGATGAGGATGTGTGGTGGATCTCTGGGGGGTAAGCACGCTGGATAACCTGAAATAAATTAGGAAAAACACAAATGCTGGAGGCAGGGGTTGAACCCCTGACCTCCAGCTTTCCAATGCCTGAACGTCTGCCTGGCTACCGCTGCACCATTTGTTTTTGTTTTATGTAACATAAACAAAAAATAATATAACATAAACAAGCGAAATAAATAGATATTAGCGCAAATTTTCAAATGAGCGAATGATGGCTGGCCATGTATTCGTCTTCCTCCCTGCACCGTTGGTAAAAGTTAGGATACTTTTACCTACGGACGTATGTCCGTAGCTATAGACCTGCACGTTCTCAAAACTCAACAGAAGCATGTTAAATAACAATAAAGGCCATGGACAACTTCGTCTAGTCTTGCTGATCACATTGATGGCCTTTTCATGGCCCAATTTTGCTTGCACGCAGAAATCCAAAATCAAGCTTGTAAACCCTAATAATGGTGAAACTCCATACAAGCCATGAAAACGCAATTAAACCATATATAAATTTTGCATATGTTCCATGGATCAACAATATATGATTAATTCATCCTAACAATGCCTAAATCATGCTATTCGAATTCAAGAAATGTGAGATACCGTGGCTGACTTACAGAGCTTTTAAGGATTGGAAAATCTTGGTTCTTGATTGCTTTAGCTTGCTGACACTCCCAGGAATTGATTGGGATAGCTAGAAGGCCTTGAGGATGCCTTGAAATAGGAACTCGATCTTGCACTTTTCTTAATTTTTTTCAAATGTTGCTTTGCTTGCTGCGCCTGTTTCTAACCTTCTTTTTGAGTCTGCACGCCCTCTATATGTATCAAGGAAGGGATTAGGGTTGATAACTGCTCTCAATCTTCCTCCATCAATGATTTGGATCTTTGATTTGATTCACTTTGAAAACTTTCCAAAATTGGCCTATTTCAATCTTTTTGTTCACACCATGCCTTGATACGAATTTGAATGTTTGCTAGCTGTATAATAAAACCTGAAACAAGCATAAAATCTTTGGTTTTCAATATTTTGGATTTTATATGATTTGTTTTGATTAAAATTGAATTAATTCAAATAAAAATCAAAATAAATAATAAAAATAAGATATGGACAAGTGGAAAAGGCTAGAGCTCTTGGAATATGTTTCCAACTCAAAACAAGTGAAAACGATTGGGCCCATTTGGCAAAATTTGAAGTTTTAGGCATAGTTGACTTTTGGCAATTTTGCAAAAAGGGTCAACTTCACCAATGCATAACTTCCTCAATTTTGACTCTTTGGAGATGTTATTGGAATTTTTAGAAACCTTGAGATGTCCTCTAAGCAAAAATTTTGGTCTCATCTCAATTTGACATTCCATGCTCATTTATGAACCTTTGATAAAAAGGTGTTTTTGTTGACTTTTCAAAATGACCTATAATGTCAAAATTCATAACTTCTTGTGAGTGCATATTTTGAATTTGTGAGATGAAGATGGATTTTAGAAAATTTCATCCTCTTCAAAATGAGCTTTGGATGGGTCATTTCTGATAAAGTATGATAAAGTTATGCTTGGTCAAAGTTGAGTTGACTTTTCCTACAAAACCCTAATTTAGCAACTTTTGAGTCTTGATGAATTATGAGCAATCCTTGATGAATCATGATCAACCCTTGATAAAATGGTGAAATAAACTTCAAAATGAGGATGTTGACCAAAAATCTTGAATTTGACTGTATGTGGGCCACAATTGACTTTTGCCCTAGCACAGTCGATTTTAAGGCCTTTGAGCAATTGACTGAGCAAACTTTCTCTGCATGGCTTGAAACTTGACATGGATGATCTTGTGAACATATTAGGACAATGTTGAGCATTTTGGGTCCCTTGGACTCAAGTATATTGATGCAACATGAAACCCTAATTTGAGGTAGACTGCCTTAGGAGAGAGCTTGTCTGGCCAAACCTTGGACTACCTTGAGCAACTTGAGGATCTTTCTTGAAATATTTTGAGAAATATGGGAGGGAAAATTTTGGGGTACAACACAAGCTATGGATATGTACAGCTTCGTAGCAATGATGTCTACATTGTATATTCACAAATGGAAAGCTAACTATGCATGTATTAAGAGTTAGAAAAACAGAAAACTCACCGTGAAAATGGAAATCGTGTTTTGGAAATGAGCTTGCTTTAGGATGATGTGATGATCAGGTTAGCTTCCTTGAACCTCTAGGAAGTTAATGCAATGTGTAGCGGTAGAAATGTTCAAGACTAAGCCATTGAATTAACTAGAATTTATACAAATCAAAATAAAAATCACCACCGCGCTTTATTATTTCCAAAGGAATGGGAAAAGAGCGAATAACCCAAAGAGAGGGGGAAAGATTCAAGGTAATGGGGTTGGTTATGCAAAGGGAAGGTATTAACACCCTAAACATCTACGGTACTCCGTAGGAACCTCTTTGTAAAATCTGTATATTTTGGCTATAAAAAATGTGTTGTATATAAAATGGATGGTGGAGGTGAGAAGATAAATATATTTTTTATGATTTTTTTGCACCAGCCGTGGTTGTGAACCTTTAGTGCCTACGTACCACCTTTCGTGCAATAGGGGATCAGGGTACACGTAGTTCCTCTTTTAAAAATTTGAAACACAAGTGTGTTAGTTGATTTTATATGATAAGACATCATCGTCACTGTCTGTGTGGAAAACATACTTACTACCCACAATCATGAGAAAGGAGAATTTGCATCATCTCAAAGTGGAGGATAATGGCTTGGATTTTAAAATCAACAATGCCTCACTCAACACCCAAGTGGAAAATATCTCAGTTCACTACATATTCTAGAAGTGTAGTTGTTTGCATCACTACAAGGATTGACAAGAGTCTAACATTTTGAGAAAAGTTTAAAGATAAAAGCCAAAGTGGCAAAATGGTTTAAAATGAGATTGATTGACTTTTAGTATTCTCACAAAAAGTGTCAAAGTATTATTAAATTGATTGAAGTTTATTTATGAAAATGTTTTGAAAATGCATGGACCCAAGTCCAAGTTTATTATGGAAGTGTTTCAAGTTTAGAAACAAGAAGAGTTTAAAAAGGAGGGAGAAGATTTTTGAAATTAAAGAAGATGGGAGGAGAAGAAGAGACTATCCTAAAGCATAAGGTAAAAGTTATGGATAAGGATCACCTAACCAACAAGAAGCCAAAACCTTACATTATGAGCCAAGATAGAATTCTCATTCTTTGGATTGAAACCAAGCAAGCAAAGATACTAGACCTCTTCAAGTGTATTAAGTCTTCACAAAAATTGGGCAGAGTAACAGCTGTATACAGGTGAATTCCAGATTACAAACAGAGAATGTAATCACAAAAACCTGCGCACAAAAACAAACCAGCAACCCAATATTTTGAGGTAAACCTCAAGAACTCCAGACAAAATAATCAGATAAGATCACAAGGTCTCAAAGATAGGCCAAGGTTTCTAATCCTAAGTCCAAGAAATAGTCCCATGCTCCATAATGCCAAGGATAGTAACCAAATAGTCCAAGTACCATTAAGAGTTTTCTAGGGTTTATATTGATTATTAAGTATCTTAAGAAAATAAAAGAAAAGCTCAAGTGAGCAAAGTAAAAATGACAAGAAAATAAATGCTTAAATGAGCAAAGCTGAAAATGGAATGAAATGAAAATGCTAAAAAAATAAATAGTACATAAAGCATAAAAGAATAAAAGCATAAAATAAACAAGTCAATAATTAGTGGTTAGTTGGATGACCATTTTGAAACTTGCATTTGGAACTCATTAGAGGATTGGTAGAAGCAAAGCCTCCACACAACAAGTTGCATTTGCTTTTTGTCAAGTATACCATCCATTTGGAATTCTCATAAATACAATTTAATGATCAACAATGTTTAAGTGATCCGCATTGACCAAAGGTGTTGTAGATCCATTAGAGGATTGATAGAACCAAAGCCTCCACACAATGAATCTCAAGGTTATTGGATCAAAGAGATCAAATTAACATACTTGGGCTTGCAATCATAAGTTTGGGCCACGAATGATCATTTATTTGAATCGGGGCAAAATTTAACGCTATGTTAAGCAATCATAAGTGGACTTATATAGAAGTCGCACCTATTTTGAGGCCGATCAATAGCAATCTATGCACCATTTATTTTGAGACATGATATAGAGATCATACTCCAACAACATTTAATGCAATGGGAAGGGGATGAGATGAAGAGGATTAGGGAAAAAGATGAATAAACCACTTTTGAATTAAAAATTTAATCAAACTATTATTAAAATTATTCATCCATTTTTGTGGAGTTAAACTCAACACCATGGATCCAATGATGTTAATAAAGTCATGATAAAAAAATCAATCCAAGACAGCCAGAAAATAATCACAAAATAATAATGTATTTAATATATACATTAAAAGATTTAAAAATGTTTTAAAAAAAAGAAAATAATGAGGAAAATATCAATTATATTCAAATTAATCAAGAAATGAAAAATAAGACCATAGAAAAATCAAAAAAGAGACCAAGTTATTTTACAAAATTTTTGGTAATTTTTAAAAGTCAGAAACTATTTTTAAAAATTAAAATAAATGGGTAAAATAAACAAAAATAGTAAAAAATAGAAAAGTCAGAAACAAAAATGAAATAAGGTCACCAATATTTGTCACAATTTCATTGGATCATTCCATAAATTTTTCAGAATTTAAAAATGTATAAAAGTATTTTTAAACTTTTTAAACAAATCAAATAAGTGTAAAACTCATAAAAAATACCAAAACACAAAATTAAATTGTGAAAAAATAAATGTCAGAAAGAGAATAATCAAAAATATTTTTCATAATTTTTCAGATTTTTTGGACTAAAACTGAATTTTCTATGATTTTTTGAAATTTAAAACAATTAAAATATAAAAATCAGAAAAAGAAAATAAAAATAAAAGATGTGGACCATTGGATGAGAGTCAAAACGCGTTAGTAATCAAATCCAAGGGATCTGGCGCGTTGTGCATATCATGGTCATTAATGAATAATGTACAAAATCAATAATAAATCAGATTTTTGAAAAACACAAATGGCACGCCATCATTGGTTGGAAGATGACACGCAGGTCATCTTCAACCTCCAGCCAATGTAATTTGCAGGTCTCTCAAACTGTAAAATCAGAAGCTCAGACCTATGGCAATCGCTTCGTCTCTTCAAGACGAAAATAACCACACCCTCGCGCCATATTTATATAAATTGTAGCTAAAGCAATTTGGAAGGGAAGTTTTGAAAAGGGATTTGAAAATTCATGGTCTAAACGTGCTCCCAGTGAAATGTAAGTGTTGAGACTAGAACCAGAGCAATGAGAGCAACACAATGATATCAGATTTTTGAAGAATTGATGAAGGAATCTACCTATTGAAGTTGAGTTGAAGAGCTTTGAAACTGGACTTCTATGGAGCATTATAGGGCACGATTCTTGAATGTAATTATATGGTTAACTTCAGGGAAGATCAAGGAAGGTGAATTAATGGAAAAATGGGGATGTGAAGGTGGAGAAAACACTTAGAAGGGGGGGGGGGTTGAATAAGTTTCTCTTTTTCTTTTTCTTAAAGGCTCAACAATAATGGAAAGACAAGGTTATTTTATCCTGATTCGTTTGAACTCAAACTACTTCAGTCCACCCGCCAAGGTGATTTCGCCTTTCTCAATAAGGACTTAATCCACTATAATCAACTGATTACAATCACACAACAACTATTGTGACTAACAATGCACAAATAATATTACAAGTGACTCACACCACTAATACTTAAACTAGTCCTAGTCTACTTGAGAAATCTGACCAACCTTGGTCTCTCAAGGAACAATTACAAGAGATAAATCTTTACAGATAGTGAAACAAAGTTTGCTTCTAAGGAAGCTATATCGCAACTGTGATTTTTCACTAAGAATAATATTGCATAAAGTGTACGAATAATGTTTGTGAGCCCAGAATATTTTTGCTTAGTTCTTGCTTCTTTTGAAATTGATGAGTTCTATTCAGAACTTCAGTTGTTCAGTCTTTCAGTTGAGCAGTTTTTCAGTTTTTTTGGTTATTAGCTTGCAATTAATGTTCTTCTATATATAGAATGAAGAAACATGACCGTTGCTGCCTTCAAATGGAGAGCATTAAATGTTTGCGTGTTTCTTTGCACTATTCAATTTTCCAATGCACTAGCGTAGACACTTGAGTGCATGTAGCCGTCTTTGCATTAAATGAGCAAACGACACTTGTAAGAACATGTTTCCTGAAGCTTGGCAAGACTTGTTAGCTTTTGCATTCTTTCAGAACTTGCTTCACGTCTTGAATTCAGAACATGCTTGCTTATCTTCTAAACAATGCTTTGCTTGCTAAGTACTTCTGATTAGCACTTGCTTTCAAATAACTTCTGAACAACACTTGCTTTCAAGGTGCTTCTGAAACATAGCTTACACAGAAACTTGCTAAGCGTTAGAAGATGCATTTAAATAATTATATTACCAGAGTCAGCATCAGCACTTGCGCTAAAACAAATGGTTCTTTCATCGAAGAACTTCTTCATTTATTTTCAGCTCAACACATCAAGATGCTTCTGTCAGAACATTATCTGAAACAATTAAATACATTCATCAAAGCATAAAATATATAAAATATAATTTATTGTTATCATCAAAACTCTGAGATATGATCAGAACTAATGTTGTTCTAATAATCTCCCCCTTTTTGATGATGACAAAAATATATTCAGATATAGAAATAAATTTGAATAAGAGATAGGAATCTCCCCCTGAAATAAATATTTCTATAAGAAAAACTTCCTGAGAATTTTAATCAGAGCTTTGGAATTTTTCTTCTGAGATTTCTTCATTAGGTTCTTTTGAAGATAATGTCCATTTGAAATAAACTTCCAGAGTTTAAATGATACCTGCAAAGTTCTTTAAAGCATATAAAGAAATCTTGTATTTTGTTAGAATGTTTGACTTAGTCCCATAACTGTTAATCAAATATTAGATCAAAATACTCATTTTCTCCCCCTTTTTGGCATAATAAAAAAGTAAATAAGAAATAGTTGAAGAGCGTAAAAATTTTATAATAAAAGATTCAGAGGTTCATTAAAACAACAAATGAGAAGGGTTTTTACAAAGATATTTATATGAAGACTTTTCAGAAATAGGTTAAAAAATAAAACTGTATTTAGTAAAAAAGTTTAAATAAAAAGAATCTAATCATGACTTAGTCATTTAATGAAATTGAAAATTGAGGGGAAAGCGTGAGATTTTAATCGAGTCATAACAGTTACCTAGAACGGCGTCAATAGCTTAGCACGCGTGACCTTTCAGAAACACACCAAGTGTGCATCTCCTGAAGGTTGCATGGAACAGCTGTTTGATCTAATGAACTGCTGAGCTATACTTGAATTGAAACGTTAGAACATTTTAGAACATTACATATAACTTCTGATGTAACTTCTCTTTTAACTTTTGAAGAGTTGTTAATCAAAACATTCATTTCAGAACATTATGAAGTTAAGCACAAAAGATAAATATTATTTTATTCATGACATAATTCCATACAAATATTTTTCAAAATGAATTTAAATCTATCTTCTGAAAGGGGTTTGGTAAAAATATCAGCCCATTGATGGTCTGTTTTTACAAAGTTTAAATTTAAAATTCCCTTCTGAATATAGTCCCTTATAAAATGATATTTAATTTAAATGTGTTTAGCTTTAGAATGTAAAATAGGATTTTTAGAAAGACAAAGTGCAGAAGTATTGTCACAAAAGATAGGAATCTTACTTTCATAAAGATTAAAATCTTCTAGCTGACTTTTCATTCAAATCATCTGAGAACTACATCCAACAACAGATATATACTTAGCTTCTGTTGTCGAGAGTGAAATTGTTGCTTGCTTCTTGCTGTACCACGAGATAATATTGTCACCCAGAAACTGGAAGCTTCTAGAGGTACTCTTTCTTTCAATTCTATCTCCAGCAAAATCAACATCACAATAACCTACTAGTCTGAAATCTTTTGATCTCCTGTAACACAGACCCAGATTAGTAGTACCTTTCAGATACCTCAGAATTCTCTTAACAATAGTTAAGTGAGACTCTCTAGGATCTAATTGGAATCTAGCATATAAACATACGCTGAATAATATATCAGGTCTAGATGCAGCCAGATAGAGAAGGGATCCAATCATACCTCTGTAGAGCTTCTAATCTACCTTCATACTTACCTCATCTTTTCCCATAATGCATGTTGGATGCATCAGAGTCTTAGCATCTTTGCTTTTTGACATCTGAAATTTCTTCAGAAGTTATTTGACATACTTTGTCTGATGTACGTAAGTACCTTCTGGAGTCTGGTTGATTTGAATTCTCAGAAAGAACTTCAATTCTCCCATCATGCTCATCTCAAATTCTGCATGCATGGTCTCAGCAAATTCTTTTCCAAGGGAGATATTAGAGGTTCCAAAAATAATATCATCAACATAAATTTGACAAATTAAGGTATCATTTTTAAATGTCTTTCTGAATAGAGTTGTGTCCACTTTCCCTTTGGTAAAATCTTTTTCTAAAAGAAAATTACTCAGACAATCATACCAAGCTATGGGAGCTTGTTTTAAACCGTACAAAGACTTTTTTAATTTAAAAACATGTTCTGAATGTTTTGAATCATTAAAGCCAGGAGGTTGATGGACATAAACTTCTTCTTCTATATATCCATTTAAAATGCACTTTTAACATCCATTTGATATAATGAAATGTTATTTTGAACAACAAGAGAAATTAATAATCTAATAGACTCTAACCTGGCGACTAGGGCAAATGTTTCATTATAATCAATTCCTTCTTGTTGACTATAACCCTGTGCAACCAGTCGTGCTTTGTTTCTGATCACCTCTCCTTGCCCGTTCAGTTTGTTTCTGAAAACCCATTTGGTTCTTATAATGTTGAATCCTTTAAGTCTTGGAACTAGATCCCATACATCATTTCTGGAAATTTGATTGAGTTCCTCTTGCATTGCTAAGATCCAATCATTGTCTTCCAGAGCTTCATCAATAAAATTTAGCTCAATCAGAGATACCAATCCAAACAATGATTCTTCATTGATTCTGAGAGAGGATCTTGTTCTGATGGGATCTTCTTTTCTCCCAATAATCACGTCTTCTTTGTGAGCTAAAGAGATTCTAGGAAACCTTTTCTGAGTGGGTTGTTCAGAGATTCTGAGATTGTCCAGAGCATTGTCAAGAGGATGATCTTCTGATTCTTCCTTTGCTTCTAAGTCTTTCTTTGCTTCTGAGTTTTCCTTTGCTTCTGAAGTTTCAGAGTTTGAGGGATGATCTTCTGTACCTACAGAAATATCAATTTTCTTTGGCTGTTGTTGGCCAAGCTTATCATCAAACTTGACTTTGATTGATTCTTCAACAATCAGAGTTTCTGTGTTGTATACTCTATAGCCTTTTGAGCGTTCAGAATATCCAAGCAGGAAACACTTTTGTGCTTTATAATCAAACTTGTTCAGATTTTCTTTAGTGTTCAGAATAAAACAAGTACATCCAAAAGGATGGAAATAAGAAATGTTGGGTTTTCTATTTTTCCATAATTCATAGGGAGTCTTTTCAAGAATAGGTCTTATAAATATTCTATTCTGACTATATAACATGTTGTGTTCACAGCTTCTGCCCAAAAATGCTTTGCTATATTAATTTCATTGATCATGGTTCTGGCCATTTCTTGTAATATTCTATTCTTCCGTTCTACAACTCCATTTTGTTGGGGAGTTATAGGACAAGAGAAATTATGAACAATGCCATTTTCTTTAAAATATTTTTCAAAATAATGGTTTTCAAATTCACCACCATGATCATTTCTGACTTTTATAATTCTAAGATCTTTTTCGTTTTGCACTTGGTTACAGAAGTCAACGAACACATAATGTGACTCATCCTTGTATTTTAAAAACTTGACCCATGTCCATCTGCTGAAGTCATCAACAATGACTAATCCATACTTCTTGCCTCTGATGGATGCAGTTTTAACTGGCCCAAACAGATTAATATGAAGTAGTTCTAATGGCTTAGAGGAAGAAACAACATTTTTAGATTTAAAGGAAGGTTTTGAAAATTTTCCTTTTTGACATGCTTCACACAGAGCTTCTGAGTTGTACTTCAGATTGGGAAGTCCTCTGACTAAATTTAATTTATTTAGTTGAGAGATTTTTCTTAAACTAACATGTCCCAATCTTCTGTGCCATACCCATTTCTCATCGCTAACAGACAAAGGGCATTTAACATTCTGAGATTTAAGATATGACAAATCAATTTTGTATATGTTGTTCTTTCTCTTGCCAGAAAAGAGGATTGATCCATCTTTTTGACTGACAGCTTTACAGGAATTTTGATTGAAGATAATGTCATAACCGCTGTCACTTAATTGACTTATGGACAACAAGTTATACGCTAATCCTTCTACTAATAAAACATTAGAGATAGAAGGAAGGTTACCGTTTCCAATGGTTCCAGAACCAATAATCTTCCCTTTCTGATTACCTCCAAACTTGACGTCTCCTCCAGCTTTAAGTTCCAGGTTTTGGAACATAGACTTTTTTCCCGTCATGTGTCGTGAGCACCCAGAGTCCAGGTACTATGACTTGTGTCTCAATTGAGCTGTTAAGGACATCTGCAATAAATATTATTTTATCCTTAGGTACCCATATATTTTTGGGTCCTCTTGGGTTAGAGTGTTTAAAGTTCTATTTGAACTTTGGGTTAGCATAAGAGTTTCCAGAATGTGATGTATATTTTATATCATGTGTGTGTTCAAACTTGAATTATTTATTCAGAGGTTTGTAAGTGAAAGTCATCTTAGAAATAGGTTTTGGTATATATGTCTCCTTCCCTTTGGGAGGTTCATATCCAATTCCTCTTCTATTTTTCCCATTAACTCCATAGATCATTGAAGCCATTTTGCTTCTATTTATGCTTTTAGCCAGAAAAGTTTGAAAGCTACAGTCATATTCTTTCAGAATATCTTTTGAACTTGACACAGACTCTGAACTAGAAATATTTTGAACATTTTGAATTTCTTCTTTAAATTTAAAATTATTTTCTATGAGTTCATATTTTTCTGTTTCATGTTTCTCAAGATCATATGCAAGACTCTTCTTGAGTTTCTTGTCTTTGATTTTAAGCTGACTGTAGTTTTCCAGAAGTTCTGATAAACTATCAGTAAGTTCATATCTAGTAAATTCAGAAAATACCTCTCTTGGTTCTGACTCACAATCTAAGTCATCTGCTGTGGTAGCCATTAGAGCTAGGTTGGCGTTCTCATCTTCAGAATCAGATTCATCTTCAGAGGATTCTGAATCGTCCCAGGTTGCCATCATCCCTTTCTTTTTACCAAACTTTTTCTTTGGTTTTTCTCTCTGAAGTTTTGGACAATCACTCTTGTATTGTCCAGGTTCTTTGCATTCATAACAAATTACTTCTCTTCTGTTTGACTTTTTGTATCCAGAAGATTCTGGTTTATCTTCTGACTTCTTGAAGTTCCTAAACTTCTTTTGTATGTGCTTCCACAGATGATTGATCCTTCTGGAGAGCAAGGATAGTTCGTCTTCTTCTGACGCAGATTCTTCAGAGTTTTCCTCTTCAGCCTGAAAAGTATTAGTATCATATTTCTTAATTGATTTAAGGGAAAGAGACTTACCTTTCTTCTGAGGCTCGTGCTCATCAAGTTCTATCTCATGGCTTCTGAGAGTGCTGATGAGTTCTTCAAGAGACACGTTGTTCAGATCTTTTGATACTTTGAAAGCAGTGACCATAGGTGCCCATCTTCTGGGTATGCTTATGATGATCTTTTTAACATGGTCTGCTTTAGTGTATCCCTTGTTCAAAACTCTCAGACCAGCAATCAGAGTTTGAAACCTTGAGAACATTGCTTCTATAGATTCACTTTCTTCTACTTTGAAGGCTTCATACTTCTGGGTGAGAGCCAGAGCTTTAGACTCATTCACTTTAGTGTTTCCTTCATGAGTCATTTTAAGAGACTCAAACATATCATGTGTTGTATCTCTATTAGTTATTTTTTCATATTCCATTTTAGAGATAGCATTTAGAAAAATATTTCTAGCTCTATGATGATTTTTGAAATCAGCTTTTTGTTGTCTATCCATATTTTTCCTATCAATCTTGTTTCCTTCTGAGTCTGTAGGATGTGTGTAACCATCCAAGACTATATCCCATAAATCACTATCATGACCTAGAAAGAAACTTTCTAGTCTATCTTTCCAATAATAAAAATCTTCTCTATCAAATACAGGAGGTTTGTTGTAACTATTGTTGTTTTGTTCAGTAGCCATTTGTGTTTTCTTCTGGATCTTTTCCTGACACGGTTAAGTGTTGAACTCAGAGTCAAGCTCTGATACCAATTGAAGGTGGAGAAAACACTTAGACGGGGGGGGGGGGGGGGGGGGTTGAATAAGTTTCTCTTTTTCTTTTTCTTAAAGGCTCAACAATAATGGAAAGACAAGGTTATTTTTATCCTGGTTCATTTGAACTCAAACTACTCCAGTCCACCTGCCAAGGTGATTTCGCATTTCTCAACAAGGACTTAATCCACTATAATCAATTAATTACAATCACACAACAACTGTTGTGACTAACAATGCACAAGTAATCTTACAAGTGACTCACACCACTAAGACTTAAACTAGTCCTAGTCTACTTGAGAAATCTGACCAACCTTGGTCTCTCAAGGAACAATTACAAGAGATAAATCTTTACAGATAGTGAAACAAAGTTTGCTTCTAAGAAAGCTATATCACAACTGTGATTTTTCACTAAGAATAATATTGCACAAGGTGTATGAATAATGTTTGTGAGCCCATAATATTTTTGCTTAGTTCTTGCTTCTTTTGAAATTGACGAGTTCTATTCATAACTTCAGTTGTTCAGTTGTTTAGTTGAGCAGTTTTTTAGTTTTTTTGGTTATTGGCTTGCAATTAATGTTCTTCTATATATAGCATGAAGAAACATGACCGTTGCTGCCTTCAAATTGAGAGCATTAAATGTTTGCGTGTTTCTTTGCACTATTCCATTTTCCAATGCACTAGCGTAGACACTTGAGTGCATGTAGCCGTCTTTGCATTAAATGAGCAAACAACAATTGTAAGAACATGTTTCCTGAGGTTTGATAACACTTGTTAGCTTTGGCATTCTTTCAGAACTTGCTTCAAGTCTTGAATTCAAAACATGCTTGCTTATCTTCTAAACAACGCTTTGCTTGGTAAGTACTTCTGATCAGCGCTTGCTTTCAAATAACTTCTGAACATCACTTGCTTTCAAGGTACTTTTGAAACATAGCTTACATAGAAACTTTCTAAGCGTTAGAAGATGCATTTAAATAATTATATTATCAGACTCAGCATCAGTATCAGCATCAACATCAGCACTTGCGCTAAAACAAATGGTTCTTTCATCAAAGAACTTCTTCATTTATTTTCAGCTTAGCACATCAAGATGCTTCTGTCAGAACATTATCTGAAACAATTAAATACGTTCATCAAAGTATCAAATATATAAAATATAATTTATTGTTATCATCAAAACTCAGAGATATGATCAGAACTAATCTTGTTCTAACAGGATGACCCTCTATTTATAGGGAAGCAAAAGGGATCAAAAGGAATAGCAAATGATGCGTTTTGGAGGGAATTCATGTGGGTCTGCATCATGAAGAAAGTGTAACTCAAACTTGATCAAAACTCATCCAAATCGTGCGTTTCATGATGATAATCACTTCTGGCAAGTTTCTAAACATGATTAGAAACAAAAAAGCATGGAAATCTTATGATTAGAAGCCAAAACAAAGATTTCAAAATCCTGACTTTGTGCAAAATTCAGTTTCAAACTACCCAATTCAAATCCATGGCATTTCCACCTCAAGGGGTCTTAGGGCATAATTCTTGATGCTTTGGAAAGATGAGGTTACGAGATTTGCAATGGAAAAAGAATGGAATCAAATGGATGCTTGAGCTGAAAGCTACGTGGAGTCAAAGTTGAAGAAAAAGAATTGACTTTCCATACTTAGAAATATTTCAAATTCTTCTTAAAAAATGACCTATAATCTTTTGTATCCAAACATGACCTTCCACTTAGAATTTGCTCTTGACCAAAAAAGATGGAATGAAGTAGATCTCTTGAATGACATTTTGCAATTTTAACCACTCAAAATCTCCAAAAATTGAGCAAGTTATGACTTGTTGAAGTTGGCCAAAAATCATGAAATGACCTATAATCTTTTGCATTCTTAAGGCAACTTCCATCCATTTTCTAACTTTACACATAAAAGAAGAAATGAAGTACACATCTTTAAGATCACCATGAAAAAAGAATGGGCTCAAGGTGATAAAAATTGACCAATTTATGACCATTTGAAGTCACACATGGAAAATTGGGGATTCATCTGGGTGACTTGTAATCTTTCTTCTTCACCAAGTTCCTTCCACGTGAAAACTCCTTGGAACTTTTGAAATGATTTGTTGATAACCCTTTTAAGAGAAGGATGTATTTTGAATCACTCAAAAATACCAAAAGGTGAGCAAGATATGCTCCTTTGAAGTCCAAAACCCTAGCCCCTAGATCAAGAGAATGCTTTGAGGAAATTTGCCAAGTTTGAACAAGTTTTTTTGTGCCAATATTCTTCCTTTGTGAATAGAAGTTGTTGAGGATGATGATGAGGAATCATAGCCACCAAAACCAATTCCATGTCTTGAAATTAGAGAAAAATATGCTTTTGTGACCAATAGGAACAAGACCATGGCCAATCATGACAACTTCTTCTTTAACCCTTTGTACTTTTGAATCAATTTTGATAACTTTGAAATATGTTGAACCAAAATGAGCCTTGTCATGCCATTTCTCCCAAAATGACTCCAATAGTTAAGTTTGAAATTCTCAATATATTGTCTAGGGCATGGAAATAAACTCATGAACCCATGAAATAACTTGCTAAACCTCATTGCTTTTACCTGCATTATTAACAAGTAAGACAAACCAATATTGTATTTAATTGATTAGAAAGAAAATCAAAGGAAAATATTCATGATCACAAAAGAAAACACGTCAAGGTGCTTGGTAACTCCTCAAAAGAGCAAGGCTAAAGATAGGGAGAAGAACCAAAAACCCTAATGTGATCTTGTTGTGATTGAAGTAATATGTTATGATGCATGAATCTTAGGGGCAAAAATTAGGGTACAACAGCTGCCCTTATTTAAGTTTCTTATATCCGGAGATACGGAGGTTAAAAATCTTCGTGTCGACGTGATCGAAGATACTTAAATATAAAACAAACCCTATTTTTGGCCCTAAGATGCCATGCAAATGCTTATGCATATGAACAGAACCAAAGAGACGCAAAGTAACATTGGGGATGCAACAAAAATGAAGAAACAAAGGAGAAACCCCACCAGGAAATTAAATCACCGGTGAACCACAAGAACAGAATCTGAGAGGAAGATAACAAGCATCAATGTTCACTGCCGATGGTCTACCAACATTCACTGAAGGTAGAAAGAGAAAATATATCATATCACCGCGGTTCATTGACGATGAACTATTAACGTTCATTGAAGATAGAAAAAAGATAATAAACACCGATGTTCACTGCAGATGGTCTACCAACGTTCACTGTAGGTAGAAAGAGAAAATATATCATATCATCGATGTTCACTGACGATGAACTATCACGTTCACTGAAGATAGCAAAAAGATAATAAACACCGAATTTCACTGCCGATGTACTACCAACGTTCACTGAAGGTAGAAAGAGAAAATATATCATCAAGTTTTCCCCAAAATTCTGGTGTTTCACCTAGAACGGGTCTCAACTTCTTCTTTAACCAAGGAAATCTGCCTGGATAAAGATCAAACATAAGTTGTCTCAAATAAAGAGACTTGTTACTCATGGACATGGGGAATTGCAAAGAGAAATGACTTTCTGGGGATAGAAATATGACTTTCCTGGGAAATGCCATGATATTCCTGCTGAGGAGATAAAGTCTTCCCGTGCAAAAAAAATGCACAAACCAAAACTCAAAGTTTTAAGAAATCCAAAGTAAATAATATTGTCATGCAACCAAAGATCCAAATCAGAGATAAATTGGAGCAAGACAGCCAACGAAGATACATACTTTGATAAGTAAACTCAAGAAGGAAAATTGAATCCATCTAAGCAAGGAGCGCTGCATGAAGGCTAGGGAAAAATGTAAATGAACAATGATTTGTCAATTTTAGTCATGCATGATGTATGTATGTATGTATGAGTGCTATCGTGCATATGCTGGTAAAAGGATACATAATCAGTACAAACAAACAAAACCGCCTCAGATACTAACAACATTAGGCTAAACTTCAACAAGAAATATCATTCCAAGAAAGGTAAAACCAACTGCGGAAATCAAACCTAATGCTTGCCTTAACTTCACTGAGGAGAAACATAATCCGAATGTAGCCGAATCAAACAGATACCGGGATATAACATCCTTCTTCCGGTTTCATCAGAGAAGCAGTTTTCCAAAAGCAACATGCCCACTGGAGATTGCAAGACCAACGTCAAATAAAGCAGACTGACGCTGACACAACCAAACCTCACTGGGGGATTCAAGCCTACCTCCCTGGAGAAAAACTGCAGATTGAAAATTTTCATCACGAACACTCATTCCAACAAGAGATTCCCTGGGATAACCTTCCAGGGAAATCAAGAAGTCAACACTAGTGCTAATACTAAAAAAGAGCGACATCTCAGCACACCAAGGGAATAAAACCTTTCATCATATGAGGGAAGACTTTGCTGGGGAATCTGGGACGGAGGTTTCTGACCATGCAAACCCAAAATCAAAAACGAACCAAGACTTGACTAGGGATAATGGAACCACAAACCCAATACTGTACCTTGCACCCACTGATATCGTCTTTAACTATCTGAGAAACATACAAAGATTGCACACATACCAGCAAAATGACCTGAGAAAACCTCCATGAAGGGAGTAAATCTTCTTAAAACATCAGGAGTTTATTCATTCTTGGGATCACCATTCTTGTTGTCATTGTTTCATCACAAATCCCAAAGTAAATTGAATTGTAAAGATCTCTTTTTTTTTTGAAAAGTAAATTTTGCTTTTTAATCTTTTTGCTTTAAAAGTTATTATCAGTAATAAATGGAGTCTTTGCAAGCTAAATAAAATAAGAACACAAAAAATTGGGTAAAAACTCAAATTTCATTAATAGAATGGTAGTCCGTGAATGGCGAGACTCCATGAATGATTACAAAGTTTGGGAAATGGTAATACATAATGGAAAAGATACATTGAGATACAATGACCACTATTCCCCCTAACAACTTTTGGAAATCCTGAGCAGCAACTTTTGTTGAAGTATGGCGAGGATCCGAGAAGATTGTTGCTTCAACGATCAAGTCTTGTCTGACATAGTTACTTGCCAAGAAAATCCCTAACTTTTTCCTAAGCTGCCCTTGCCGGTTTTCAACTTAGCGGGAAATTTATTCTGTTTATGTCTCTAATTTTTGCCTAGACTGCCCTTTCGGGTTTTCGGCCTACCAAGACGCTCCTTTTTGCCTAAGCTGCCCTTTCGGGTTTTCAACTTAGAGAGCTGTTCTTTTATTTCTTTAGGCGAAGTATTTCTTGACTGTGTCAGCATTCATGGGACGTGAGAACTCCTTGCCATCCATAGTTTCAAGAATTAATGCACCACCAGAGAAGGCTTTCTTGACAACATATGGGCCTTCAAAATTGGGAGTCCACTTGCCCTTAGAATCAGTGTTGAAAGACATGATCTTCCTGAGCACGAGGTCGCCTTCTCTGACTTCACGAGGTTTGACCTTTTTATCAAATGCCTTCTTCATTCATTTCTGATATAACTGCCCATGACATAAAGCTGTCATTCTCTTCTTTTCAATCAAATTCAATCGATTAAACCTGTTCTGGACCCATTCAGCCTCTGTCAATTTGGTTTCTATTATCATACGCAACGAGGGAATCTCTACCTCGACAGGGAGTACAACTTCCATTCCATACACTAGGGAGAACGGGGTTGCTCCTGTTGAAGTGCGAACATATGTTAGATATCCATGCAGAGCAAAATGGAGCATTTCATGCCAATCCTTATAAGTGACAACCATTTTCTGGATAATTCTCTTGATATTCTTATTATCAGCTTCAACAACCTCATTCATCTTTGGCCTGTATGGAGATGAATTATGATGGACAATCTTGAATTCTTCGCACAATTTTGTCATCATCTTGTTGTTCAAATTCGAGCCATTGTCAGTGATGATTCTGCTCGGCACACCATACCGGCATATAAGATTGTTTTTGATGAAATGCACGACCACCTGTTTGGTAACATTGGCATATGAAGCAGCCTCTACCCATTTCATAAAGTAGTCAATTACTACCAAGATAAAACTGTGTCCATTCGAAGCTTTGGGTTCTATCATCCCGATCATGTCAATACCCCACATAGAGAAAGGCCATGGGGAGGAAATCACATTGAGAAGTGTCGGAGGCACATGGACCTTATCTGCATAAATCTAGCATTTATGGCAGTTCTTTGTAAATTTGTAACAGTCAGATTCCATTGTCAACCAATAATAACCTGCCCTTAGCATCTTTTTAACCATCGAATGTCCATTAGCATGAGTGCCAAATGAACCTTCATGAATCTCATGCATCAACATGTTTGCTTCGTGTCTATCCACGCATCTGAGCAGGACCATGTCATAATTTCTCTTGTATAACACATTTTCACTGAGGAAGAAACTGCCTTCCAATCTTCTCAATGTCTTTCTATCTTTCCTCGACGCACCACTCGGGTATTCCTGAGTCCGAAGAAAATGCTTGATATCATAATACCAAGGTTTTTCATCTGCTACTTCCTCTGTTGTAAACACATGAGCGGACCTATCTAGTCTTTCAATTGTAATTCGGGGTATATCATTCCAAGTATTCACTTGGTACATGGAAGCCATAGTTTCCAGAGCATCCGCCATTTGATTTTCATCTCTAGGGATGTGATGGAATTCAACTTTATTGAAGAAGGGTAATAATATTCCAGCAAAATCTTTATAAGGGATCAAGCCAGGGTGACGAGTGTCCCATTCTCCTTTAATCTGATTTATCACCAAAGCAGAATCACCATACACATCTAGAATTTTGATTCTGAGATCAATAGCTTCCTCAAGACACATGATGAAAGCCTCATATTCCGCCATATTATTAGTGCAATCAAATGTTAATCTCGCAGTAAAAGGAATGTGCGATCCATGATGAGTGACAATTACAACACCAATTCCTTTACCATAAGAATTCATCGCTCCATAAAATACCATACTCCAACGAGACTCAAGGTCAGGGCCCTCCTCATGCAATGGTTCATCACAATCTTTCACTTTCAGGAACATCACATCCTCATCGGGGAATTCATACTCTGCAGACTGATGATCTTCCACTGGCTGGTGAGCAAGGTAATCTGCCAACACACTACTTTTAATAGCCTTTTGAGTGCGGTACTCGATATCATATTCAGATAACAACATCTGCCAGCGGGAAATTCTCCCAGTAAGAGCAGGCTTTTCAAAAATATACTTGATTGGATCCATTTTGGAGATCAACCAAGTGGTATGATTTAACATATACTGTCGCAAACGCTTTTCCGCCCAGGCCAAAGCACAACATGTCTTTTCTAGCATGGAATACCGCGACTCACAATCAGTGAACTTTTTGCTGAGATAATAAATGGTGAACTCCTTCTTTCCTGTTTCATCCTGTTGTCCCAGAATATAACCCATGGATTTATCTAATATTGTTAGATACATAATCAACATTCTTCCTTCTACGGGAGGGAGAAAAATAGGAGGTTCAAGCAGATATTCTTTAATACTCTCAAATGCCCTTTGGCAGTCATCTGTCCATACACAACCTTGATCTTTCTTTACCAACTTAAAGATCGGTTCACATGTTGCAGTCATGTGGGAAATAAATCTGGAAATATAATTCAAACGCCCGAGGAAACCCCTGACTTGCTTTTCAGTTCTTGGTGCTGGAATTTCTTGAATTGCTTTGACTTTATCAGGGTCAAATTCAATTCCTTTCTGGCTAACAATAAAACCCAACAATTTCCCCAATCTAACTCCGAAGGTGCATTTATTTGGATTTAAGCAGAGACGATACTTCCTCAAACGCTGAAACAACTTCAACAAATCTTCTATATGCCCTTCTTCAGTTTGGGATTTGGCAATCATATCATCAACATGCACTTAGATTTCTTTGTGCATCAAATCATGGAATAGGGTTGCCATAGCCCTCTGGTACGTTGCACCAGCGTTCTTCAACCCGAAGGGCATCACTCTGTAACAGAATGTTCCCCAGGGTGTGATAAACATTGTTTTTTCCATGTCCTCTGGAGCCATTCTTATTTGATTATACCCGAAAAATCCATCCATGAACGAAAATACTTTGAATTTTGTTGTGCTATCCACTAACATGTCGATGTGAGGCAATGGAATATCATCTTTTGGACTAGCTTTATTTAGATCTCTGTAATCTACGCACATGCGGACTTTTCTGTATTTTTTCGGTACTGGGACAATATTGGCAATCCATTGAGGATACACTGACGTCACAAGAAAACCAACATTAATCTGCTTTAGGACCTCCTCTTTGATCTTTACTGCCATATCCGGGTGAGTTCTTCTCAACTTTTGTTTAACTGGCGGACACTCTGGCTTCAACGATAAACGATGCTCAACAATGTCTATATCTAGACCAGGCATATCTTGATAAGACCAAGCAAAAATGTCCACATACTCTTTCAAAAGCTCAATCAACCTGCTCTTTACATCAGGATGCAACGATGCTCCAATCTTGACTTCCTTCAGATCTTCTTCTGAACCTAAATTAATCACTTCCAAAGGCTCCTTATATGGCTGAATGGTATTTTCCTCGTGCTCAAGAAACCGTGAGACCTCTTCTGGAATATCATCATAATCTTCTTCTTCAGCCCCAAACACAGGATAATCAAAGTTGGGAGAGGGTGCAGGGTCATTGTATTCAACCTTTTTTTTAATTAATCTGCACATATGATTTATGATTACTTTTAGAAACTGACACATATAACAAGTGATCATGCAGATTAATTTTCAGTTATTATTCATTTTGAAAGGTTTTATTTTATTTTATTACCATTTTCCAAGAAAAAGCAGAAAATAAAGACATAATTCGGGAAGCAAAGACAACTTTTATTAATGATCTTAAAAGTTATAGCAAACAGATAAGCCATGCAACATTAATACTTCCACCTTGGGCAGAGTGAAAGCTTTTCAAAAGAAAGAAACAGATTAACAAAACAAATTACTTTGAAACATGTATGCAAGAAGGAACATCAATGGTGACCCAATTCTGAACTCAGACTCCATGTGTCACATAATTCGGTACTTCCTGCTCTGCTTCATCCTCTTCAACAACATTAATTCCAGAACCAATTGGATGGAGGTAGCCTCTGCTGCGGAAAACATCATGATAACTGTTCACAGAAGACTTTGACTTCAAATTTTCGCCTTTGCCATTCCTCAAAGAGAAACCCAAACCAGCTCCGTTTTTGTTCACGGGTGGATCCACAAGTCGTCCCCAAACTGCATTATGACCATTGCGCACAACCTGCTGCGCGTCCTTTAGGGAAACCACAAAATTCTCATTCCTCCTTATGTTGTCAATGGATAGGGCTTGGAACTGGGTTCCAACAGCAGCCTCATCCGCTTCTACAATACTGAAAGAGGATAGATGGGATATCAATAACGCATGCTCCCCATTTATGATCACTACCTTCCCTTCACGCACAAATTTTAGCTTCTGATACAGAGTTGAAGTGACAGCCCCTGCTTCGTGTATCCATGGCCGTCCCAGCAAACAACTATATGCGGGAATAATGTCCGTGACCTGGAAGGTTATCAAGAACAAATGTGGTCCTATATGGATGGGCAAGTCCACTTCACCGATGAAAGATTTCCTCGACCCATCAAAAGCCTTCACAATGATGCCACTCAGGCGCATAGGTGTTCCCTGATACTTTAACTTCATGAGGGTACTCCTCGATATAACATTTAACGCGGATCCGTTATCAATTAGCACATTGGATAGTGAGTCATTCTTGTAGTTCATAGATATGTGGAGGGCCAAGTTGTGATTCCTCCCTTCATCTGGTAACTCATCATCGCAGAAACTCAAGTTGTTATATGACGTAATATTTCCAATTACACTGCTGAATTGATCTAATGGCATGTCACTCTCCACAAAAGCTTAGTCTAGTACTCTCATCAGTGATTCTCTATGAGCAGAGGAATTCATCAATAAAGCTAGGATGGATATCTTTGAAGGAGTCTGCAATAGCTGATCTACAATTCTATAATCGCTCATATTAATTATCTTCAAAATATCATCCACTTCTTTCTCTAATGTGGCTCCGCTAGTCTTTCCTGCAGCCTTTTTAGGCTCATCATCCTCAGCAATTTTCTTTCCAGCAACAACATCTTTTCGAACAACCGACGCAAACACATGACCACCACGGGTCACCCTGCTATTATCAGTTATATTTCCAACATCGGGCATTGGCTGGATAGGAACTTCCACCCATCTTCTAAGATTGTAGCGTTGTATTTGTAAGGCACAACCTTATCTGATTTATAGAGAATAGGACCTGGCAGACTAATTACTAATAGGGTAACAACTGGTTTGCTATGGTACTCCACCTCAAGATGAGTCGGTGCACCAAAACAAGGTGCAATGACGTTTACCCCTTCCTCAACACAATCAGCCATCAAAAGGTTATTTCCGGCAAAGAAAACTTCGTCTGAAGAGAAATACTCATTCGCAGAGGCATACTCTTCCTCTGAATCCTCTTTCATCAAACAAACTTCAACCATATCAATCTCATGATAATCATCTCTCTGATCTGTGATCTTGATAGTTCCATAATCTAATAGCAATTAAACACCCTCTCTCACAATAGGACATCCTCGGGGGTCTCGACAGCAAACTATGCAAGATCCATATTGGTGTTCCACCTGACCAGCAGTACGACAGAAGGTAGCATGCAACTGCACGAGATCTTCATTCAAATACTCTACATCAAAAATTTTGAATTCACCAGGACATCCGAAAACCATATTCACTTCCTCTTTATATTCTGCCCTAGGCCTGATTATATGGATTAAACCTGCATCCATCATCTCCTGTAAATCAGCCTTTATCTTCTCACAACTCTGTATGTCTATACTGCAAACAGCACAAGCAGCGTGTTCATGCGTATAATAACTGAATTCACATAGGTCTGAGTGCATCTTCACCAAATATCCTCTAACCAGATTAATGTCAAAAATCCGGAAGTCGCCTGGACAACCGGCCATCATATTTATAGCATTCACTCCCCTGTGCTTGGGTAGAGGATTGTCTTTCACATTAGGTCCCACGTCCTTGAAAGATAGAATTCCAGACTTCACCAACCTTTGCACTTCAGTCTTCAAAGGATAACAATTTTCAACACTATGCCCTGGTGCTCCCTGATGAAAGGCACACGTTTGGTCTGCTTTGTAATACCAAGGCAATGGTGATGGTACGTTGGGAGGTGGTCGTGTCTGGACCAACTTCTTCTGAATCAATGCTGGTAGTAGTTCTGTATAGATCATGGGAATAAGGTCATAGTTCTCCCTTCTCTGATTGTTCCCTTGGTTCCCCTGCTGGGACTGTCTTTGATAAGCAATGGTAGTCAGAGCGGCATTCATAACAGGAGTAACTGAGGCAACTTGCTGGTGACGCTGATAATTCCTTCTAGGAGCATTCACTCTCCTCTATTGTATGACAACATTTGCATCTCTCTCTTTCTTCTTTGTAAACCCATAAGCTGGATTTTTCACACCTCCGGATCCTTCACCCTTTATCAAACGACCTTCTCTTACTGCCTATTCTAGGCGGACACCCATTCCTACCATCTCTATAAAATCACTTGGGGCACTTGCTACCATTATTTCGTAGTAGAAAGTGCCCAGCATTCTCAGAAATTTTTTAGTCATTTCCTTCTCCTCCATGGGAGGAATCACTTGTGCAGCCACTTCGCGCCATCTCTGTGCATACTCTTTGAACTATTCTCTATCTTTCTGAACCATGACCCTAAGATGGTCACGGTCGGGCGCCATGTCCACATTGTACTTGTATTGCTTAATGAATGCTTCTCCCAAATCATTAAAAGTATGGATGTTGGCGTTGTCTAAACTCATGTACCACTTCAACGCTACGCCAATCAGACTATTCTGAAAAAAGTGAATCAGCAGACGTTGATCATCGGTGTGGGTAGACATTCTCCTTACGTACATCACCAAGTGAGCACGAGGGCAAGTGTTGCCCTTGTACTTCTCAAATTCCGGGACCTTGAACTTAGCAGGCACTTTAACATTCGGGACCAAACACAACTCATTCACATTCTGCCCAAATAGCTCTTTTCCCCTAAGAGCCTTTATTTCTCTTTGCATTCTATCAAACTTCTCTTGGAAATCATCCGTTCTACCATAAAGACCCAAGTCTTCACTCGGTAGAGGGAAAGGATGACATACATCTTCATTAACAAACATAACCAAATTCACCGAAGGAGGTGCAACAGGGACAGTATGCACCACAGGAGGTGCTGAAGTAACAACAGTTTGAACCACTAGAGCATCTTGGGGGCCCAAATTGAAGCCTTCAGGTGCAAAATTCTTTGGCATTCCCCGCGGATAACCCTGAGGCATACGGTTTTGAACAACAACTGGAGTGGCGGATACAGGAACAGTCGGAACTTCAGTACTTGCCCTTGTTGGCTAAGGTTGAACACTTGGTGGCTGATTCTGCACAGCCACCAGAGCTTCCATCAGAGTATTCAGATTGTCCATGCCGGCCTTCAAAGCAGAAACTTCTTCGTGCAGCTCGCGATTCTCTTGTTCTAAGTTGTCCATCTTCTTTTTGAAGTTAGCCTGAGTGTTGTAATGATGAGTCAGCTTGCTGAACAAAGTAAAGAAGCTGGGTAAGGCACCTGGATATGCATAACAAATGCAAGAAATATGTACAGTATGATGCATGATATGCAATGGACATGATTATTTTTACTTCATTATTTAATATTTCAAGGGATTTAAGATTTATAGACATATCGCAAACATCAAAGTAATAACGCATTTGAAATACTGAAGAATTTTTATTATAATAACTTCGAAATGGATTACAAGTTTCAATGATCCCAAGTACAAGATGAAAATACAATCTAAAAATCCTGAGAAAAATAACTGATGAGATCATTTTGTACGCTGGCGCTTCCCCGTGAGCCTGGCAATCTGAGCCCTCAACCTCTGGTTTTCTTCCACATGTCTGATGGCAACCTCCTTCCAATCATCTAGATCAGGAAACAAGTAATCAACACCTGTTTGATGCTTAGGAGAAAATAAATCCCCTTTCCTCTCCATAGACTCCACCACTCGACTCTCGAGGATCTCGATCAAATCGTCTTTCTCCTTCAGGTCTGCTCTGTAGGAACTCTCTAAAGTCTGGAACTTATTCTTCCAAGCATCCCTTTCCTGTTGCATCCTGACCAAAGTAAGTTGCAGCTCTTCTAGATCATCTAATAAGGGAGGAGTAGTCTTCACAAATAGATCAGGCATGGGTGTCTCCCGAGTATACGGCATCTTCAACTGAATGGCTCTCGATCAGACCCACTGAAGGTATGGATCCAAAGAAACAACACCCCTAGGTCCCAAATCCTTCCTACTCTTCTTATGAATGTGACACCAGCCTTTGCAATCTTCTCCTTAGCTTCCCTATAGTCTTCTCCTTCCTTCAGAAAGAAACTACTCAAATGAATACTAATCGGTTTATCCCTCATCGGATAACCAAGTTGTCATCGTGCAATAACATGGTTATAGTTAATTCCTCCCTTTGTACCAAGAATAGGCACATTGGGGAAACTACCACAACTGTCAATAATCTCCACATCCTTATAAGCTCGATGATACCAATAAATATATGAGTGAGTAAGTGCCATGATCTTAGGAGCCCAACGTGGTTCCTTCTTGACATCCCAAAAAGCATAAGACTCTGGCATATGAGAGATGAACCACCGGTACAACAAAGGCGTGCAACAAATAATCATCCCTCCATGATAAGAACTCCGAAGATGAACAGAGTAATAAGCAAAGATGGCCTCGAAAGCAACCGTACTCTTCATTCTGGCAAAGTGATGAGATTTCTCCAATAAGAACTGAGCTGGTAATCCTCTAATCCCTCCTTTGATAGTAATATGGGCTTCCACCTCATACTTCCCCAGATGAATCAAAGCAGCTATCTCATGTGGTTTAGGCTCACCCTCCAAACCAGTAAAAGGAACACGATCGATAACAGGTAAATCCAATAGATAGGAATACTCCACCAGTGTAGGCATCAACTGATAATCGGGAAAAGTAAAGCAGTGATACATCAGATCATAGAACTGGACCAATGTCGAGAGAATACCTTCCTTTATATTCAACTTCATGAGAGGAATAATGGATCCATACTTCTTCCGAAAGTCTGCAGAACACTCGATCTATGGAATTAGACTAATCAGCTCATCTATCTTGGGATCCTTGAAACTGTATTTCCCAGTCTTTCTCTTTCCAGAATCCATGGTTAAAAGCACCTGAGATATTCACAAAT
The DNA here is from genome assembly GCA_948472305.1 of Vicia faba. Classification (NCBI taxonomy): domain Eukaryota; kingdom Viridiplantae; phylum Streptophyta; class Magnoliopsida; order Fabales; family Fabaceae; genus Vicia; species Vicia faba. Next base: position 1,439,034,689 of record OX451737.1, on the reverse strand, counting down.
AGTCAACCTTTAAATCCCTTGAAATATTGTTTTCTTCAAAAGATGCTTACGAGTGCATGGATGCATGATGCAACAATCACACACAAGATCACACATATAGGGTTCATAGGTTCAACGTCACGAGCATGAGGTCAAAGGTATTACCCATAAGGTGTCGGTCTAAGATTTATCACATTCTGAACAAGGTTCTAGAGGTTCCCAGAGTCTACGTCCTTCCTTCAGATATTACCAACTTCCCAATTAACTCGGTAATTAGTAATATTCTTAAGAAAGAATTGTCTGAGTGTAGTATCGCGTGACAACTATTTCCAGATTCCGTCATAGCTTCCGCACTACACCTAAAAGGCCAAGATGGGTTTGCTATTCTACGTTCCTCAGTTTCAGCAGGCTCCCAGGTCGAAAGCAGCACGTTTTCCCGATTACTCGGTAAACGAAACTACAGTTAAAGGGGCCTCCACTGAGTGGGGGATCTCATGCCTCCTTTTTTGGGATTACTCCCTCAAAGTTAACATGACTATACCGCCCGTCCTATCTTAAAGTTTTCCCAAGTCTGGGTATAGGACTTATGAGTAATCACCAAGCACCCTGAAAACCAGGAAAATCCAGACAAATATATATACAAATTATAACACATAAATAACAATAGCACATATACAGATATAAACAAAGATAGGCTCAACCCACTTAGGGATGGACCAGCAAGAGGTCAATCTTTCTCCAGTGAAGTCGCCATTTTTCTGTAGCGGTAGAAATGTTCAAGACTAATCCATTGGATTGACTAGACTTTATACAAATCAAAATAAAAATCGCCACCGCGCTTTATTATTTTCAAAGTAATGGGAAAAGAGCGAATAACCCAAAGAGAGGGGGAAATATTCAAGGTAAGGGGGTTGGTTATGCAAAGGGAAGGTATTAGCACCCTAAACATCTACAGTACTCCGTAGGAACATCTTTGTAAAATCTGTATATTTTGGCTATGAAAAATGTGTTGCATATAAAATGGATGGTGGAGGTGAGAAGAGAAATATATTTTTTTATGATTTTTTTGCATCCGCCGCGGTTGCGAATATTTAGTGCCTATGTACCACCTTTCATGCAATAGGGGGTCAGGGTACACGTAGTTCCTCTTTTAAAAATTTGAAACACAAGTGTGTTGGTTGATTTTATGTGATAAGACATCATCATCATTGTCTGTGTGAAAAACATACTTACTACCCACAATCATGAGAAAGGAGAATTTGCATCATCTCAAAGTGGAGGATAATGGCTTGGATTTTAAAATCAACAATGCCTCACTCAACACCCAAGTGGAAAATATCTCACTTCACTATATATTGTAGAAGTATAGTTGTTTGCATCACTACAAGGATTTATAAGAGTCTAACCTTTTGAGAAAAGTTTAAAGATAAAAGCCAAAGTGGCAAAATGGTTTGAAATGAGATTTATTGACTTTTAGTATTCTCACAAAAAGTGTCAAAGTATTATTAAATTGATTGAAGTTTATTGATGAAAATGTTTTGAAAATGCATGGACCTAAGTCCAAGTTTATTATGAAATTTTTTCAAGTTTAGAAACAAGAAGAGTTTAAAAAGGAGGGAGAAGATTTTTGAAATTAAAGAAGATGGGAGGAGAAGAAGAGACTATCCTAAAGCATAAGGTAAAATCTAAGGATAAGGATCATCTAACCAACAAGAAGCCAAAACTTGACATTATGAGCCAAGATAGAATTCCCATTCTTTGGATTGAAACCAAGCAAACAAAGATACTAGACCTCTTCAAGTTTATTAAGTCTTCACAAAAATTTGGAAGAGTAACAGTTGTATACAGGTGAATTCCAGATTACAAACAGAGAATGTAATCACAAAAACCTGCACACAAAAACAAACAAGCAACCCAATGTCTTGAGGTAAACCTCAAGTACTCCAGACAAAATAATCAAATAAGATCACAAGGTCTCCAAGATAGGCCAAGGTTTCTAATCCTAAGTCCAAGAAATAGTCCCATGCTCCATAATGCCAAGGATAGTAACCAAATAGTCCAAGTACCATTAAGAGTTTTTTAGGGTTTATGTTGATTATTAAGTATCTTAAGAAAAGAAAAGAAAAGCTCAAGTGAGCAAAGTAAAAATGACAAGAAAATAAATGCTCAAATGAGCAAAGATGAAAATGGCATGAAATAAAAATGCTAAAAAAATAAATAGTACATAAAGCATAAAAGAATAAAAGCATAAAATAAATAAGTCAATAATTAGTGGTTAGTTGGATGACCATCTTGAAACTTGCATTTGGAACTCATTAGAGGATTGGTAGAACCAAAGCCTCCACACAACAAGTTGCATTTGCTTATTGTCAAGTATATCATCCATTTGGAATTCTCATAAGTACCATTTAATGATCAACGATGTTTAAGTGATCCGCATTGACCAAAGGTGTTGTAGATCCATTAGAGGATTGGTAGAACCAAAGCCTCCACACAATGAATCTCAAGGTTATTGGATCAAAGAGATCAAATTAACATACTTGGGCTTGCAATCATAAGTTTGGGCCACGAATGATCATTTATTCGAATCAGGGCAAAATTTAACGCTATGTTAAACAATCGTAAGTGGACTTATATAGAAATCACACCTATTTTGAGGCCGGTCAATAGCAATCTATTCACCATTTTTTTTTGAGACATGATATAGATATCATGCTCTAACAACATTTAGTGCAATGGGAAGGGGATGAGATGAAGAGGATTAGGGCAAAAGGTGAATAAACCACTTTTGAATTAAAAATTTAATCAAACTATTATTAAAATCATTCATCCATTTTTGTGGAGTTAAATTCAACACCATGGATCCAATGATGTTAATAAAGTCATGATCAAAAAATCAACCCAAGACAGCCAAAAAGTAATCACAAAATAATAATGTATTTAATATATACATTAAAAGATTTAAAAATGTTTTTAAAAAAAGAAAATAATGAGGAAAATATCAATTATATTCAAATTAATCAAGAAATGAAAAATAATACCATAGAAAAATCAGAAAAGAGGCCAAGTAATTTTACAAAATTTTTGGTAATTTTTAAACGTCAGAAACTATTTTTAAAAATTAAAATAAATGGGTTAAATAAACAAAAATAGTAAAAAATAGAAAAGTCAGAAACAAAAATGAAATAAGGTCACTAATATTTGTCACAATATCATTGGATCATTCCATAAATTTTTCAGAATTTAAAAATGTGTAAAAGTATTTTTAAACATTTTAAACAAATCAAATAAGTGTAAAATTCATAAAAAATACCAAAACACAAAATTAAATTGTGAAAAAATAAAAATCAGAAAGAGAATAATCAAAAATATTTTTCATAATTTTTTCAGAGTTTTTGAACTAAAAATGAATTTTCTATGATTTTTTGAAATTTAAAACAATTAAAATATAAAAATCAGAAAAAGAAAATAAAAGTAAAAGATGTAGACCATTGGATGAGAGTCAAAATGTGTTAGTAATCAAATCCAAGGGATCTGGCGCGCTGTGCATATCATGGTCATTAATGAATAATGTACAAAATTAATAATAAATCAGATTTTTGAAAAACACAAATGGCACGCCATCATTGGTTGGAAGATGACACGCAGGTCATCTTCAACCTCCAGCCAACGTGATTTGCAAGTCTCTCAAACTGTAAAATCAGAAGCTCAGACCTATGCCAATCGCTTCGTCTCTTCAAGACGAAAACAACCACACCCCCGCGCCATATTTATATAAACTGTAGCTCAAGCAATTTGGAAGGAAAGTTTTGAAAAGGGATTTGAAAATTCATGGTCAAAACGTGCTCCCAGTGAAATGTAAGTGTTGCGACTAGAACCAGGGCAATGAGAGCAACACAATGATATCAGAGTTTTGAAGAATTGATGAGGGAATCTACCTATTGAAGTTGAGTTGCAGAGCTCTGAAACTGGACTTCTATGGAGTAGTATAGGGCACGATTCTTGAATGTAATTATATGGTTAGCTTCAGGGAAGATCAAGGAAGGTGAATTGAGGGAAAAAATGGATTGAAAAAGGCTTGAGAATAGATTTCGAAGTTGCTGAATTCTGGGTTGTGAAGCAAGTTTGGCAGGGTGATTCTGGCTATCTAAGCTTGGGAAATTGAATGGGGGATGACCCTCTATTTATAGGGAAGCAAAATGGATCAAAAGGAATAACAAATGATACGTTTTGGAGGGAATTCGTGTGGGTATGCATCATGAAGAAAGTGTGAGTCAAACTTGATCAAAACTCAGCCAAATTATACATTTCATGATGCTAATCACTTCTGGCAAGTTGCTAAACATGATTAGAAACAAAAACACGTGGAAATCTTGTGATCAGAAGCCAAAACAAAGATTTTAAAATCCCGACTTTGTGCAAAATTCAGTTTCGAACTACCCAATTTAAATCCACGGCATTTCCACCTCAAGGGGTCTTAGGGCATAATTCTTGATGCTTGGGAAAGATGAGGTTACAAGCTTTGCAATGGAAAAAGAATGGAATCAAATGGATGCTTGATCTGAAAGCTACATGGAGTCAAAGTTGAAGAAAAAGAGTTGACTTTCCATACTTAGAAATATTTCAAATTCTTCTTCAAAAATGACCTATAATATTTTGTATCCAAACATGGCCTTCCAATTCGAATTTGCTCTTGACCAAAAAAGATGGAATGAAGTAGATCTCTTGAATGACATTTTGAAATTTGAATCACTCAAAATCTCAAAAAATTGAGAAAGTTATGACTTGTTGAAGTTGGCCAAAAATCATGAAATGACCTATAATCTTTTGCATTCTTAAGGCAACTTCCATCCATTTTCTCACTTTGCACATAAAAGAAGACATGAAGTACACATCTTTAAGATCATCATGAAAAAAATAATGGGCTCAATGTGATAAAAATTGACCAAGTTATGACCATTTGAAGTCACATATGGAAAATTGGGGATTCATCTGGGTGACTTGTAATCTTTCTTCTTCACCAAGTTCCTTCCACATGAAAACTCCTTGGAACTTTTGAAGTGATTTATTGATAACCCTTTGAAGAGAAGGATGTCTTTAGAATCACTGAAAAATACCAAAAGGTGAGCAAGATATGCTCCTTTGAAGTCCAAAACCCTAGCATCTAGATCAAGAGAATGCCTTGAGGAAATTTGCCAAGTTTGAACAAGTTATTTTGTGCCAATATTCTTCCTTTGTGAATAGAAGTTGTTGAGGATGATGATGAGGACTCATAGCCACCAAAACCACTTCCATGTCTTGAAATTAGAGAGAAATATGCTCTTGCGACCAATAGGAACAAGACCTTGTCAAATCATGACAACTTCTTCCCTTAACCCTTTGTACTTTTGAATCAATTTTGATAACTTTGAAATATGTTAAACCAAAATGAGCCTTGTCATGCAATTTCTCCAAAAATCACTCCAATAGTGAAGTTTGAAATTCTTAAGCTATTGACTAGGGCATGGAAATAAACTCATGAACCCATGAAGCAACTTGCTAAACCTCATTGCTTTTACCTGCATTATTAACAAGTAAGACAAACCAATATTGTATTTCATTGATTAGAAAGAAAATCAAAGCAAAATATTCATGATCACAAAAGAAAACAAGTCAAGGTGCTTAGTAACTCCTCAAAAGATCAAGGCTAAAGATAGGGAGAAGAACCAAAAACCCTAATGTGATATTGTTGTGATTGAAATAGTAACTCGGTTCTAAAGAGCTCAATATCACCGAATTGTTTCCTTGGTCATTGTTTCAGCTCAAGCCTCTTTAATGGCGACCGAAATATCATAAGAAACCAAACCTCAATGAGTGTAGTATAGAGTATCTACCAACTTCGGACTGCACCAAAGCTGGTCATCTCACTACATCCTAAAGGCCAAGTTGGTCAAGTAAAGGTTTTAGAAGTTCATTAGTGCTTCATGACATCACTCAGCAGCCCCGTATTCTCTTTAATTAACTCAAAGGCTACCGGTACCCACAAATATGTCGCACTAACATAGCTATTGCTTAGATCATGTCGGTATACCCCGCATAATTTCCATAACGTATTGCTACTTACCTATAATGTATCCCAAATTCGGGTAGAAGATTCAAACCCAAATAAAGAACCATAATGTAAAGCATAGAAGTCAAACAATTTAAGCAAGTAAATATGATCTAAACCCTAAGGTAACCCCATTTTTAGAATTTTCCCCCGCAGAGTCGCCAGTTCTGTGATGCGGTGGGAGAACTGACTTGAAGGTTTTGCGTTTTATCACAAATGTTACGGTTAGTAAGAGTCACCACCGACTTTTCTTTTATCCAAAAGGAAAGGCGAAAAAGCACAAGAAAGACCTTTGAGATTGTTTCTTGAGTTCGGGGGGGTAGATTATGAAAAGGGAAGGTATTAACACCCTTTTCATCCATGGTTTTCCATGGGATCTTAGTTACTTGCTAGATCACTTACTTTTGTTGTTTGAATTTGTGCTTGCTGTGGTTTTGAAAGTATTTTGTAAGAGAGGCCTTTGTCTAGGTGATCTTTGTAATGATTCTCGTTCCTAAGAATGTATACAAAGATGTTTTTCTTTTTGAAAATGTTTTCAATTTTGTAAGATGTTTGGAAATGTGTGTGTTTATTTTGAAAATCGAAAGGATATTTGTTTGAAATGCAACAAGAAACTAAAAGTAATCTACCTACTCAAATGTCTTTCTTGTTCATTTTCTTTTTCTTTGACATTGTTGTCTTACCATTGATTTGGTAAGCAACCCTATCTTTGGATGTAAACGGGACGGGCGTGGGTCATTGTATGGTCATGATTAGCAATATTGCAAAGTATCTTAGCATTTTTTGAGGGACTAAGATCATTTTTGTAAGGCAACTTTGAATAGCGTCATCGAGGGTCTATAATCTTATATTTGTTTGTTTTTGCTAAGACACTTTACATGCGTAATATGGCTATTTTTGTACAAGGCAACCAAGTGGAGTAACCCTAGGGGTGTTTGTGTGAAAGTGTGCCATTTTCATGTTTGATTTTGTCTTGGATTAGGGTTTTCTATTTGGTTGATTTTATCTTGCCATACAAAACCTAATTACTAACATGTTATGTTAAGCGATAAATTGAAAAATTTAAAGATTACTACGCTATTACAATATTTTGTGGGAGGGGGTATACAATTGATGAATGAGGATTGCAATAATATAAACCTAATTAATCTATTACAACCAAATCGAATTTATACAAGTATTGGAATAAATAATGTACAAGGCAATTTAAATATGCAAAGATATATAAATTCAAGAAAAAAAATATTTTGTTTTGTTTTTTTATATGAAAAAGTTTTAAACAAAGCCTAATAAATAAGTCAAGGTTAAAAATAATTAATTAAGAAAAAGAAATTAGTTTTTAGAAAAGATTTTGATTAACCCTAATTCTAATTTGTTAAAAGAAAATAAAATTTCTTTAAGTATTCTTTTGGTATTTTTTGTCTTGAAAATAATAAATGGTATTTATGAAATATTTTAGTCTTTTTATATATTAAAATAAAATATTAATAAATGTGAGAAAAAAGAATAAATAACTAACCTAATTCTATTTTAATTCACAAGTTTATTATGAAAAATAGTTAATATATATAACTAAATAAAAAAAAAATTTATGAGAAAATAAGATAAAATAAACAAAATTTAATACTTATCATTTTTATATTTTTTATGATTTTATATTATTGAGAAATATATATTTGATAAAATATAATGAAAATAAAAATATTAAATAAAATATATGGGCCAGGGGTGCCATGAGTAAACTGGAGGCAGAAAGTTAGTAAAAATATCAGGCCCTATGCTCATAAGCCCACGCTGTAACAAAAAATGATGAAAAATGTGGAAAAATTGCAAAAGGCAGCGCCAAGGCTCGAACCCGTGACCTAAGGCATTTTTGCGCGCTGCCTTGCCACTGGGGTGGCTGTACATCCGTTAGTTCAAATGAAAACAAAAATACATAACATAAAACACTTCCTTGCCATGTACTTCATCTTCAACCTCTAGCCAGCCGAACCCATGTAACTCTTTCATCTCTCAACAAAAATGGAAAGTGATAACATGAATATTATAGCATTTTACTTCACGATTCTAACCATGTGCATAACTAAAACTATAAGTCCAAGATTAGAGAGAATTTTGTTGGCCCTAATTCTTAACCTAATTTTTCCAGAAACTTCAAACTCAAAATTCTCTAAACTCAGGCCAAATAAATGCAAGCTATGGATATGTACAACTTCGTAGCAATGATGTCTACATTGTATATTCACAAATGGAAAAATAACTATGCCTGTATTAAGAGTTAGAAAAACAGAAAACTCACCTTGAAAATGGAAATTGTGTTTTGGAAATGAGCTTGCTTTAGGATGCTGTGATGATCAGGTTAGCTTCCTTGAACCTCTAGGAAGCTAATGTAATGCTTAACTTATCTTGAGGGTGGCTGGAATGATCTGGAGAATTCCACTTGTGTTACTCTATTTTTGAAGTTCAACAATGGGGAAGATGCAGTTATAGTGATGTTTCATAGTGTGGGATGGTTTACTTGTAAGGTAAGGAAGCTTAGGGAAGCAAAATGCCTGAAAACGCACGAGTGGAATGGAAGATTCAGTTCACAAGTCAGAAATGGCAAGTTTGGAGGCTTGGTATGCAATTTTTGATTCTAGGGTGTTTCAAGGCTTGGGCATTCGTTCTTTTAGTTGCAAAATGAAGGCTTTATATAGAGAAAAAGATTGGAGGACTTGTGTTTGCTCAGAAGTACAAGATCACATGTCTTGCTACATTTCTTGTTTTTGAAGCAAGGTGAGGAGACAAGTCCCTAAGTGCTGTACATGCGTGGTCTGGTTTGGTAGAGGCTTCAGGCAAGTTGCTCTTTATTGTGGCTTTGCTTATGTGCAGAGAAAACAAGTGCAAGGCTCAAGGAGTGAAAAGTTGCAAAAGTTATGCTTTATCAAAATGGAAATGGAACCTTTGTGCCAAAAATGGAATTGTTCATGTACAAAGCATTGAATTCTTGGCTTTAGGGCATGAAACCTTGTGCAATTCATTTATGATGGAGTGACAAACGAGTTTGAGGCCTGAAAAGTGAAGATTGTACAACATGCTTGAGGATTTGAATTTTGTTCTTCATGAAATGGCTTGAAATCAAAGTGAGAAATGGCTTGAAAGTCATATGAAGCATTGATAGTCCAAAAATCTTTGTGCAATCTCAAATCCTAATTTTGGGTCATCAGTGCATGATGAGATGTCTTGAGCTGGTCATGCCCTAATACAGTCTTGAGTCAAATAGATCTTGTGAGAAAAATCTTGATAAATGAGAGGGAAAATATTAGGGTACAACAGTTGCCCCTGTTCAATCTTCTTAAACCTGAAGAGTTATATTGGAGAGTTTTGCCATTCATGACTCGAAGGTGGAAGATGATTGGACACTAGAGTGCCCATAAATTTGCACTCAATGATGCGTGGTTAAGGGAATGGGCTTAAAGATGCCATTTGGAGAGGTGATATAATTTTGTTAGAGATGGGCTTGTAGATGCCATCCAAGAATGTTTGTTGAATTGTAACTTGTAAGCTGAAAGAATGAGTATAAAAATAGCGTCTGTGTCTGGAGTGTATCTGAACTGTATCTAAAAGTTGAATCTGAATAAATATCCGAATGGAATCCGTGTTTGGAGCGTATCTATATTGTATCTGAAAGTTGAATCTGAATGAGTATCAGGATGGCATCCGTATCTGGAGCGTATTTGAACTGTATCAAGAAGTTGAATCTGAACGAGTATCAGGATGGCATCAATGTCTGGAGCGTATCTGAACTGTATCAAGAAGTTGAATCTGAATGAGTATCAGGATGGCGTCCGTATCTGGAGCGTATCTGAACTGTATCATGAAGTTGAATCTTAATGAGTATCAGGATGGCATCAGTATCTGGAGCGTATCTGAACTGTATCATGAAGTTAAATCTGAATGAGTATCTGAATAGCGTTTGTATCTAGAGCGTATCTGAATTGTATCAAAATTGCATATTGTTAACGGTAGCTGTTAATCTTATCCTGAAAAGGGTAAAATGTTAGATAAAATACAAAGTTATGTTGTATGTGTGATGTATGATGCAATGTATTTGCTTTATCAATGTTTATGATATATGGATGTAATGTATGTGTATGTGAGATAATTTGCCGTATTGCTGACGGATTGAGGAAAATAAATCCCTGAATGTTGTTGAGGATATGTGAGTCTTCATGTCTTGAAGTTGAAGTACTGATGAAATTTTGTTGAGAGAAGTAAATTCTGTTGTGAGGGCAATGCCATGTACTACTTGCAAGATCTGTTGGGGAGTCCCGAGAATTTTGACGACTTTTACTGGGGATTGAAAACTGGGAACTTTGTTCCGCTGGGGATTTAAATGAAGTATTGTAGGGGATTACTTATGGGATAGCCTATAGACACTTTCCTATTCTTTCAACCTATCGGTAATTGTCTTCCTCATTTTGTTTATTTGTAAACAATAATCATGTTCAAATGCATATGTTCAACAATGAATCATTGGACGTTTTTGTAAACAAAACACAAGCGTAAAGAAAAAGACAAATAGTTTTTGCACTTTCAAAGGGATATTTTGTATTGACTTTGAATGAGTATTTTGTACAAAGGGGACCATCATTCCAGTAAGATAATGTTATCGTAAAACAAGAAAAATTTGATACAAAGAAAGATAGCTATGTGTAATAATCCCATGGGGTTCCCATTCTGCTATAACCTTCGTATTTCTGAGCATCTTGTCTATTTTTGTCTTGTCTGAAGATGATTGAATTGATCAGAACCTCTGAGTTTGTCAGTGGAAGCCAAAGGTTATCCGTAAAGTGATCCAATGGGACATAGTCATACGCCTTAATTCCCTAACTTTTGCCTGGACCGCCCTTTCGGGTTTTCAGTCCACCGGGAAACCCTTTTTTGCCTAAGTCGCCCTTTCAGGTTTTCAACTTGCTGGGTGTACAGATTTTTTATATTTTATCCCTAACTTTTGCCCGAACCTTTTGGTTCACTGGGATTCCCTTTTTTGCCTAGGTATGTCAACCTAGTAGGTTTCTTATGCATAATATCTTTTGACTATGTCTGCATTTGCAGGGTGTGGCAGGTCGTCGCCATCCATGGTGGTCAAGATCATTGCCCCACTGGAGAATATGTTTTTGATTACAAATGGTCCTTCATAGGTAGGAGTCCATTTGCCCCTGGGATCACTTTGTGGCAAAATGATGCGTTTGATCACTAGATCCCCAACTTGATACACTTGGCGTCTGACTTTCTTGTTGAAAGCCTTGATCATCCATTTTTGATACATTTGACCATGGCAAACAGCAGTAAGTCTCTTTTCATCAATCAAATTCAGTTGATCAAGTTGAGTCTGGATCCAATCGTCTTCGTTCAATCCTGCATCCTTCATAATTCTCAGAGAGGGGACTTGAACCTCAATAGGCAAGACAACCTCCATGCCGTAAACCAAAGAATAGGGTGTTGCCCCGGTTGATGTGCGAGCCGTGGTACGATAATCGTGGAGAGCGAATGGTAACATCTCATGCCAGCCTTTGTATGTGACTGTCATTTTCTGTATGATCTTTTTAATGTTCTTATTCGCAACTTCGACAACACCATTCATCTTTGGCCGATAGGGAGAATAATTATGATGTTGAATCTTGAATTGCTCACACAAGGCGATCATAGTGTTATTGAGATTTATACCATTGTTAGTGATGATCCTTTCTGGGATACAGTACCAGCAAATAAGGTTTTGGTTGATTAAACGGGAAACAACATTCTTGGTAACGGAGGCGAAGGAAGCTGCTTCAACCCACTTTGTAAAATAGTCAATGGCCACTAGGATGAAGCGGTGTCCATTGGAGGCTGTCGGCTTGATTTCCCCAATCATATCAATCCCCCACATAACAAAGGGCCAAGGAGCTGTCAAGACATTCAGAGGAACCGGGGGTACATGCACTTTGTCAGCATAAATTTGGCATTTATAGCAGGTTCGAGAGTGCTGATAGTAATCTGCTTCCATGGTAGACAAGTAATAGCCTGCCCGTAGGATTTTCTTTGCCATCGTGTGCCCACTGGAATGGGTGCCAAAAGTGCCTTCGTGTAATTCAACCATGATCCTTTCAGCTTCAAACTTATCTACACACTGAAGTAACACAGAGTCATGATTGCGTTTGTACAGGATGCCATTACTAAGGAAGAACTTAGCAGAGAATCTCCTTAAGAACTTTTTATCATTGATTGAAGCTCCTTCTGGATATTCTTGAGCTTCGAGATACCTCTTGACTTCGTGAAACCAAGGCTGGTCCACTACTTATTCAGTATTAATCTCGTGATAGTGTGTTGGTTCATCCATCCGTTCAATGGTGACCTGGGGAGCCTCGTTATCCCAATTAAGTTTAAACATAGATGACATTGTGGCTAGAGCGTCTGCTAGCTGATTTTCTTCTCACGGGAAGTGCTCGAAGGTAATCTCCTCAAAATGTGGTAGCAATGTCAAAACATGTTCTTTGTAAGGGATAAGGTTTGGGTGTTTGGTGTCCCATTCCCCTTTGATCTGACTGATGACCAAGGCTGAGTCTCCAAATACATCCAATGATTTAATCCCCAAGTCTATGGCAGCTCTGAGACCAAAGATGCATGCTTCCTATTCCGCCATGTTGTTTGTACAATTGAAGCAAAGTATGGCAATAAAGGGAGCATGACACCCTTCTGGAGATATGAGTACAACACCGATACCATTACCAAGTGCATTGGATGCTCCATCAAAGAATAGGGTCCATCGGGATCCTTGTTCAAGTCCGTCATATGGCCTGATTTCTTCGTAGTTGTCTAATGTCATAATGTCTTCATCCGGGAATTCAAACTTTATGGATTGGTAATCTTCTACAGCTTGGTGAGCAAGGTGATCAGCTAGTACACCGTCCTTTATAGCTTTCTGGGTAGTATACTGTATGTCGTACTCTGTCAGGATCATCTGCCATCTCTCTATTCTCCCAGAAAGAGTAGGCTTCTCGAAGATGTACTTTATCGGATCCATCTTAGATATCAACAAGGTAGTATGAGTCAACATATACTGTCTTAGCCGGCGAGCAGCCCATGCCAGAGTGCAACAAGTTTTCTCAAGCAGTGAATATCTGGTTTCACAGTCGGTAAACTTTTTTCTCAGGTAGTAAATAGCGTGCTCTTTTCGGCCAGACTCGTCATGCTGCCCCAATACATACCCCATTGAATTTTCTAAAACAGTCAGATACATAATCAACGGTCTTCCCTCGACTGGTGGCATCAATACAAGAGGCTCTTGTAAGTATTATTTGATTTTGTTAAAAGCAACTTGGAACTCATCATTCCATTTGACTACCTGATCTTTCTTCAATAGTTTGAAGATTGGCTCACAAGTAGCTGTCAGGTGAGAGATGAATCTAGCAATATAGTTCAAACGTCCCAAGAATCCTATGACTTCCTTCTCAGTACGAGGAGCAGGCATCTCTTGTATTACTTTAACTTTGGCAGAATCGACCTCAATAACTTTGTTGCTGACAATAAAACCTAGGAGCTTACCAGACCGTACCCCGAATGTTCACTTGTTTGGATTCAACCTTAGCTTGTACTTATTCAGTCTCTCAAACAGTTTTTGTAAGTGATCAAGGTCCTCTTCTTCTGTTTGCGATCTAGCTATCATATCGTCCACGTAGACTTCTATTTCACGATGTATCATGTCATGAACTAAAGCTACCATGGCGCGCTGATAGGTTTCCCCAGCATTCTTCAGTCCGAATGGCATCACCTTGTAGCAGAATATGCCCCACTGTGTGACAAATGTTGTTTTCTCCATGTCCTCAGGGGCCATTTTGATTTGGTTATAACCTGAGAATCCGTCCATGAAGGAAAACACTTTGTGTTGTGCCGTATTGTCAACTAGGATATCAATATGGGGGAGTGAAAAGTCATCCTTGGGGATTTCCCTATTTAAATCTCTATAGTCCACACACATTCGTACTTTGCCGTCTTTTTTAGGTACGGGAACAATGTTGGCGACCCATTGAGGGTAAGAGGTGACATCCAAGAATCCAACGTTAAATTACTTCATGACCCATGCTTTAATCTTTTTTGACATATCAGGTCTCATGCGGTGAACCTTTTGTTTTACTGGCGGACAATCTTCTCTTGTAGGCAGACGATGTACCACGATGTCTATATCAAGTCCTGGCATGTCTTCATATGACCAGGCAAAAACTTCAACATATTCGTGTAACAACTGAATCAGACGCTCCTTGACACTGGGTTCCAGATTGGCACCCACCTTGACCTCTTCTTTATCCTCCTCGGTACCCAGGTTGATCATATCCACAGGTTCCTCGTGAGGCTGAATGGTTCTTTCTTCTTGTTGTAGCAGTCTGGCCAGTTCCCCTAGTACTTCACAATATTCCTCACCTTCGTCTTCGGCTTGGTAGATTAGACTCTCAGAGTCACGAAAGGCCATAGTAGTATCGTTACCCATGGGATCCAGAATGGATGGATACCTGCATTGTGAGTGTGGGTGTGTGTAAGGGTATAGTTATCTTTGAAAGAAATAGAATGTAAGAGAAAAAAACAATAAGCACAAAAGTTTGTATGCAAAAACGTCCATGATTCATTGATGTCATATGAAGATGAAATAATAACCCTTACAAATGGACCATTGTGCCTCGGGTAAGACACAAGGTTTTAAGAGTGCGAATTACAGATCCAACAAAATGTAAAGATAAATTACTGAGGGATGAAAGTGATTGGGATGAAGTCTCTAGCCTCCCAATTGCTGAGCCCTTCATTGACAGTCGGAAAGATCCATTCTTCCAGGTTGCAACCATCTTCTACCGCATTGACCTCACAGTTGCTAATCTTCAAGGGTGACCCTCTAGCACGGGTACGACGTACAACCATTTAAGCATTTAAAGTGAATCCTAGGCCAAACTTGTCAGACTTATATGGGATATCCGAAAGCTGCCCCCAGATGGTGCATCCACCTTCCTCTACCACTGCTTTAGTGTCCTTCAGAGATGACATCCAGAGTGGAGGTCTTGTGATCTTGGGAATCCGGGACACAGTCTTGGTCACTGCCACCTCTTGGGGAACCTCTTCGAAGTGTTGAAATGGAGTTTCAATGAATTCGCCATCCAATTCCACATATCTGAAGGAATTGAGATGGCTGATCATTTATTCTTCCTCTCCATGGACCATGATAATCTTTCCTTGAATCGAATACTTCAGCATCTAGTGCAATATAGAGGTAACAGCGCCAACATTGTGGATCCATGGCCGCCCTAGCAGACAGAAGTAAGAAGGGCGGATATCCATTACATAAAAGGTTGAATTGAAAGTTTGAGTCCCAACCTTTATGGGTATATCCACCTCCCTGTGTACCATCCTCTTCGAGCCATCAAATGCTATTACTACTATGTTGCTTGGCTTTAACATTAGCCCCTTGCAGTCAAGTCTGTCAAGAGCTTTTTTGGGTAATACATTCAAAGATGAGTAAGTGTCCACCAAAACATGGGCCAGAGTTGTGCCCCTACATTCTACAGAGACATGCAATTCTTCATTGTGCTTTCTTCCCCTTAGTGTCAGATCAACATCCGAGAAGCCTAGTCCGTTATCTGTTGTCAAGCTGGCCACGTAGTCTTGGAATTGATCAACAGACGTCTCTTGAGGCACATGGGCTGTTTTTAGGAACATCACCAAGGCTTTCGCATGTGCCTCAGAACACAGTAGTAATGCCAACATGGAGATCTTGGAGGGAGTTTGCCCCAATTGTTCAACTACATCGTAGTCGCTTATCTTTATAATTTTTAGGATCTCCTCCATTTCTTTCTTGGAAGCCTCAGGGATAGTCAGTGATTGAGTCATGGAGCTCTACTTGAATACTCTTTCCTCGAGTTTCAGCAGCAGGAGTGTTGGTAGGAATGAAAACAGGGGTCGTAACGTCTTTGTTAATATGAGCACTTGCAGAGATGATTATGGGTACGAAAATAGCCTTTGGAGTAGCCACGGGTCCAGAAACTGCCTTTGGGGGAGCAATTTCTGGAGAAACGATCCTACCGCTTCGGGTAATTTTACTAGTTCTGGAAATATTGCTGATGTCAGAATCTTCTTCTTCAGAGTTTATCTTTTCGGCAGTCGACCAGTCTTGTTTGATGCCATGGTAGTAAATGTCCCCTCTGTAATTCCACGACACAGTTTTGTCTGATACATATGGGACTGGCCCAAGAATTATGATTATTAGAGGAGTTGCTTTCGGAACCGATGTAATTCTAACGGGTCTTTTGGTGGAGACCCTGGAAGAATTGGCAGAGATGGTAATGATTGAAACATCTTCAACAGGAACAGGTGAAACAGGAGTACTTTCAAACAAAATCTCTTTGTTATCTATCAAGCGTTGAATGCCTGTTTTCAACAAAGGGAAACTAGTTGGTGAGGACAAGCAGAGATGGCAAACTTCACTACAGCCCAGGAACACACCGACTCTCAACAAGTTTATCTTAATGGTTGGAAGTGGAGTCATGAGTTCATCAACTGTGGTAACAAACAAATCTTCTTCAATAGCATTGGTGTTGTGACCATGTCTGGGCATAGGAGCAGAAATGACATTCGGCTTCTTGGACGCATCGAACTCAATTTCTTTTGCTTCAATGAGGTCTTGTATTTTGTTCTTCAAGGCCCAACAGTTATTAGTATCGTGACCAGGAATTTTAGAGTGATATGCGCAACAGGCAATTGGATGATAATGAGGGGATGTTATATTGGGGTTTTTCGGAGCTTCTTCCAAGTTTGCCAAGTTGGATCTCAGAAGATGCGGTAATACTTGAGACAGAGTCATGTTAATTCTGGTGAATTTCCTGACAGGCCTTTCCACCCTTGGTTGATTACTTCTTTGTTGATCATATATAGGTGTGATACGGTGGCAGAACCGACTGTTTTGGAAAATGTTGGTTTGCGTTTTACGTTTGTGTTTGTAAAATGTCACGGTAAGCAAGAGTCGCCACCGACTTTTATTTTATCCAACTGGAAAGCAAAAAAGCACAGAAAAATTCCTTTTTCGAGATTTTGAGTATGGGGGTAGATTATAGAAAGGAAAGGTGTTAGCACCCTTTCTATCAGTGGTTTTCCACAGGCTCTTAGGTACTTGCTCATCTTTAAAATTGCTTGTGCGTGTTTGTTTTGAAAAGTTTTGTTTTACTTTGTTTTAACCCTTGTTTCTGTCCTCAAGAGTGTTACGAAGTTGTTTTGAAAACTTTGTTTGAAAAGTGTTTGGTGTGAAAAAGTTTGTTGTTTTGAGCAAGTACCTAACAGTTATCTACCTACTCGGAAAAAGATCGTTTCTGTTCTTGTTTCCTTTAGACAGTGCTATCCCATTATTGAGAAATAGGTAGCATCGTTGTTGGATTTGTAAGGGTCAATTCGTAAGGGACGTACGATCAGTAAAGCAATGTTAGGACGTCTTAGTAATAACCCTAATGTCTTAAGATCATATTCGAGGCAACATTTCTGAGGCAACATTTCCGAACGGGACATTTGATCTTTGTTTAGACAAGAGGGCAACCACTAAGACACCCTATACTTAATGACCATTTACCGAAGGCAACCTAAGTGAGAGTATACCCTAGGAGTGCACATGTGCGAGTGATTTGATTTCAAGTTATTATCTTTGCACATCAGGGTTTGCTAGCCATTTTTAAATTAACATGCAGTCTTAACAAACAATCCTATTATCATACATCTAACAGTTAATATTCGCGAGAATTAAAATGCGAGAAATAAAACCTATTCTATTACAAGGCTTTGGGGTAGGGGTTAATTACATAGCCAAAAAACCCGGAAAACGATAAATAAAAGAAAATCCTAATTAAACTATTACATACCGTAAGCAGTTACATTAATATTGCAAAAATAGTAAATGCGCGCGATGAATCTAAGACGAGAGAATTAGGGTTTTGACCCCAACTACCTAATTAAAAGAAAAAATCATTGTTTTTGTGGTTTTTGATTATTTTGAGAAACTAAGATTTAATTGAATAAATAAAAAAAACCTAATTACTAATTAATTTAAAATAATTAAATAATTAAATAATTAAATCAACCTAATTTTGTATTTTTGTTTATTTTATGAAAGAAATAAAAATTAAATCACATGCTAACCCTAATTCTTCTAATTGATTTTAAATATATGAAAAAGTTAGAATTAATCCTAAATTAAATTAAACTAACATTAGATTAAATTTGGTAAAATAAAATAAAACCTAATTCTAAATTTGTGAAATTTGATTTTATGATTTTTTTTTGTGAAAAAAAGAAATTATTTGTGTTAGAAAATAATTTAAACAAATTAAATTAAATAAAAGAAAAATTAGAAAAGAAAAGGAATAGGCCTGAGGTAAATAGCAAAAGGAGGGGGTGTTGATGGCAAATTTGAGCCCAACAATTCTTGGCCCCATTGACTTTGCCAGATTCTGTACGTACGCTTGACTCTAGCGCATGGTGGACCCTCACGTGGGAAGCCTTGGATCTGGCATGCTGGGGATCTGATGGTTGGATGCTGATGACGCATGGTAGTCACATGGGAGACTCGTGCACCTGATTATGCAAGGAAAAAATATATGAAGCAATATGGGGACCTGGGGATCGAACCTAGGCCCTTGAGCACTATCACGCTGCATGCTTACCATCTGAGCTGGCCACGTTATTTGTACAAATACCAACAAGCAAACATTATATGATAAAACAAGTGGTTAAATTCAAACAATGCACGAAATTTGAATGGGCGAGTCATGGAGCGCCACGTTATCCTTCTTCTTCCTTGGCTCTGTCATTTTAGACAAAACCCTTTACCTACGGACACTGGGCGTAGGTACAACCCTTGTCCACTCCAAAACCTTGTACCTGCATGATAAATCATAACCAGTGGTACCAATCAACTCATTACAACCTCACGAGCATCAAGTACCACTATCCATGGCCAATTGTCCCTGTACAGAAAAACCCTAAAAATGAAGCAAGAACCCTAACTATGGCATCTTGATGTATAGTCAACAAAAATGTAATTAAGAATAACCATTAACTTGTAAATAACTCAAGGATTAGGAATATACTAATAAATCATGTTAAAGATGCCAGAATGATCGTATTCGATTTCAAAAAAGTATGGAAACTGTGTGACGCTTACAGTGCGATTCTGGGTGTGAGGAAGCTTGTTAATGATTGAATCTTGATCCTTGGATGTCCAACAAGCGATTGGGATGGTTATAATGCCTTGAAGTGGCCTGAAACCTGGAAATTGATTTACAACTTTTCTTGAATTTTTGCAATTTTGTTTTCTATTTTGCACGCCTCCAGCCCCTTGTTTTTGATCTACAAATTTTCCTTATGTACCCTAGAATGAATTAGGGTTGCAAACTTGTATCAAATCTCCCTCAATTAAGATTATTGATTCATGATTTGATCCTTTGTGCAAATCTTTTCAAATCAAGAAAAATGCAATATTTTCTATCCATATGAGCCTTGCATGATTTGATCCCACTTCCAACTGTATAATAGACCTAAACATGCACAAAATATCAAGATTTGATTAGATTTTGATATTTTCATTATTTTATTTTGATTTTATTTGATTTAATTGAAATAAAATTAAAATAAATGACAAAAATAAAAGAATGACAAGTGGAAGGGCTCATGGGTCGTGGGTCACATTACAAACCCAGTGCAAGCATAAAAAGTTGGGCCCATTTGGCAAAAAAAAATGCAATTTTGGCCACTTTTGACTTTTGGCAATTTTGCAAAAAGGGTCAACTTTGCCAATGCATAACTCCCTCAATTTTGACCCTAGACATGTGTTCTTGGACTTTTTAGAAAGCTTAATATGTCCTATAAGCAACCCTTTTTGTCTCATCTCAATTGAGTCTTCCATGTTCATGTATGAAGCTTTGACCCAAAAGGTGTTTTTGTTGACTTTTTAAAATGACCTATAATGTCCAAATTTATATATTCTTGTGAGTGCATATTTTGAACTTTGGAGATGAAGATGAATTGTAGGAAATTGCATCCTCTTCAAGATGAGCTTTGGATGGGTCATTTTTGATAAAGTATGAGAAAGTTATGCTTGGTCAAAGTTGAGTTGACTTTTCCCCAAAACCCTAATTTAGCAACTTTTGGGTTTTGATGAATTGTGAGTAATCCTTGAGGAATCATGATCAACCCTTGATCAAATAATGAATAATACTTCAAAAATTAGAATTTTAACCAAAAATCTTGAAGTTTGACTATATGTGGGCCACAGTTGACTTTTGCCCTAATATAGTCGATTTCTAGGCCTTTGAGCAATTGACTGAGAAAACTTCCTCTGCAAGGCTTGAAACTTGGAATGGATGATCTTGTGAACCTATTAGGACAACGGTGAGCATTTGAGATCCTTTGGACTCAAACATCTTGAGGCAAACTGAAACCCTAATTTGGGGTAGACTGCCTTAGGAGAGAGTTTGTCTGATCAACTCTTGGACTTCCTTGAGAAATTTGAGGACCTCGATTGAAATGTATTGAGAAATATGGGAGGGAAAATTTTGGCGTACAACAGCTTCCTCTGTTAAATCTTCTTAAACATGAGGATGTAGATTGGCTTGTCTGCCTTTCATGATCTGAAGGTTGAAGATGATTGAACACTAGAGTGCCCAGAAATTTGCACTCGCATGAAGTGGTACTGGTCTTTGTGATATCAAAAATGGGATTATAGATGCCATTTGGAGGTTGATGTCGGAAGATGGGCTTAAAGATGCCATCAGAAGAAGTGTCGATCGCATAAGAGATTCCTTTGCGAGAGCCCGTACACCTGTTGTTGAGGAGGACTACGCTGGGGAATGCTGGTCTCTGTCTTGAGAGAAATAGAGTTTTAGGAACTTCAGTTGTCTGTTACTCTATTGGGGAATCACCTCTTAGTTGAGGAGGTGACAATGAACTGCTATCTGGTCGTGCTCCAGGCTTCACAGTGATTTGTTGAGGAAAATAAGACTGACTGCTATCTGGTCGTGCTCCAGACTTCACAGTGACTTACTGGGGAGATGAGATTAAACTTGCTATCTGGTCGTAATCCATGCTTTGCAATTTCTCAATTCTTATCTAGTCATGCTCCAGGCTTCAGAAGGAATCAAGTGGTTATCCGGTCGCATCCGGGCTTCAACTTGAATTTAAGGCATACTAATATCCGGTCGATTTTCAGGCTTCATAGTAATTGGCCGAGTAAACTACTATTTGGTCGAATTCCAAGCTTCGCAGTACCTTATACTGTTATCTGGTCTTGTCCTAGGCTTCAATATCCTTTGCCGCTATCGGGTCGTGATCTAGGCTTCACAATGTCTTATACCATTATATGGTTGATTCCAGGCTTCATGGTATCTTGTATTGCTATCTGGTCGATTTCCAGGCTTCACAATAACTCGTTGAGGGTTAAGCTGTTTTCAGGTTGATTTCCGGGCTTCATAGCTTAAATTTAAGATATACCACTATCTAGTCGATTCCAGGCTTCGTCGCATTTTGGAGATATCAAGATATTATCCGGTCGATTTTCGGGCTTCATAGCTTGAACTGGAATAGAAATCTTAGTATCGATTTGACTGAACCAGGGAAAACTTGTGAAAACTTAAACTGGGAGAGAAATCTTAGTGTCGATTTGACTGATCCCAAGGGAGGTCTCGGATTAACTTTGACTGGCATAGAAATTAGGGGAATCTTAGCGGCGATTCGGCTGACCCAGATGAAAGTCTTAAAACATCTTCAACTAGAATAGAAACCTTAGTGTCGGTTTGACTGAGCCAGAGAAAAATTGTGAGAACTTGATTGTATCTTTCCATGAAAGGTAAAGAGTTAGTCGTATGTAATGTCATGATGTATGAAATGTATTGGGTAATGATGTTCCCAAAATAAATGAGATTGTGTTGCATGATGCGTATGCGTATGCCATGATGTATGGATATGCAATGTTCTTGTGATATTCTCCGGCCAGGGAGAATGAATCCTGGACTGCTGTTGGAGAGTACAAGGAGTCGAGTTCTTCATTCTCTCTAGGGATAATGGCCGGAGATGATTAGTTGGAGACTTGCGTCCGTTCTGCTCGAGAACATTCTACCGGGAGAGACTCTGTTTGAGAATAACCCTATAGGAGAATGACCTTGTGAGGAAGAGAGATACTTTGTCGGACGATCTGCTGATTTGGAGAAACGACTCCGCTGGGGATGAATTATCGTTGCCAGTGATAGATAAACTCTGCTTGGGGAGAATTTTGCCGACTCATTCGCGATTCTGAACCTCAGCTGGGGAGAGTTAACACCATTGTCTTTGGATACTTCCTATTCTGCGGGGAGTGTATGAAATTTCAGTTATATTCTTAAGCTGGCTCTATCCCTGGACCTAGTGGGTAGAGCAACCGTAAGGTTTGGACACTTATTGTTTGCCCCTGTTCCTGGAATTACGAGTAATTGTCTTTTGTTTCACATGTAAACATTTATGAGCAACAATTATCTTCAAATGCATATATCAAAAATGAATCATTGGACGTACTTGAAAAACAAAACAGAAAAAGAAAAAACAAATTGGAATTTCTAGTGAAAATGGATTGTATTGATTTTCGAAGTTGTCCTGTAACATGTGTTTTGTACAAGAGGCTGACGTCCTAGTAAGAGAATGCCGTTGAAAGATAGAAATTATACAATTTGTGAAAAAGAAAGAAAAACAACTATGTGAATAATCCCATTGGGTTCCAACTCTGCTATTGCCCTTATACCTTCAAGCGTCTCATCACTTTGCCCCTTGGTCGAAGGTAGGTCAGATTGATTGGCGCTGTCTGAGCTTGATAGTCGATACCGAAGTCTGGTTACAAGATGATCCAATGAGACATAGTGTTACACTTCGATCCCTAATTTTTGCCTGGACCGCCCTTTCGGGTTTTCAGTCCACCGGGATACCCTTTTTTGCCCAAGCCGCCTTTTCAGGTTTTCGACTTGCCGGGTGTACAGTTTTTTTCATTTTCCTCCCTTACTTTTGCCCGAACCCTTTTTGTTCGCCGGGAAGCCCTTATTTTTTCCTAGGCCAGTCAACCTAACAGGTCTTTGATTAGGCGTAATATCTTTTCACTATGTCTGTATTGACAGCGTGAGGAAGGTCGTCACCATCCATGGTGGTTAGAATCATAGCTCCTCCTGAGAAAATGTTCTTAACCACAAATGCCCTTCGTACGTGGGAGTCCATTTTCCCCTGGGATCACCTTGCGGCAGTATGATGCCTTTGATCACCAGATCCCCGACTTGATATTCTTGATGTCTGACTTTCTTGTTAAAAGCCTTGATCATTCGCTTTTGGTACGTCTGACCATGACAAATAGCCGTAAGCCTTTTTCCATTGATTAAATTCAGCTGACCAAGCCGGGTTTAAATCCAGTCATCCTCACTCAAACCCGCATCCTTCATAATCCGGAGAGAGGGCATCTGGACTTCAATGGGTAGGAATGCCTCCATGCCATACACCAAAGAATAGGATGTTGCCCCTGTCGATGTCCGTGCTGAGGTACGTTACCCATGAAGAGCGAATGGTAACATCTTGTGCCAGTCTTTGTATGTCACTGTCATTTTCTGCACAATCTTCTTGATGTTCTTGTTAGCTGCTTCAACAACCCCATTCATCTTCGCCCGGTAGGGAGAAGAGTTGTGATGCTGTATCTTGAACTGTTTGCAGAGCTCGGTGATCATCATATTGTTGAGATTTGTACCATTGTTCGTAATGATCCTCTCTGGTACACCATATCGACAGATCAGATTGTGTTAGATAAACCGCGCCACGACGTTCTTGGTTACTATAGCAAAGGAAGCTGCCTCAACCCACTTCGTGAAATAATCAATAACTACCAGAATGAAATGATGTCCGTTGGACGTAGTAGGTCTGATCTCACCTATCATGTCGATGCCCCACATTGCGAAAGGCCAAGGGGCTGTCAAAACATTCAGAGGAACTGGAGGTACATGCACCTTATCAGCATAGACTTGGCACTTATGACAGGTTCGAGAGTGCTGATAACAATCAGCTTCCATAGTAGACCAATAATATCCCGCCCGTAGGATTTTCTTTGCCATGGTATATCCACTGGAATGAGTTCCGAAGGTACCGTCATGTAACTCTGCCATGATCCTTTCTGCCTCGCTTTTGTCCACACATTGCAGTAAGGTTGAACCATGGTTACGCTTATAAAGGATCCCATTGCTGATGAAGAATTTCGCAGTGAACCTTCTCAGAAACTTCTTATCATTAACAGATGCACCCTCGGGGTATTCTTGAGCCTCAAGATACCTTTTTACCTCGTGAAACCAGGGTTTATCTGCTACCTCTTCAGTCTCGATGTCACAGCAATGTGCGGGTTCGTCCAACCTCTCAATGGTAATCTGGGGAGCTTCATTGTCCCACCTGACTTTGAACATAGAAGACATGGTAGCTAGCGCGTCCGCTAACTGATTCTCCTCTCTAGGGAAGTGTTCAAAGGTTATCTCCTTGAAGTGTG
Source organism: Vicia faba (assembly GCA_948472305.1). NCBI lineage: Eukaryota > Viridiplantae > Streptophyta > Magnoliopsida > Fabales > Fabaceae > Vicia > Vicia faba. Next base: position 1,439,010,051 of record OX451737.1, on the reverse strand, counting down.
GGAGCAATGTCAGTACATATTCTTTGTAAGGAATAATATTTGGATGCTTCGTATCCCACTCACCTTTGATCTGACTGATCACTAGAGAAGAATATCTGAATACACTCAAGAACTTAATCCTTAGGTCAATAGCAGCTCGGAGACCCAATTTGCATGCTTCATACTCCGCCATATTATTGGTGCAGTTGAAACATAATCAGGCGGTGAACGGAGTATGACATCCCTCAGGAGATATAATCACAGTGCCAATGCCATTACCCAACGCGTTAGAGGCTCCATCAAAATACATAGACCATCGGGATCCTTCCTCAGATCCTTCATCTGGTCCAGGTTTCTCACAGTCGTCACCAACATGATGTTCTCATCCGGGAACTCAAAATTCATGGATTACTATTCATTCACGACCTGATGCGCCAAATGATCCGCCAGCATACTCCCATTGATTGCTTTTTGAGTTGTGTATTAGATGTCATACTCATTTAAGATCATCTGCCATCTTGCTATTCTTCCGGACAAGGCGGGCTTCTCAAAGATATACTTGATTGGATCCATCGTTGATATCAATAAGGTGGTGTGAGTCAGCATATACTATCTCAGCCGGCGAGCAGCCCATGCCAAAGCGCAACAAGTTTTCTCGAGCAATGAGTATCGGGTCTCACAATCAGTAAAATTTTTGCTAAGGTAGTAAATAGCATGCTCTTTTGGGCCAGACTCGTCATGCTGCCCCAACACGCACCCCATTGAATTATCTAGTACTGTCAAGTATAAAATCAAAGGTCTTCCTTCAACTGGAGGCATCAGAATTGGTGGCTCTTGGAGGTATTCCTTTATTCTCTCGAAAGTGGTCTAGCATTCATCATTCCACTTTACCACTTAATCTTTCTTCAGCAGCTTGAAGATTGGCTCACAAGTAGCAGTCCAATGTGAGATGAACCGGGCGATGTAGTTCTGACGTCCCAAAAAGCCTCTAACTTCCTTTTCTATGCAGGGAGCCTACATCTCCTGTATGGCCTTCACCTTTGCAGGATCCACCTGAATACCTTTATCACTGATGATGAAACCCAGCAGCTTACCAGACCTTACCCCGAAGGCACACTTGTTCGGGTTTAACCTCGGCTTGTACATCTTCAACCTGTCAAATAGTTTCTGGAGATGATCAAGGTGTTCTTCCTTAGTCTGGGACCTTACAATCATGTCATCAATATAAACCTCGATCTCATGGTGAATCATGTCGTGGAACAAAGTGACCATGGCACGCTGATAAGTGGCCCCAACATTCTTCAATCCGAACGGCATGACCTTATAGCAAAAGGTGTCCCACTCTGTAATGAAGGTTGTCTTCTCCATGTCCTCGGGAGCCATCTTGATCTGATTGTAACCAGAAAACCCATCCATGAAGGAGAAGATCTTATGCTGCACGGTGTTGTCGACTAGAACATCGATGTGAGTAAGTGGGAAGTCATTCTTGGGGCTTGCCCTATTCAGATCTCTATAGTCCATACACATCCGTACCTTACCATCTTTCTTAGGCACCAAAACAACGTTGGCAACCCACTGTGGCTAAAAGGTGACAACTAAAATTCCCGCGTCAAACTATTTCATGACCTCAACTTTAATTTTCTCAGACATCTCAGGGCGCATACGACGGACCTTCTGCTTTACCGGAGGACAGTCTTCTTTAGTCGGCAGGCGGTGTACCACAATGTCAGTGTCTAAACCGGGCATATCTTCATAAGACCAAGCGAAGATCTCAACATAGTCGCGTATCATCTGTATCAACCGTTGTTTGACACTAGGCTCCAGATTCGCACCTATCTTGACATCTTTCCTGTCTTCCTCTGTACCCAAATTCACTGATTCGACTGGCTCTTCATGAGGTTGTATGGCCCTCTCTTCCTGCAGTAACAGTCTAGCAAGTTCTCCAGGTACCTCATAATCATCCTCACCTTCGTCCTCGGCTTGGTTGATCGGATTTTCGAAGTCATAACTGACAATAGCAGAGTTGTTATCAATGGGGTCCAAAGTGGATATGGATCTGCATTATGATACGTGAGTGCGTGTAAGAGAATAACTGTTTTTGATAAAGTAAGAGAAAGAAAAAGAAAAATAAGGAGTGCAAAATTTGTAATGCAAGAAACATCCAATGCTTTATTGATGATATATGAAAATGATAAATAATAATCCCTCACAAGCAAAGCCAAGGTGCCTCGGGCAAGGCACCGGGCCGTAAAGTTTTAAACTGTCTATTACAACTCTTAAAACAAAAGTCAATTACTGTGTAATAAAAGAAACAGGCATGAAGTCTTTCGATGTCCAGTTGTTCAATCCACCATTGGTTGTTGGGTAGATCCAGCTGTCGACATCCGGGTTCTCATCATCAACATCTTCCGTGGCAGAGACAACCTCAATATCATTGATTCCCGAGTCATGCTTGGGCATGGGTGCAGTTATGGCGTTGGGCTTCTCCGGAGCGTCAAACTCAATCTCTTTGGCTTCGATCAAATCTTGCACCTTATTTTTCAAATCCCAACAGTTGTTTGTATCATGACCTTGGCCGTCGGAGTGATAGACGCAACGGGCATTAGGGTTATATTGGGGAGAAGTGGTGTTGGGGTTCTTCGGGGCTTCCCTCAGAGTTACCATATTGGTCTTCAATAACTGTGGTAGAATTTGAGACAAGGTCATATTGAGCTGAGTGTACTATCTCTGTGGTCTCTTCACCCTTTGTTGACTGTTGCATTATGGAGCAATGGTGGGTCTTGATATCACCACCGCATTTACTGCTTGACGGTGTTCAGGTCTGCTTTGGCCTCTCAGACCGTAGACTGCACTAGCTTCTTTCTTAACGGTGAAAGGCTTCTTTACTGCACTTGATGAAGTATCCTTTTGTATCTTACAACTTCGAATACCAGCTTCTACTCTCTCCTAAGTCAAGATAAACTCAATAAACCCAGATGATGAACTGCCGATCAGATGATTGAAAAATGGACCAAATAGTGTCCCTAGAAACATGTCAACGAACTCCCTGTCAGACAGAGGGGGTTGGACTCTTCCAGCTAAGTCTCTCCACTTCTGAGCATAGTCCTTTAAACCTTCACTAGGACCCATAGACATACCCTGAAGCTGAGTACGAGTGAGAGCAAGGTCGGCGTTATACTAATATTGCCTGTAAAAGGCAGCAACAAGGTCTTCCCAGTTTCGGATGTTGGCTCATTCTAACTAATAAAACCATCCAAGCGAGTCCCTGATAGACTATCTTGAAAGAAGTGCACCCACAAATTTCTATCAGCAGTATGGGGTTAGATTTTTTTGATGTACGAGCGGAGATGGAGTTTTGGACAGGATGCTCCATCGTACTTGGTAAAAACCGGAGCTTTCAACTTATGAGGGATCACCACTCCCGATACCAATCCCAGCTCTTCGAAATCCAGACCAAGGATCTTCTGAATCTCCATAGCACTCAGACGGTCTTCTAGTTGTTTGTATCTATCCTCAGCAGGAGGATATTGCTCTTCATCGTAATCCGTATCGTTATCAGAAACTGTAGGACTAGGGTCCTTTGTCCTTTCTTGGTTCTCCCCGTCTTTGGATGAGGAGGTCAGATCAGCTGATTGTCTCAACCTTTCCCCATACCTTCTACCCATATTCAGAAGAACGACCTTCTTCTTCTTCTTCTTCTTCTTCTCCTTCAGAATGAGAGTCTTCAAATCCTCTTGCCCTTTAGCCAAGCTTAAGAACATTTGTTGGAATTGGGCGTTTTGTGCCTGAAGATCTTTGATGGCTTGATCAGAAGATATAACTGCTGAAATAAACAGCGAAGAAGATGAGAAACCTGTAATGGTACCTGTAATGGTGTGCATGATAATGGGATGCGTATGTAATGATTTCAAAGACTTTGGGAGATTTAAATTTGCAAACCAAAAATAAAATAAAACTTTATTAGATTAACTTGTAAAAGGTTCAACAATTCCTTTGAGGCGTTATAAAGAAATAAATGGAAAACAAATCTAAACTAAAAGCAAAATAAAAAATCCCATTGACGCTTCCCCTTTGTGCTGACATAGTCGTTGATCAATCATTCTTTCTCAAGGTGGCTGGTGAGCTTCAAGATCTTCCTTTCTTTCTCATGGTACTTCTCCCGGTAAGTATCCCTCTCCTCTTTCAGCTGAATCCAGGATCTCTGTAATGCCCTAAGATCAGTGGGCGTGTAAGGATAAAGAACTGTATAAGGAATGCCTTCTTCATTGGTAGGCTCCACAATCACTGGCAACACAGCTTCAAAAGGCATCCCAAGCTTCTGGGCGCGAGCTCGGACCCACTGTAGATAAGGCTTCATAGGGAGAGAAGTCTTTGGTCCTAGCTCTTGGGGGTCAGATCTGTTCACCATGCCCCAGGCTCGTATAAACCTTCGGCGGTGCTCGTAAACATCTTCCTTGTAGTCAAATGCAATATCCGTAAGAAGTAGCTCATGAGGACCATCTCTCCGAGCACGACCAAATTGTCACAAAGCTAGACAAGGACTGTAGGTTATACCCCCTCTAATTCCAAGCAACAGGACATTAGGGTATCCCCCACAATGATCAATGACAGCAGTGTCTTCCATAGCCCGGGAGCTCCAAAGAATATATGTGTGGGCAAGAGACATTATCCTGTAGGACCATCCCAAACCTTCTTCATTCTTCAACACAGACTTGGGGAGGTGCGAAATAAACCACCTCGACAGCAATGGCATGCAACATATAAGAGTCCCTCTTCTTCGCACAATACGAGTATAGAGGGCATGTAAGATATCACCCAGTAAAGTAGGCACATGATTGCGAGAGAGGAATATCTTAACCGCATTCACATTTACAAAGGAATCTGGATTCGGGAAGAGAACCAAACCGTAGATAAGGAGAGCCAAGATGTATTTGAAAGCCTGAAAATCCAAATTATCCCAGAACAGCTGAGCCTGATCCATCAAAAATTTGGCTAAGAAACCTTCGACCCCGCTTCATGTTTCCCAGTTGGATACTACATCAGCCCGTTTCAGATGTAGAGCTGAAGCAATGTCTTCTGGTCTAGGAGTCTCTTCCATACCTGTGAAAGGCACCTGCTCATCAAGCTTTGAGGTAACCGGGCTAAGAAGCTGACCATGCCTCTTAATGAACATAGAAGTCTCAGACACTCTTGAGGCTAACTCTTTAAGTTGAGCAGGTATTTGCACAAAGTTAACTCAGATGGTGTTTCTGCGCACGGAAGCCATAATCTGCAAAACAGAATAAAGATAAATTCCCCCAGTCTTTGAAATGGTTAGTATAATGAAGTATGCATGCCATGTTATGATGCATGATGTCATGATAAAAATAAACAACAGGTATAGCAGATAACAGGCCTGACAAAGGCAAACAAGTCACACAAAAGCCCTTAAGTTTAAGGCTTACAAGGGGTCAAAGGTATTACCCTCTTGAAGTTTAGTTGGTTTCAACCTGTCCTAGCAAAAGTAATCGGGTTCTAGAGGTTCTCAATATCACTGACCATCCTCCATCGGTCATGGTTTCAGCTTACGTAATCTTTTCTTGTGGCCAGAACTATCTCGAGAGTATGGTCTCAATGAGGTTAGCATCGAGTATCAACCAGTTCTCAGCTTTACACCGAGGCCGGCTATCTCACTACTTTCTAATGGCCAAGTTGGTCGATTAAGGGTTCTAAGGTCAGTTGATGCTTAACGACACATGTAGCGGCCCCGTATTCTCCTTGTTTCTCCACAAGGGATACCGATACCAACCAATGTGCCACATCAACATAGCTACTTCTTTAACCGTATCGGTCTACGTCGTACAGTTCCCTCACAGTTTATTGCTAATTACCTATAAGGTGTCTCCATATCCGGGTTAGGATCTATAGTAACTCCAAATACAAAACTCTTAAAAGTAAAGCAACCAAAACAAACAAGAGAAGCAAATATGATGAACTAATCCTAAGGTATACCCCACTTATTAATAATCCCCAGCAGAGTCGCCAGTTTTGTGATACGGTGGCAGGACCGACTGTTTTGGAAAATGCTGGTTTGCGTTTTGCGTTTGTGTTTGCAAAATGTCGCGGTAAGCAAGTGTTGCCGTCGACTTTTATTTTATCCAACTGGAAAGGAAAAAAGCACATAAAAATTCTTTTTTCGAGATTTTGAGTACGGGGGGGTAGATTATAGATAGGGAAGGTGTTAGCACCCTTTCTATCCGTGGTTTTCCATGGGCTCTTAGGTACTTGCTCATCTTTAAAATTACTTGTGTGTGTTCGTTTTGAAAAGGTTTGTTTTACTTCGTTTTAACCCTTGTTTCTATCCTCAAAAGTGTTACGAAGTTGTTTTGAAAACTTTGTTTGAAAAGTGTTTGGTGTGAAAAAGTTTGTTGTTTTGAGCAAGTACCTAACAGTTATTTACCTACTCGAAAAAAGATCGTTTCTGTTCTTGTTTCCTTTAGACAGTGCTATCCCATTATTAAGAAATAGGTAGCATCGTCGTTGGAGTTGTAAGGGTCAATTCGTAAGGGACGTACGATCACTAAAGCAATGTTAGGACGTCTTAGTAATAACCCTAATGTCTTAAGATCATATTCGAGGCAACATTTCCGAGGCAACATTTCCGAACGGGTTTGATCTTTGTTTAGACAAGAGGGAAACCACTAAGACACCCTATACTTAATGACCATTTACCGAAGGCAACCTAAGTGAGAGTATACCCTAGGAGTGCGCATATGCGAGTGATTTGATTTCAAGTTATTATCTTTGCACATTAGGGTTTGCTAGCCATTTTTAAATTAACATGCAGTCTTGACATACAATCCTATTATCATACATCTAACAGTTAATATTTGTGAGAATTAAAATGCGAGAAATAAAACCTACGCTATTACAAGGCTTCAGGGTAAGGGTTAATTACATAACTAAAAAACCCGGAAAACGACAAATAAAAGAAAATCCTAATTAAACTATTACATACCGTAAGCAGTTACATTAATATTGCAAAAATAGTAAACGCGCGTGATGAATCGAAGACGAGAGAATTAGAGTTTTGACCCCAACTACCTAATTAAAAGAAAAAAATCATTGTTTTTGTGGTTTTTGATTATTTTGAGAAAATAAGGTTTAATTGAATAAATAAATAAAAACCCTAATTACTAATTAATTTAAAATAATTAAATAATTAAATCAACCTAATTTTGTATTTTTGTTTATTTTATGAAAGAAATAAAAATTAAATTACATGCTAATCCTAATTCTTCTAATTGATTTTAAATATATGAAAAAGTTAGAATTAATCCTAAATTAAATTAAACTAACATTAAATTAAATTTGGTAAAATAAAATAAAACCTAATTCTAAATTTGTGAAATTTGATTTTATGATTTTTTTGTGAAAAAAAGAAATTATTTGTGTTAGAAAATAATTTAAACAAAATAAATTAAATAAAAGAAAAATTAGAAAAGAAAAGAAATAGGCCTGAGGGAAATAGCAAAAGGAGGGGGTGTTGATGGCAAATCTGAGCCCAACAATTCTTGGCCCCATTGACTTTGCCAGATTCTGTACGTACGCTTGACTCTAGCGCATGGTGGACCCTCACGTGGGAAGCCTTGGATCTGGCATGCTGGGGATCTGATGGTTGAATGATGATGATGCATGGTAGTCACATGGGAGACTTGTGTACCTGATTATGTAAGGAAAAAATATATGAAGCAATATGGGGACCTGGGGATCGAACCCAGGCCCTTGAGCACTATCACGCTGCATGCTTACCATCTGAGCTGGCCATGTTATTTGTACAAATACCAACAAGCAAACATTATATGATAAAACAAGTGGTTAAACTCAAACAACGCGCGAAATTTGAATGGGCGAGTCATAGAGCGCCACGTTATCCTTCTTCTTCCTTGGCTCTGTCGTTTTAGACAAAACCCTTTACCTACGAACACTGGGCGTAGGTACAACCCTTGCCCACTCCAAAACCTTGTCCCTGCATGATAAATCATAACCAGTGGTACCAATCAACTCATTGCAACCTCATGAGCATCATGGTACCACTATCCATGGCCAATTGTCCCTGTATAGAAAACCCTAAAAACGAAGCAAGAACCCTAACTATGGCATCTTGATGTATAGTCAACAAAAATGTAATTAATCATAATCATTAACTTGCAAATAACTCAAGGATTAAGAATATACTAATAAATCATGTTAAATATGCCAGAATGATCGTATTCGATTTCAAAAAAGTATGGAAACCGTGTGACGCTTACAGTGTGATTCTGGGTGTGAGGAAGCTTGTTAATGATTGAATCTTGATCCTTGGATGTCCAGCAAGCGATTGGGATGGTTATAATTCCTTGAAGTGGCCTGAAACCTGGAAATTAATTTACAACTTTTCTTGAATTTTTGCAATTTTGTTTTCTATTTTGCACGCCTCCAGCCCCTTGTTTTTGATCTGCAAATGTTCCTTATGTACCCTAGAATGAATTAGGGTTGCAAACTTGTATCAAATCTCCCTCAGTTAAGATTATTGATTCATGATTTAATCCTTTGTGCAAATCTTTCCAAATCAAGCAAAATGCAATCTTTTGTATCCATATAAGCCTTGCACGATTTGATCCCACTTCCAACTGTATAATAGACCTAAACATGCACAAAATCTCAAGATTTGATTAGCTTTTGATATTTACATTATTTTATTTTGATTTTATTTGATTTAATTGAAATAAAATCAAAATAATGACAAAAATAAAAGAATTCCAAGTGGAAGGGCTCATGGGTCGTGGGTCACATTACAAACCCAGTGCAAGCATAAAAAGTTGGGCCTATTTGGCAAAACAATGCAATTTTGGCCACTTTTGACTTTTGGCAATTTTGCAAAAAGGGTCAACTTTGCCAATGCATAACTCCCTCAATTTTGACCCTAGACACGTGTTCTTGGACTTTTTAGAAAGCTTAATATGTCCTCTAATCAACCCTTTTGGTCTCATCTCAATTGAGTCTTCCATGTTCATGTATGAACCTTTGACCCAAAATGTGTTTTTGTTGACTTTTCAAAATGACCTATAATGTCCAAATTTATATCTTCTTGTGAGTGCATATTTTGAACTTGGGAGCTGAAGATGAATTGTAGGAAATTTCATCCTCTTAAAAATGAGCTTTGGATGGGTCATTTTTGATAAAGTATGAGAAATTTATGCTTGGTCAAAGTTGAGTTGACTTTTCTCGCAAAATCCTAATTTAGCAACTTTTGGATTTTGATGAATTGTGAGCAATACTTAAGGAATCATGATCAACCCTTGATAAAATGATGAATAATACTTCAAAATTAGAATGTTGACCAAAAATCTTGAAGTTTGACTATATGTGGGCCACAGTTGACTTTTGCCCTAGTACAATCGATTTTTAGGCCTTTGAGCAATTGACTGAGCAAACTTCCTCTGCAAGGCTTGAAACTTGGCATGGATGATATTGTGAACCTATTAGGACAATGGTGAGCATTTTGGATCCTTTGGACTCAAACATCTTGAGGAAAACTGAAACCCTAATTTGGGGTAGACTGCCTTAGGAGAGAGTTTGTCTGATCAATCCTTGGACTTCCTTGAGCAATTTGAGGACCTTACTTGAAATGTATTGAGAAATATGGGAGGGAAAATTTTGGGGTACAACAGTAGGCTTGGGAATCATATCAACCCCCACCATTGGTCGGCGTTCAGACCTATCTTGGTTCCTTTGTGAATATACAGCAGCTACCTCTTTCTTCCCGATGAAAGGCTTCCTTACAGTTGTAGAAGAAGATGAATCCTTCTGAATCTTTCCACTTTTTATGCCAGCTTCCACCCTCTCTCTGGTCAATATTAGTTCAGTAAAGCCTACAGATGAACTTCTGATTAAATGGTTAAAGAAAGGGCCAGATAAGGTGCCTAAGAACATGTCCACCAACTCCCTTTCAGACAGAGGGGGTTGAACTCTTCCAGCCAAATCTCTCCATTTTTGTGCATAATCCTTGAAACCTCCATTGGAAGCCACGGCCTTACTCTGGAGTTGAGTACGAGTAGGTGCCAAATCAGCATTGTATTGATATTGCTTGTAGAAAGCTGCGGCAAGATCTTCCCAATTGTGGACGTTGGCTCTTTCTAGTTGGTAAAACCAGTCGAGTTGTGTTCCAGATAGACTGTCTTGGAAAAAATGCACCCATAAGTCTTTATCAGCGGTGTGGGGTCGAATTTTCCTCAAATATGATCGGAGATGCATTTTAAGGCATGACACTCCATCATACTTTGCAAACATAGGCACTTTGAATTTTAGAGGAATCACAATCCCCGACACTAGTCCCAATTATTCAAAGGCTAAGCCCGACACCTTTTGTATTTCCATCACGCTCAAACGCTCTTCGAGATGCCTGTACTTGTCATCAGCTGGAGCATATTGTTCCTCAGAGTAGTCTTCCTCTTCTTCCTCCTCTTCTTCTGATTCTGACAGGACAGTTGTTTCCTTGCCTTTCCCTTCTCCTTCACCGGATGTTGTTGCAAAATTCAAGGTCCTTCTTGTCTGTCCCTGAAATCTTCTTCCATGTTTAAGACTCCAGTCACCTTCTTTGTTTTCTTTTTCCTCTCTTCAGCCAGGAGAGTCTTCAATTCTTCTTTCCCCTTGGCTGGGGTTATGAGCAACTATTGAAACTATGTATTCTGAGCTTGAAGATCTTTTACTATTTGCTCGAGATCCATCTTACTGAAATAAACAGTAGAGAGATGAGGGGACTTGTTGCAAAAGACTTGTTTATGTTATGATGAATGATATGTGCATATGCAATATTTTCAAGGATTTCAAAGATTCAAATTTGTTTTAGACAAAAATGAAACACACGTTATATTAATAAGATAAATTTTGAGTACACCAATGCCCCTTGGAAAAAAAATACAAAACTCTAAGATAAAAAAGTAGTGCACATCCTCTTTGGTGCGATGTAGGCATTCAGAGTCCTCTCCTCATGAAGTAGCCTAGTGAGCTCCAAAACCTTCTTCTCTCTTGCGTAGAATTGGGCTTCGAAAGTATCTCGCTCTCCTCTGAGTTGTATCCAATCCCTCTGTAGGTCTTCAAGAGATGTGGGCATGTCAGAATGTAGGATAGTGTATGGAATATCTCCCTCCTTGACAGGCTCGATGATTACCGAGAGAATGGAGGGGTAAGGTATCATAAGACTCTGAGCACGAGTTCGTACCCATTTGAGGTAAGGCTCAAGAGGGATGGAATTCTTCTGCCCCAAAGTCTTGCTATCCATCTTGTTTAGCATCCTCCAAGCTCGGATAAATCTCTGGCGAAGACCTTGATCGTTGTTGTCGTAGTGGAATACCAAACCTTGAATCAGCATCTCGTGCGGGCCATCCCTCCAGGCATAACCAAACTTCCTTAAGGCCAAGCATGGGTTGTAGGTGATTCCTCCCCTAATGCCAAGTAAAGGGACATTAGGAAATTCTCCATAACGCTCGACAACGATAACATTTTCTTTGCAACGGGAGCACCAATGAATGTCTGAATGTTTGAGCGTCATCTATCTTTGTGACCACCTTGATCCTTGCTCATTTTTTAATACAGATTGGGGAAGATGCAAAATAAACCACCTTGCCAAGAGAGGAGTGCAACATATCAGAACACCTCTTTTCCTCATTGTGCGAGTGTGAAAAGAGTGTAGGATATCTCCTAGCAATGTAGGCACCGAGTTGCGGGATATGAAGATTTTGACGGTGTTGACATCTATGAGTTGTTCAGGATTTGGAAACAAAACCATCCCATAGATGAGGAGAGCCACAATTTCCTCAAAGGCTTGTAAGTCCAAGGAGTTCCAACAACTTTGGGCTTTCTCGAACAAGAACTTTGCTAGGAAGCCTTTGACACCACTCCTTATTTCCCAATGAGTTGTGACATCAGATGAGTGCAAATGTAGAGCTTGAGCAATCTCTTCTAGATTTGGATCTCTTTCCCTATCGTTGAAAGGTAGTTGATTGAGAATAGGAATCCTCAAGAGTTGGGAGAATTCTTCCAAAGTAGGCACGAGTTGATAGTCGGGAAATGTGAAGCAATGGTGCAAAGGATCAAAGAACTGAAAGAGCACCTTCATCATATCCTCATATGTGTTGGAGGTGACCAAGTTGAGTAGACGACCATGTCTTTTGGTGAATGGAGAGTTTTCAGGAATCCTTGAAGGTAGCTCCTTTAGTTGTGGAGGAATTCTCACAAGGTTGACTTGAATAGTTTTCCAGCGAGGTGAATCCATTTCCTACAAAACAAGAACAAAGATGAGTCCCAAAATCCTTGAAATGGTTAGTGGATGCATATGATGTTCATGATGTCCATGATGTTATGTACAAGTATGCGTATACAAGCAAAGAAAACAAGTCCTTAGGTTTAGGCTTGCATGGAGTTTTATAGGTAAGTACCCTCTTGAAGTTTAGTTGGCTCAAACCTGTCCTAGTAATAGTAACTGGGTTCTAAGGAGCTCAATATCACCAAATTGTTTCCTTGGTCACTGTTTCAGCTCAAGCCTCTTTAATGGCGACCGAAATATCCCAAGAAACCAAACCTCAATGAGTGTAGTATCAAGTATCTACTAACTTCGGACTGCACCAAAGCCGGTTATCTCACTATATCCTAAAGGCCAAGTTGGTCAAGTAAAGGTTCTAGAAGTTCATTAGTGCTTCATGACATCACTCAGCAGCCCCATATTCTCTTTGATTAACTCAAAGGCTACCGGTACCCACAAAATATCCCACTAACATAACTATTGCTTAGACCATGCCGGTATACCCCGCACCGTTTCCACAATGTATTGCTATTTACCTATAATGTATCCCAAATCCGGGTAGAAGATTCAAACCCAAATAAAGAACCATAATGTAAATCATACAAGTCAAACAATGTAAGCAAGTAAATGTGATCTAAACCCTAAGGTAACCCCACTTTTAGAATTTTCCCCAACAGAGTCGCCAGTTCTGTGATGCGGTGGGAGAACTGACTTGAAGGTTTTGCATTTTATCGCAAATGTTGCGGTTAGTAAGAGTCGCCACCGACTTTTCTTTTATCCAAAAGGAAAGGCGAAAAAGCACAGGAAAGACCTTTGAGATTGTTTCTTGAGTTCGCTGGGTAGATTATGAAAAGGGAAGGTATTAACACCCTTTTCATCCATGGTTTTCCATGGGCTCTTAGTTACTTGCTAGATCACTTGCTTTTGTTGTTTGAATTTGTGCTTGGTGTGGTTTTGAAAGTATTTTGTAAAAGAGGCCTTTGTCTAGGCGATCTTTGTAATGATTCTCATTTGTAAGAATGTATACAAAGATGTTTGTCTTTTTGAAAATATTTTCAATTTTGTAAGATGTTTGGAAATGTGTTTTTTTTTGTTGAAAATAGCAAGGATATTTGTTTGAAATGCAGCAAGTAACTAAAAGTAATCTACCTACTCAAATGTCTTTCTTGTTCATTTTCTTTTTCTTTGACATTGTTGTCTTACCATTGATTTGGTAAGCAACCCTATCTTTGGATGTAAACGGGACGGACGTGGGTCATCGTATGACCATGATTAGCAATATTGCAAAGTATCTTAGCATTTTTTGAGGGACTAAGATCATTTTTATAAGGCAACTTTGAATAGCGTCATCAAAGGTCTATAATCTTATATTTGTTTGTTTTTGCTAAGACACTTTACATGCGTAATATGGCTATTTTTGTACAAGGCAACCAAGTGGAGTAACCCTAGGGGTGTTTGTGTGTAAGTGTGTCATTTTCATGTTTGATTTTGTCTTGGATTAGAGTTTTCTATTTGGTTGATTTTATCTTGCCATACAAAACCTAATTACTAGCATGTTATGTTAAGCGATAAATTGCGAAATTTAAATATTACTACGCTATTACAACATTTTGTGGGAGGGGGGGTATACAATTGATGAATGGGGATTGCAATAATATAAACCTAATTAATCTATTACAACCAAATCGAATTTATACAAGTATTGGAATAAATAATGTACAAGGCAATTTAAATATGCAAAGATATATAAATTCAAGAGAAAAAAAGATTTTGTTTTGTTTTTTTATATGAAAAAGTTTTAAACTAAGCCTAATAAATAAGTCAAGGTTAAACTTAAATTAATTAAGAAAAGGAAATTATTTTATAGAAAATATTTTGATTAACCCTAATTCTAATTTGTTAAAAGAAAATAAAATTTCTTTAAGTATTCTTTTGGTATTTTTTGTCTTGAAAATAATAAATGGTACTTACGAAATATTTTAGTCTTTTTATATATTAAAATAAAATATTAATAAGTATGAGAAAAAAGAATAAATAACTAACCTAATTCTATTTTAATTCACAAGTTTATTAAGAAAAATAGTTAATATATATAACTAAATAAAAATATTTTTTATGAGAAAATAAGATAAAATAAACAAAATATAATACTTATCATTTTTATATTTTTTATGATTTTATATTATTGAGAAATATACATTTGATAAAATATAATGAAAATAAAAATATTAAATAAAATATATGGGCCAGGGGTGCCATGAGTAAACTGGAGGCAGAAAGTTAGTAAAAATATCAGGCCTAATGCTCATAAGCCCACGCTGCAAACAAAAAAAGATGAAAAAATGTGGAAAAATTGCAAAAGGTAGCGCCAAGGCTCGAACCCGTGACCTAAGGCATTTCTGCGCGCTGCCTTGCCACTGGGGTGGCTGTACATCCGTTAGTTCAAATGGAAACAAAAATACATAACATAAAACACTTTCTTGCTCTGTACTTCATCTTCAACCTCTAGCTAGCCGGACCCCCTGTAACCCTTTCATCTCTCAACAAAAATGGAAAGTGATAACATGAATATTATAGCATTTTACTTCACGATTCTAACCATGTGCATAACTAAAACTATAAGTCCAAGATTAGAGATAATTTTGTTGGCCCTAATTCTTAACCTAATTTTTCCAGAAACTTCAAACTCAAAATTCTCTAAACTCAGGCTAAATAAATGCAAGCTATGGATATGTACAGCTTCATAGAAATGATGTCTACATTGTATATTCACAAATGGAAAGCTAACTATGCCTGTATTAAGAGTTAGAAAAACAGAAAACTCACCTTGAAAATGGAAATTGTGTTTTGGAAATGAGCTTGCTTTAGGATGCTGTGATGATCAGGTTAGCTTCCTTGAACCTCTAGGAAGCTAATGCAATGCTTAACTTGTCTTGAGGGTGGCTGGAATGATCTGGAGAAGTCCACCTGTGTTACTCTATTTTTGAAGTTCAACAATGGGGAAGATGGGTTACAGTGATGTTTTAGGGTGTGGGATGGTTTACTTGTAAGGTAAGGAAGCTTAGGGAAGCAAAAGGCATGAAAACGCACGAGTGGAATGGAAGATTCAGTTCACAAGTCAGAAATGGCAAGTTTGGAGGCTTGGTATGCAATTTCTGATTCTAGGGTGTTTCAAGGCTTGGGCATTCATTCTTTTAGTTGCAAAATGAAGGCTTTATATAGAGCAAAAGATTGGAGGACTTGTGCTTGCTCAGAAGTACGAGATCACATGTCTTGCTACATTTCTTGTTTTTGAAGCAAGGTGAGGAGACAAGTCCCTAAGTGTTGTACATGCATGGTCTGGTTTGGTAGAGGCTTCTGGAAAGTTGCTCTTTGTTGTGGCTTTGCTTATGTGCAGAGAAAACAAGTGCAAGGCTCAAGGAGTGAAAAGTTGCAAAAGTTATGCTTTATCAAAATGGAAATGGCACCTTTGTGCCAAAAATGGAATTGTTCATGTACAAAGCATTGAATGCTTGGCTTTATGGCATGAAACTTTGTGCGATTCATTAATGGTGGAGTGACAAACGAGTTTGAGGCCTGAAAAGTGAAGATTGTACAGCATGCTTGAGGATTTGAATTTTGTTCTTCATGAAATGGCTTGAAATCAAAGTGAGAAATTGCCAACTTCATCTCTTCGATTCTCCCTAATCAAGAATGATCTCAAGGAGTTCTTGTACATTTTGGAAAGCTTTCAATGTGCTATATAACTCATCTTTGAATTGCTTTCCAAGATTCCTCTTGGAACTAGGTGAAAAGTTGCCATGAAGTTAGGTCAAAAACCTGCCTAAACTAGGGCAAAATTTCACTAAGTTATTTTAGTTCATGAGCTTGTATTCACAAAATCATATCTTGAAATCCAAGCATCTTTAGGAGAAATTATGTGAAGCAAATTTTTAGATTTCATGGGGATCTACAACTTTCACGTTGGGAACTTTCTTTAAATCATCTTGTATCATGGTAAAAATTTGGCTTAAAGTTGAGGAAAAAAAAAGAAATTTTCTATACTTAGAAAAATTTCTAAGTTAAGAAATTTCAAAACAAAATCTTCAATCTTCGATTTCTTGATGAACAAGTTTCACATTTTGAAAAGTTTTGATGAATTATGATCTTTGGCACTTGAATTTGACCAAAAAGTCAAAGTTTGACTTTTCAGTATATAATTGACTTTTGATCAGTTGACTGAAAAGTTCATCTGTCAATCCAATGAATTTGTAATGTTTTAAACCATGTCATTAGGTCAAGATGATGCAATTGAACTCTTGAAATCATGCTTCAAACCAATTGATCATTTGCTAGGTCAAAAATCAGAAATTGTCCTTTCTCAATCAAAACTCTAATTTTGACCATTTTGCCCTTTTGATGATTTGATTAAATTTTTTGAGGAATTATGGTCCAAACTTGATCAAATGATATATATGATTCTAAAATGTTGACGTGGATCAAAATTTATGAATTTTGATTGTGAATTGGCCATGGTTGACTTTTTTCCCAATACAACTGATTTTTAGGTCAACTATCCAATTGACTGATCAAAAATGTGATTCAAGGCTTGAAACTTGTCATGTGTAATCTTGGGGGTCCATAATTGTCCTTGAAAGTCATATGAAGCATTTATAGTCCAAAAATTTTTAGGCAATCTCAAATCCTAATTTGGGTCATCAGTGCATGATGAGATGTCTTGAGTTGGTCAAGCCCTAATCCAGTCTTGAGTCAAAGAGATCTTGTGAGAAAAATATTGATAAATGAGAGGGAAAATTTTAGGGTACAACATTGTGTTTTGAAAAGTTTTGTTTACTTCGTGATAACCCTTGTATCGGTCCTCAAGAGTGTAACGAAGTTATTTTTGAAAACTATTTTGAAAGTGTTTGTGTAAAAAAGTTTTTATTGTTTTGAGTAAGTAATTAAGATTTTCTACCTAATTGAAAAAAGCTCTATTTGTTTTCCTTTTAGACAACACTATCCCATTATTAAGGAATAGGTAGCACCGTCGTTGGAGTTTGAGGGACTATCAAAAGGGACGAAATGGTCATTGAAGGCAACATGTAAGGATACCTTAGCATTTCGAAGGGACTGTCATCATATATTCGTAGGCAACATCGAGGGACAAGATCATTTCTCGTAGGAAACTCGAGGGACATTGAGAGACTATGATCTTTATGATGATTTTTAGATTGAAGGTCTTTTGCTAAGATATCCCTACGTTCGAGGGACACGACCATTATTTCTGAGGCAACCAAGTCAGGCAAACCCTAGGAGTGAGCATGTGCGAGTGTAATTTTCAGTTAATTTATCTTTGCACATTTAGGGTTTTCTACCATATTAATTTTCAGTTTGTCTTTCCATACAATCCTATTAACAAACATCTAAGCAGTTTATAGTTTGCAGAATTAAAAGCAAGAAAGTTTCAAGTCCTAGCTATTACAAGGCTTTTGCAGATACATGATTATTTTGGACTAAAAATAAAAATGTGGAATTTAAACCCTAATTACTATTACAACCTCGAAATAGTTACAATAATAATAAAAGGAAATTAAAAAATGCGCGCGGCGAATTAAATGCGAGAATAATTTAGGAAACCTAAAAAATCTATATGAAAAAAGATTTAGGATAGTTTTTTTTTGAGAAAAATTAATTAGGTTATGTACAATTTAAAACCATAATTTCTAATTAATTTAAATTATAAAAAAGGAATTAAATTTTCCCAAAATTAAATTAAACTAATTAATTAAGGAAATAAAATATTTTTATGAAGAAAAAAAATGATTTTTATGTTTTTTTTAATGATTTTTTGGTGTTATTTTAATAAAGGAAAATAATTAGTAAAACAATTAAAAAAAATTAAAATAGAAAAGAAAAGAATGGGCATGTGTTGTGCCAACCTGAGAGTGCACCATAGTCCTTCATTGTTTGAGGCGTTGGATCTGAATTATTGATACATCCAATAGCCAAATGATGGTAGCGCATGGTAAGCGTTTTGGATGATGATGCATTGAATATGTAGAAACAAAGTAAGAAAACAAAATTTGCTGGGATGGTTAGTTATATATATAATAACATAAATAAAATATAAAGGAAATAAAATGGTCTTTCCCAAACGCGCGCGTGATTCAAATCACCCAATAGGATTCTGCCACCTAATTGTCTTCTTCCCCATAACTGTTACTTTTGGCCACACTTTTACCTACAGTCGTTTTCGTCACTAAAGACTATAGTGACAGATTTTGTTCGTAGCCATAAACCTGTAAAATTCAAAAAAATGCAGCACAAGCAGAATAAATTCAAACCAAAGACACGGATCAACTGCAAATCATCTCCTGAGCATGATATTACCCCTAATTTTGTCCAATTTTGCCTTTATGTAGAATTCCCAATTTGGGACCTCAAAACCCTGACAATGGCATCGTGCCATTCCTGCACTTAAACTTCAATCAAACCAATAAAAAACATTGCAAATATGATAGCAAGCATGGATATATGATCAAAACATGTTTATGATGGATAAATCATTGAAAAGGAATCTTGAAAAAAGATGCAAACCGTGGCACTGTGAGGCGTGATTTCTGAAGGTCTTAAGGCTTGAGGATGATTGGAATGGCTTCAGAACACGTCCAGGAACAGATTGTTGGTTTTGGAATTACTTGAAACGACCTATGGAAGAGAATATGGTCTGCACTTTTTCTTCCAAAATTTGCAATTTCTTCCCCTTGTTTTCACGACCCCAAACCCTTTTTTATGCTTTAGAGATGTTAGGTATATATGATAGAATGATTTAGGTCAACAAAAACTAGTCATATCTTTGCAAATTATGGAGATTTGATTTCATTCTTTGCCTTGTATGATTTGTTTCCAAAATAGACCAAATTAAGATCTTTTCCAATCAATTAGCTCTGGCACCAATTTTTTTATTTGATAGTTGTTTATGGACTCATAATATGCTCATAAAATCAAATCTTTGATTTTATTTGATTATTCTACTATTTAAATTGATTTATTTTGATTTAAATGGATAAAAAAAAATAATAATAAAATAATAGGTGGATAAGATCAGGGGTCATGGGCCATCTTAGTAATAAGTTTCAAACAAGAAAACATTGGCCCATTTGGAAAAAAGTCATTTTGATCAATATTGACTTCATGCACATTTCCAAAAATTGGTCAATTTTGACAATACATATCTCCCTCAATTTTAACTCTAAGAGGGTGTTCTTTTATTTTTATAAAGCTTAGTATGTCCCCTAAACAACCCTTTTGTTTTAATCTCAATTGGGTCTTCCATGTTTATGTAAGAAGCTTTGACCCAAAAGGTGTTTTTGTTGACTTTTCAAAAGGACATATAATGTAGAAATTCATATCTTTTGATGAGTGCATATTTTGAACTTGTAGGATGAATATGAGTTGTAGGGAATTTCATCCTCTTCAAAATGAGCCTTTGATGGAAAATTTCTGATAAAGTATGAAGAAGTTATGCCTGGTCAAAGTTTGGTTGACTTTTCTTATGAAACCCTAATTTAGCAACTTTTGGGTTTTGATGAATTTGGGGCATCCCTTAAGGAATCATGATCTGCCCTTGATAAAATGATGGATATATCTTCAAAATGTTGTTGTTGATCAAAAAATTTTAAGTTTGACTATATATGGGCCACAGTTGACTTTTGACCTAATACAGTCGATTCTCAAGCATCTGAGCAGTTGACTGAGCAAACTTCTTGTGCAAGGCATGAGACTTGACATGGAGAATCTTGGGAACATATTAGGGCCTTGGAGAGAATTTGTGTCCTTTCTGAAACACTCATCTTGATGAAACTGGAAACCCTAATTTGAGACACACTGCCTTAGGAGAGAGTTTGTCTGGTCAACTCTTGGGCAAACTTGAGCAAATTGAGGATCTCTATGAGTATGTTTTGAGTAAAATGAGAGGACAAATTTTGGAGTACAATATCTGCCCCTGTTCAATCTTCTTAAACCTGAGGATGTAGATTGGCTCATCTGCCTTTCGTGATCTGAAGGTGGAAGATGATTGAACACTAGAGTGCCCAGAAATTTGCACTCGCGTGAAGTGATACTTGATTTGTGATATCGGGAATGGGCTTATAGATGCCATTTAGAACTTTCTAGAGAATTTTCGGATATGGGCTTAAATATGTCATCCAAGATGTGACGGAGTACCGTTGGAGATGGGCTTAAATATTCCATCTAGAGGATGTTGATTTCCTGAGACATTCCTTCGATGAGAGTCCCTGCTCCCGTCGTTGAGAAGGAATCTGCTGAGGAATGTTGGTATCTGTCTTGGGAGAAATAGAATTTTAGGAGCTTCAATTGTTCGTTACTCTACTGGGGAATTAACTACAGAGGTGAACTGCATATCTGGTCAGTGTATAGGCTGCATCGCGACTTACTAGGGAAATGCGAAACCAATCGGGTTTGATCAGGTCCAGGTCTTACAGTGTTGTGGAATGTTGTCTGGAGATAAGAGAAAATAAACCTGGATGGTAAGTTTATGAGAAGGAACCTGGATAGTAGGGCTTATGGGAAGGAACCTGGGTAAGGTTGTTTCGTGAGGAGTTTGGGTAAAACTGCATCTGAACCGAGAAGGAAACTGGGTAAGGTTGCTTTGTGAGGAGTTTGGGTAAAACTACATCTGAACTAAGAAGGAACCTTGGTAAGGTTGCTTTGTGAGGAGTTTGGTTAAAACTGCATCTGAACTGAGAAGGAACCTGTGTAAGGTTGCTTTGTGAGGAGTTTGGGTAAAACTGCATATGAACTGAGAAGGAACCTGGGTAAGGTTGCTCGTGATGAGTCTGTGTAGGGCTTTCGGAGGAACCTGGGTAAGGTTACTTCGGGATAAGTCAGTGTAAAACTTCGGCAGGAACCTGAGTAAGGTTACTTTGGGCTAAGTCTGTGTAAAACTTCAAGAGGAACCTGGGTAAGGTTACTTTGTGATAAGTTCGTGTAAAACTTCAAAATGAGTCGGGGTAAGGTTACTTTGAGATAAGTTTGTGTAAAACTTCAGGAGGAACCTGGGTAAGGTTACTTTGTGATAAGTTCGTGAAAAACTTCAGAAGGACCTGGGTAAGGTTACTTTGGGATGAGTTCGTGTAAAACTTCAGGAGGAACCTGGGTAAGGTTACTTTGTGATAAGTTCGTGTAAAACTTCAGGAGGAACCTGGGTAAGGTTACTTTGTCATAAGTTCGTGTGAAACTTCAGAAGGAAAGGTATGAGAAAGGACCCATGTAAGATTTTTTAGGATAAACCCGTGTGAAGCTGTGTTTAGGAGAAACCCGTGTAAGATTGCTTCATGACGAACCCACGTAAAACTGTATTTGATCGCGTAGATAATTACTCTGTCTAGTTTCAGGAGCTAATCTTGAACTTGCTGGAAGTTGTTGATGATAACCATATTTCCTGAAAAGGTACATGATTAATTGTATATAATGCATGAAATACATTGTATGATGACATTCTCAAAATAAATGAGACTATGATGTATGCAATGTGTATGCGCACATCATGATATATGAACATGAAATGTTATTGTGACATATCCGAGTGGGAAAATAAATCCCTGACCACTGCTGGAGAGTAATGGAAATTGAGTTCCTGACCGTCATAGAAAAAGTGGTTCTTCTACTTCCGCTTGGGATGGTGAACCAGAGATGACTATGTTGGGAATTTGCCCCTTGTTTACGGATATTCTGCCGAGGAGAGACTCTGCTTGAGAACAACTTTGCGGGGGAATAACTCTGTTTAAGAGAGGAGATGCTTTGCTGGAAGTTCTTGCCGATTCAGAGAGATAAATTCTGCTGGGGGATAAACTTCAGTAGCCGGAGGAATAAACTCTGTTAGGGATTGAGCTTCTGTATTCAGAGAAATAAACTCTGCTTGGGAGATAACTTTACGAACCTCTTGCGATTATGAAATTCGATCGGGGAATATAGATGTCGATTCTCTGAAGGAACTTTACTAGGGAACGTAGCTCCTGTTTGGGGAAGCCGATGTCAAAGCTTTAGTCGCCTCTACTCTGTGGGGAGTGTAGATGTCACAGGGTCGTAAGCTGAGGATACGACAATAACTTTGCATCAGGACTTTTCTGCCCCTGTACTTGCTGGAGAAAGTACCCACTGAAGCTTTGTGGATGCTGATCAGGATAATAAGTCTTCTATTGATAAGCAAATGATAAGATGACGGGACATAGTCGTATGCTTCAAATCCCTAACTTTTTCCTGGACCGCCCTTTCGGGTTTTCAGTCCACCGGGATACCCTTTTTTGCTCAAGCCGCCTTTTCAAGTTTTCGACTTGCCGGGTGTACATATCTTTTTTGCTTTTATCCCTAATTTTTGCCTGAACCCTTTTGGTTCGCCGGGATGCCCTTATTTTTTCCTAGGCCAGTCAACCTAGCGGGTCTTTGTTCACGCGTAGTATTTTCCGACTATGTCCATGTTCACCGGGTACGAAGAATTGTCACTGTCCATAGTAGTAAGTGTTATCACACTACCAGAAGATGTTTGTTTAATCGTACATGATTCGTTGCTGGAATTCATGCCCAATGCCCCAAGGGATTCAGACGGAGATCTGGCCCAGGCTATTTGGCATCTTTGAGAGATTCCTTGAATCTTGACTTGACTGCCCTAGATGATGGACAATGATCATGCCGTGCCCCTTGGTTGGAAGTGTTTTTCCACTTGAGGTGATCCTTTTTATTGAGAAGGTTTTTGTTCACTAGATATTCGTTATGCGAATTTCTCTGCTGCTAAACAAATAGTCATATGCAAAAAATATTGTTTTAAGAATGCAAAGCTTATGTCTGTCTTGAAGTTTGAAAATTCATTTTTTAGTAACACAAGTTTTTTTTGTAAAAGTGTGATGTCAACTCAGGATTTATAGCAAACCTTATAGGAGTCAGGATACCTTTTGTAACAATATGCTTTCGAACTAACCCATGTTTCAGCTAGGAATTTTAAGGGTTATAACGTAGCCTGGTTCACGGTTCAAGAAACAAAGGATAAAGGCTCAAAATTTATTTGTACCCACCCGTTCTTCGTGATGTTCTTTGATCCTATACTCAGTTAATTGTGCATTTAGATCCCGTTTGAGTCTTTGCTCTGATATTCTAGTGATGGTTCGGATACTGACAGTTTATTTTGAATAGGCATTCATTTTTGTTGAGGGTTTATAGGACCTCTTTCTTTTTGACTTTATTATCCCTGTCTTTTGCCTGAACTGTTTCTTTTTGTGATTACAGTCAGTGGGATGCCCTAGTTTTTTTCTTAAGTCTCCTTCATAGGTTTTGACTTAATGGGCTTTTATTTCGAGAGATAATGACTGCATGTCTTGACAATTATAGGGAACCATCACCATCTTTTGTTTTGGAAGGACGTCTTCGATGCCATTCATTGTGCACCAAGATTAACTGAGAAAACTACCCTGCCCCAGGTTATGATTAAGGGTTTTAATTTGTGTGAAAGAAAAACTCCTACTTATTTGGCTCAAAGGGGTTGACTAGGGATTATCTTCCTTATAACTCCACTGTTTGGGGTTTGAAAAAAAATGCTTGTACATTGTTAGCAAGGTTTGTTCAAAAGCATACCGTAGAGATTGTGATATCATTTTCGTCATCCTCCCTCTAAGGCTTAGAGTTTTTATTCGAGAGTTGAATATCACGAAAAGGAAGTATAAAGCAGTTTAAGCATAATGAAAACAAATTAATTCAAGACAAACATGTGTAATGCATTAATGAAATAATAAAGTTTGACATGACAATAATTGTTCGAATAAGCAAAGAAAATACAACTTCAGAATTCAAATGAACAAAAATGTTTTCAATCCTAGCCATGTTTTGGCAAGGGAGAAGTGATCACGTTGGGAGTCTCAGGTGGGTCGAATTCGATCTCCTTGGTGTTAATCATATTCTAAATCTTATATTTCAGCACCCAACAATCGTTAGTATCGTGCCCT
Organism: Vicia faba; assembly: GCA_948472305.1. Classification (NCBI taxonomy): domain Eukaryota; kingdom Viridiplantae; phylum Streptophyta; class Magnoliopsida; order Fabales; family Fabaceae; genus Vicia; species Vicia faba. Next base: position 1,438,985,757 of record OX451737.1, on the reverse strand, counting down.
GGGCTACCATAATGATAAGCACACCTTGCATCCGGGTTATAGTTAGGAGAAGAAGTCTTAGAGTTCGGATGAGGGTTTATCACTGTAATCAGATTCATCTTCGACATGTGTTGTAATGCTTGTGACAATGGCATGTTGATTTGGGTGAACTGCCTTAGAAGTCTTTCCACACTTGGCTGATTGTTTCGTTGTTGTGGTCATTCTGTGCATGTCAAATTAGAGATCAACACTGCCCCCACAAATTGGTGGTAGTTTGCCTTGCTACACCCCTTCTGGCCGTGCACAACATTGGCTTCTCTCTTGCCACCAAATGACTTCTCCTCCGTACTCGAAGAGGTATTTTTCTAGATCTTACCACTCTGGATCCCAACTTCTACTCTTTCTCCAGTAAGAATCAACTCGGTGAAACCCGCTGACGAGCTACCGATCAAATGATTAAAAAATGGACCAGATAGCGTCCCCAAAAACATATCAACCAACTCCCTATCAGACAACGGGAGTTGGACTCTTCCAGCCAAGTCTCTCCACTTCTGGGCATAGTCTTTAAAGCCTTCACTTGCCCCCATGGACATACTCTAGAGTTGAGTACAAGTAGGAGCCAGGTCGGCATTATATTGATACTGCTTATAGAAAGCAGCAGCCAGATCTTCCCAATTTCAGACACTGGCTCTCTCCAGTTGATAGAACCATTCAAGCCGAGTCCTTGACAGACTATCTTGAAAGAAATGAACCCACAAATTTCTATCAGCGGTGTGGGGCTGGATCTTTCTGACATAAGAGCGGAGATGGAGTTTTGGGAAGGACACTTCATCATACTTTGCAAAAATTGGAGCTTTGAACTTCTGCGAGATGCCACTCCCGACACCAATCCCAATTCTTCGAAATCCAACCCAGGTATCCTCTGGACTTCCATGGCACTCAAACGATCTTCCAACTTCTTGTATCTATCCTCAGTAGGAGGATACTGCTCATCATTGTGGTCGGTATCATTGTCAGAAACTGCAGGACTGGGATCCTTCTCTTCTTCTTGATTCTCCCCTTCCTTAGATGGAGAGGTCAGATCGACTTGTCGCTTCAACGACCCTCTAAACCTTCTACCTATATTCAGAATACCGACAACCTTCTTATTTTTCTTTTTCTCTTTCAAGATGAGGGCTTTCAGATCCTCCTGCCCTTTTGCCAGATTTATGAACATTTGCTGGAACTGGGCATTTTGTGCCTGAAGGTCCTTGATTCTTTGTTCATAAGACATTTTTGCTAAAATAAACAGCGAAGAAGATGAGAAACCTGTAGTGGTACCTGTAATGATGTGTATAATATGCATGCAGTGTTTTCAAGGGTCTCGCGGGGTAGACAAGAAACTGTTAGAATTTAATTACAGCTTGATTGAAGAAACTTCGTATCATTGAGAGTCCTTCTTCAAGAGTCAAGCCCACTATATCGAGTGGGTCATAGCCCCTGACTCAAATTGTTGAGTTTTGATCTTCTAACGACATTGGCTAGAGGAAAATAAATTCCCTTGCTAGATGTCTGGTTCGTCATGACCTACATCACAGACCCTTGAGATCCTTGAAATGGTTAGTATGATATGCCATGTTTATGATGTCATGATGTCATGATTATGTTGAGAAATCACAGGTATAACAAGTATAAACAAATCACACTAAGTTCTTAGGTTTAAGGCTTGCCTGAGTTTAAGGTAGTACCCTCTTGAAGTTGGATTGGTTCAGCCTATCCTATAAATAGTAATCGGGTTCTAAGGGATCTCAATATCACTGACCATCCTTTATCGGGCATTATCTCATCTTAAGCAATCTTTTCTTGCGGCCAAAATATCCCGAAAGTCTGATCTCAATGAGTGTAGCATCGAGTATCAGCCAATCCTCAGCTTTATACCGAGGTCGTCTATCTCACTACTTTCTAATGGCCAAGTTTGTTCAACTAAGGTTCTAAGATCCGTTAGTGCTTCACGACACCACGCGGCGGCCCCGTATTCTCCTTGTTTCCCTACGAAGGATATCGGTGCTGTTGTACCCCAAAACTTGCCCTCTCATATTTCTCAAAATATTCCAAGAAAGATCTCCAAGTTGCTCAAGTTAGTCCAAGAGTTGGTCAGACAAGCTCTCTCCTAAGGCAGTCTACCCCAAATTAGGGTTTTGTGTTGCATCAAGGTCCTTGAGTCCAAGTGATCCCAAATGCTCAACATTGTCCTAATATGTTCTCAAGATCATCCATGACAAGTTTCAAGCCTTGCAGAGGAAGTTTGCTCAGTCAATTGCTCAAAGGTCCAAAAATCGACTGTGCTAGGGCAAAAGCCAAATGTGACCCACATACAGTCAAACTTCAAGATTTTTTGCCAACATCCTCATTTTGAAGTTTATTTCATCATTTTATCAAGGGTTGATCATAATTCATCAAGGATTGCTCATAATTCATCAAAGATTCAAAAATTGCTAAATTAGGGTTTTGCAGGAAAAGTCAACTCAACTTTGACCAAGCATAACTTTATCATAATTTATGAGAAATGACCCATCAAAAGCTCATTTTGAAGAGGATGCAATTTCATACAATCCATATTCATATCCCAAGATCAAAAAATTCACTCACAAGAAATTATGAATTTTGACATTATAGGTCATTTTTGAAAGTCAACAAAAACACCTTTTTTGTCAAAGCGTCTAACTTGAGCATGGAATATAAAAATAAGATGAGACCAAAATGGTTGATTATAGCACATCTCAAGCTTTCTAAAAAGTCCAAGAACACATCCAAAAGTTCAAAATTGAAGAAGTTATGCATTGTTGAAGTTGGATTTGTTTTGCAAAATTGCCAAAAGTCAACTATCCCCAAAACTTCAAATTTTGCCAAATGGGCTCATTCTTTTCCACTTGATTTGAGTTTTCGTTATTGCCCAAGTGCTCTAGCTTTAGCCATGTGTCCATATCTCTTTTTTATTATTTAATTTTATTTTTATTTGAATTAATTCATTTTAAATCAAATAAAATCACATAAAATCTAAGGCATTGATAACAAATGATTTTCTGGTTGTTTTAGGCTCCAATTACAGCTAGCTTTGCAATAAAATTCGTATCAAGGCCATTATGCACAAGGAGATTAGATTCAAGCCAAAATTGGAAGGTTTTGATGGAAGATCAAATCAAATATGCAATCATCAATGTAGGAGGATTTGGATAAAGTTTGTTACCCTAATACACAAAACAATACACAAGCAAGCGCAACATACAAGAATCAGGGTTGGGAATCAATTGTGGAGGCAGAACAAAAGTTTCAAAAATCACAAAAAAGTGAGAGATTGAAATCAAGGTTAGAGACATTTTCAGGGCTTGAGACTTGTCTCAATCGATTGCTGGCCATCTCCAGAAGCTAACCCAATCCAAACCACGTGTTTTCAAGCATTCTAAAGCACTGTAAGTAGTCCACGAATCTGCCATGTTCTTGAAATCGAAACTCACTATTCTTGTATCCATTGAATGAAATAACTGCATATTCTTAAGCCTCACATCATTTGCAAACTATTTGTAATAACCAATTTGATTTATATGCTGTGTATCATGAAACGCCATTGCTAGGGTTTTGCGTTTGGTTTTAGGGGTTTTCGTTTCAGGTACAATTGGTCCACATGAAGGGAATGGTTGTGATCATGAGGTTGTGACGAATCCAACCATGGTCTTAGAGTCCATTTTTGGGGCATGTGCAATATTTTGGAGATGAGCAAGGTTGTAGCGACGAACCTCTGTCCGTTGGTATAGGTGGTTGTATTTTTTAGCCACGGTTGGAGGTCAGGGACGATGTGTGTCACGTTCCCATTGGACCATTCAAAATATTTGTGCATTTTTTTATTTTCTGACCATTGGATTTTGTTTCATTATATATTATTTCTTTGTGTTATCATAACAAATAAAACAACATGGTGTAGTGGTAGACACCTCAGCGTTCAAGGTATTCCAAGGCTGGAGGTCAGAGGTTTGATCCTTGCCTCCAGCAACTTGAATTTTCTTATTTACTTTCAGGTAATCCCATATGCGCGTGGCCCAAATTCACACCATACTCCCTCACAAATCCAAGCGCCAGATGGCCAACGGGCCAAGTCTGGTGGTCAAATATTGAAGGTCCACCAAAGAGCTAGTCAACGCGTGAGCACTAGATCAAGAAAGTCCAATTGGGTCAGCTTAATGGGCTAAATCCCTTGCTATCTACACCTCCAAATTCCAGGCCCAATTCCTTCTTTCTCTTACATTTTCTTTTTATTAATTTAGTTATTTTATTTTATTTTAATTAATTTACTAACCAATCACAATTTTTCTTTTTATTAAAAAATCATAAAAATATCATTTTGTCCAATTAAAATTAAGAACTTTATTTTTCTTTAATAAATTTTAATTAATTAATTAGGTTTTTAATTTTAGGAAACTTTAATTTATTTTGTAAATAAATAAAATTAATTAGAATTAATTAGGTTTTAACTACTAACTTAATTATAATTTCTTTCTTAAAAATTAATCAAAACTCCAAAAATATGCCATTTATTATTTTTCATTTAATTAATTAATTTAGTATTTAATTTAGGGCTTAATTTCTTTTCTTAAATAAAAACAAAAAAAAACATTTTCTTTTAAAAGGGTCAAAACCCTAATTATGCATCCGATTTAATTTCGCGTCGCGATTTATTTTTCTTTATCCATATTGATGTATCTGTTTCCGGTATGTAATAGATAATTAGGACATTTTATTTATTTACCACTTTATTTTATTTTATTTTCAAAGGGTTGCTTTTGGCAATGTAAATACCCGACGCCTTGTAATTTAATTTCCGCATTTTTAATTCTGCAAATTATATAACTGCTAGATGTTTGATAATAGGGTTTGCATGACAAGAATGAATGCTTAATCTTAAAATCAAATTAGATCACCCTTAACATGTGCAAAGATAAAAATAGCTGAAAACGACACACTTGCACATGCGCACCCCTAGGGTACACCCCACTTAGTTGCCTTCGTAAACGGTTATTGAGTATAGGTCGTTTTAGAGGTCGCCCTCTTGTCTAAAAGATCATAGTCGCCTCGAAATGGTTGCCTCGGATATTGTTTCCTCAAACAAATGATCTAAGACATTAGGGTTACCGCTAAGGCGTCCTAACATTGCTTTAGTGACCATATGTCCCTCATTCGAATTGACCCTTAAACTCCAACAACGGTGCTACCTACTCATCAATAGTGGGATAACATTGTCTAAAGGAAATTAGCATAGAATGATTCCTTTTTCGAGTAGGTAGATAGTTCTTAGATACTTGCTCTTTCAAAAACAAAACTTTTTTCACACTTACACTCCTTTTCGAACAAAGTTTTCAAAACACTTCATTACACTCTTGAGGACAGAAGCAAGAGTTAAATCGAAGTTTTAAAACAAAAACTTTTTCAAACCCACAAGCACAAAGAAAACATTTTGAAAATGATGAGCAAGTACCTAAGAGCCCGTAGATAACTACGGATAGAAAGGGTGTTAATACCTTCCCTTTCTATAATCTACCCCCCGTACCTAGAAAATCTCGAAAAAGGAATTTTTTTGTGTTTTTTTCCTTTCCTTGTTGGATAAAATAAAAGTCGGTGGCGAATCTTGCTTACCGTGACATTTTGAGAATACAAACGCAAAACGCAAACCAGCATTCCAAAAACAGTCAGTTCTTCCCACCGTATCACAGAACTGGCGACTCTGCTGGGGAGTTAATAAGTGGGGTGTACCTTAGGATTAGTTCATCATAATGTTTTCAATTGCTTTATTTGTATGCTTTATCTTTGTGGGTTTGAATCGGAGTTACTATAGATCCTAACCCGGATCTGGGGATACCTTTTAGGTAAGTAACAATAGAGTGTGAGGGAACTATACGACGTATACTAATACGGTTGAAGCAGTAGCTACGTTGGTATGACACTTTAGTTTGTACTGATATCCCTTGTGGAGGAAAAAGGAGAATATGGGGCTGCTAAGGGGTCATTAAGCATCAACTGACCTTAGAACCTATAATTGACCAACTTGGCCATAGAAAAGTAGCAGTATGCTACACTCATTGAGACCATACTCTCGCGATGATTCCGGCCGCAAGAAAAGGTTGCTAAACTGGAATTATGACCGACCGAGGATGGTCAGTGATATTGAGATCCTCTAGAACCCAGTTACTATTACTAGGACAGGTTGAACCAACTAAACTGAAAGAGGGTAATACCTAAATTCCATGCCAGCCTAAAATTTAAGGGCTATTGTGTGACTTGTGTGCTTTCAACTTGAACTACTTGCACATGTTTGTTATCTAACAACATAAGTTCTTTGCAGGTTTTGTTTACAGTCCTTATCCGATAACTTGGATTTCTTTCCGAGTTTACTTGTTTACATTACCTCGTACTTTTGCTTAAACGCATAACCTACACATCATAACATCATGCCTTAACATTTCCTTAACCATTTCAAGGATCTCAAATGTTTGTGATGCAGGTTATGGTAAATCCAACGTCTAGCAAGGGGCAAAGGGGATTTATTTTCCTCTAGACAATGTCATCTAGAGATCAAAACACGATAATTTAAGTCGGTGGCTATGACCCACTCGATATGGTGAGCTCGACTCTTGAAAAATGACTCTTGATGACACGAAATTTCTTCAATCAAAGCTGCAAAGTTCAAATTCTAACAGTTTCTTGTTTACCCCGCGAGATCCTTGAAAACATTGCATACATATATCATACATATCATTGCATAATAGGTCTCCCAGTACATGTCTCTCATGTTCTTGCTGTTTATTTCAGCAATGGCTCTCTAACAAGACACCAGAGATCTTCAAGAAACTCAGTTCAGGGAAATCTTTCTAAACCTATCCAAGGGGCAGGAAGAGTTGAAAACACTCCTCATTGGGAACTTGGTCAAGAAAAGTCTTGAAGACAATAAGGACGAATGGCTGGAACAACTGCATGCTGAGGTAGATGCAATAAGAACCCAGATGCTGGGACAGATGGCCTTTATCCAAGGCTTAGCCCGGGAATAATAAGAGCTGAGAACCATTATCAACCAGCTTCATCAAGACAAAGACAACAGTATGAAGCAAACAATAGAGGCCGAGGACCAAGTTATTGATCAGCCTCCCAAAAGGCAAGAGTTTGGTTTGGTGAAGAATAGACCTCTCCAAGTTGCTACTACCTCACGGGTCCAACAACAACTCGCCATAAAAAACCGGTTAATTGGAGTAAGCCGGATAGGCCCAAGAGGCAGTTTACCAAGCTCAACATGCTGTTGTCCCAAGCTTTGTAACACCTGTTGAGATTGAATCTGGTGACATTAGTAGAACCTCATCCAAATCCCAAGACTTCTTCACCTAACTACAATCCTGATGCAAGGTGTGCATACCATTCAAACAGCCCAAGGCATGATACTGATGACTGTTGGAAGTTGAAGTACAAAATTCAAAACCTGATTGATGAAAGAGCATTGGGATTCATACAAGATGGTCAGGCTGAGTTCTTCTACCATCCCTCCAAGGCACGCCATTTGAAGTGACAAGTCCTGAGACGAGAAGACTTTTTGTTCATTAGAATTTTCAATTTGTAATTTTCTTTTGATCGTTCAAACATTTATTCATGTCAAACTTTGTTACTTTATCAATTCATTGCATATGTCTGTTTTGAATCAATCCATTCGTATTCACTATATTCAAATTGCTTTCATTTTTTGTGATGTTCAACTCTCGATTAAAAATTCTAAGCCTTTAGAGGGAGGATGACGAAAATGATATCAAAATCTCTATAATATGCTTTTGAACAGACCCCGCTGATGATGTACATGCCTTGTTTCAAATCCTAAACAGTGGAGTTATAAGGAAGATAATCCCTCGTCAACCCCTCTGAGCCAAAGAAGTTGGAGTTTTTCTTTTCACACAAATTAAAACCCTTAATCACAACCTGGGGCAGGGTAGTTTCTCAGTTAAATCGGGTGCACAATGAATGACATCAAAGAGGTCCTTCCAAAATAAAAGATGGTGATGGTTCCTTATAATCATCAGGACAGGCAATCATTATCTCTCAGAAATAAAAGGCCATTAAGTCAAAACCTATGAAGGAGACTTACAAAACTGGGGCATCCCGCTGACTGTAATCACAAAAGAAATAGTTCAGGCAAAAGACAGGGATAATAAAATCAAAAAGAAAGAGATCCTACAAACTCTCAACAAAAATGACTCTCTGTTCAAAATAAATTGTCAATATCCGAACCATCACTGGAATATTAGAGCAAAGACTCAAACGGGATCTAATGCACGATTAGCTGAGTTTAGGATCGAAGAACATCACTAAGAACGGGTGGGTACAAATAAAATTTGAGCCTTTATCCTTTGTTCTTGAACCGTGAACCAGGCCACGTTAAAACCCTTAAAAGTCCTAGCTGAAGCATGGGTTAGTTTGAAAGCATACTGTTACAAAAGGTATCCTGACTCCTGTAGGACTTGCTGTAAATCCTGAGTTGACATCACATATTACAAAATTTGCCAGTTTTACTGAAAAATGAATTTTCAAAAATCTCAAGACAGACATAAGCTTTGCATTCTTAAAATAACATTGTTTGCATATAACTATTTGTTCAACAGCAGCGAAATTCGCACGACGAATATCTAGTGAACAAAAACCTTCTCAATAAAAAGGATCACCTCAAGTGGAAAAACACTTCCAATCAAGGAGCACGACATGATCATTATCCATCATCTGGGGCAGTTAAGTCAAGATTCAAGGAATCTCTCAAAGATGCCAAATAGCCAGGGGCAAATCTCCATCTGAATCACTTGGGGCATTGGACATGAATTCCAACAATGAATCTTGCATGATGAAATGAACATCTTCTGGTAGTATAGCAACACAACACTACTGACTGTGACAAACTCCCTACACTCTGAGAGCGTGGACATAGTCAGAAAATACCGCGCATGAATAAAGACCTGCTAGGTTGACTGGCTTAGGAAAAAATAAGGGCATCCTGACGAACCAAAAGGGTTCGGGAAAAAATTAGGGATAAAAAATAAAAAAATATGTACACCCGACAAGTCGAAAACCCGAAAGGGCGGCTTGGGCAAAAAAGGGTATCCCGGTGGACTGAAAATCTGAAAAGGCAGTCCAGGGCAAAAGTTAGGGATTAAAGCGTACGAATATGTCCCGTCATCTCGTCACTTGCCTACCAGAAGAAGATTTGTCATTTCAATCGGCAGTTCCCAAGCACCTCATAGGTTGGGATAATACTCGATCCACAAGGCCTCCACAGGCACCTTCTTCAGCAGAAACCAGGACAGAAAAGTCTCGATGCAAAGTCATCATCATATCCTCAGCATGCGTCCCAATAACATTCACTCCCTGCAGAGTAAGAGAGAGAGACGATGGTGTTAATTCTCCCCAGCTGAGACTCGCAACCACGAATGAATCGGTAATATTCTCCCCAAGCAGAGTTTATCTACCATCAGTTCTGAAAGAATATCCCCAGCGGAGTATAAAAAAATACCCCCAGTGGAGTTTGAAAAACAATCCCCAATGGAGTCTGGAAGATTATCCCCAGTAGAGTCTAAAAGATTATTCCCCGCAAAGTCGCAACTGGAAAATCATCCCCAGCGGAGTTCTTTCCTTTCACAAATGGAAATTCAATCCCTAATAGGTTTCATTATCACCAGCAACGATAGTTCATCCTCAGTTGAACATCTCTTCCCCCCAGAGTCATTCTCTCGCCAGTTTATTCCCCAGAGAAGTTATCCTCTCCTGCAGGTTTATTCTCGCAAACATCTTCATCCATTATCTCCAGTGAAAACGAAGAATTCAACCCTCTTTTCTCCAACAGCAATCCGGGATTTATTTTCCCCAGCTCAAAACATCATATTTTCATACATCATGACATGCATACGCATCATACAAAACAATCTCATTTATTTTGAGAACATCATTGCTTGATACATATCATGCATTACATACAACTAACCTTTACCTTTTAGGAAAGATACAGTTAAATTCTCACAAAATTCAAAGCTATGAAGCTTTTTCCTCCGTTGAATTACAGATAAGTTCCTAAATCTCAACAGAGAAGTTTTCTCAGTTGAATTACAGGCGAGTTCTTAAATCTCGACGAAGATGTTTCCCCAGTTGAATTACAGACAAGTTCATAAATCTCAGCAGAGATATTTTTCTCAGTTGAAGTACATGCGAGTTCCTAAATCTCGACAAAAGTGTTTCTCCGTTGAATTACAGATGAGTTCCTAAATCTCAACAGAGAATTTTTCTCAGTTGAATTACGGGCGAGTTCTTAAATCTCGACGAAGATGATTCCCCAGTTGAATTACGGACAAGTTCTTAAATCTCAGTAGAGATGTTTTCTCAGTTGAAGTACAAGCGATTTCCTAAATCTCAGTAAAAGTGTTCCTCCGTTGAACTACATACAAGTTCCTAAATCTCAGCAGAGAAGTTTTCTCAGTTGAATTATGGGAGAGTTCTTAAATCTCGACGAAGATGTTTCCCCAGTTGAATTACGGACAAGTTCTTAAATCTCAGCAGAGATGTTTTTCTCAGTTGAAGTACGGGCAAGTTCCTAAATCTCGACAAAAGTGTTCCTCCGTTGAACTACAAACGAGTTCCTAAATCTCAGCAGAGAAGTTTTCTCAGTTGAATTACGGGCGATTTCTTAAATCTCGATGAAGATGTTTCCCCAGTTGAATTACGGACAAGTTCTTCAATCTCAGCAGAGATGTTTTCTCAGTTGAAGTACAAGCGAGTTCCTAAATCTCAGCAAAAGTGTTCCTCCGTTGAATTACAGACAAGTTCCTAAATCTCAGCAGAGAAGTTTTCTCAGTTGAATTACGGGCGAGTTCTTAAATCTCAACGAAGATGCTTCCCCAGTTGAATTATGGACAAGTTCTTAAATCTCAGTAGAGATGTTTTCTCCGTTGAAGTACAAGCGAGTTCCTAAATCTCGACAAAAGTGTTCCTCTGTTGAATTACAGACGAGTTCCTAAATCTCGGCAGACAAGTTTTCTCAGTTGAATTACGGGCGAGTTATTAAATCTCGACGAAGATGTTTCCCCAGTTGAATTACTGACAAGTTCTTAAATCTCAGCAGAGATGTTTTCTCAGTTGAAGTATAGGCGATTTCCTAAATCTCGACAAAAGTGTTCCTCCGTTGAATTACATACGAGTTCCTAAATCTCAGCAGAGAAGTTTTCTCAGTTGAATTATGGGCGAGTTCTTAAATCTAGACGAAGATGTTTCCCCAGTTGAATTATGGACGAGTTCTTAAATCTCAGCAGAGATGTTTTTCTCAGTTGAAGTACGGGCAAGTTCATAAATCTCGACAAAAATGTTCCTCCGTTGAATTACAGACAAGTTCCTAAATCTCAACAGAGAAGTTTTCTCAGTTGAATTACGAGCGAGTTCTTAAATCTCGACGAAGATGTTTCCCTAGTTGAATTACGGAGAAGTTCTTAAATCTCAGCAGAGATGTTTTTTCAAGTTGAAGTACGGACGGGTTCCTTTCCCTCAACAAAGATCAGACTTCCCCAGCGGAATCTTCCTCAACGGAAGGTATGCCAACTCTCGCTAAGGAATCTCTTATGCAACCGACACTCCTTCGGGTGGCATCTTTAAGCCCACCCCCGTCAGCAAACTCCAAATGGCATCTATAAGCCCATTCCCAACATCGCAAGACAGACACCACATCATGCGAGTGCAAATTTCTGGGCACTCTAGTGTTCAATCCTCTTCCACCTTCGGATCACGAAAGGCCAGCAAGCCAATCTACATCCTCAGGTTTAAGAAGATTGAACAGGGGCATCTGTTGTACCCCAAAATTTTCCTCTCATATTTCTCAAAATATTCCAAGAAAGATCTCCAAGTTGCTCAAGTTAGTCCAAGAGTTGGTCAGATAAGCTCTCTCCTAAGGCAGTCTACCCCAAATTAGGGTTTTATACTGCATCAAGGTCCTTGAGTCCAAGTGATACCAAATTCTCAACATTGTCCTAATATGTTCTCAAGATCATCCATGACAAGTTTCAAGCCTTGCAGAGGAAGTTTGCTCAGTCAATTGCTCAAAGGTCCAAAAATCAACTGTGTTAGGGCAAAAGCCAACTGTAATCCACATACAATCAAACTTCAATATTTTTTGCCAACATCCTCATTTTGAAGTTTATTTCATCATTTGATCAAGGTTTGATCATAATTCATCAAGGATTGCTCACAATTCATCAAAGATTCAAAAGTTGCTAAATTAGGGTTTTGCAGGAAAAGTCAACTCAACTCTGACCAAGCATAACTTTCTCATACTTTATTAGAAATGACCCATCCAAAGCTCATTTTTAAGAGGAGGTAATTTCCTGCAATCCATATTCATATCCCAAGATCAAAAAATGAACTCACAAGAAATTATGAATTTTGACATTATAGGTCATTTTTGAAAGTCAACAAAAACACTTTTTTTGTCAAAGCTTCTAACTTGAGCATGGAATATCAAAATGATATGAGACCAAAAGGGTTGATTAGGTGACATCTCAATATTTCCAAAAAGTCCAAGAACACCTCCAAAAGTTCAAAATTGAATAAGTTATGCATTGTTGAAGTTGGATTTTGTTTGCAAAATTTCCAAAAGTCAACTATCCCCAAAACTTCAAATTTTGCCAAATGGGCTCATTCTTTTCCACTTGATTTGAGTTTGCCTTATTGCCCACGTGCTCTAGCTTTAGCCATGTGTCCATATCTCTTTTTTATTATTTAATTTGATTTTTATTTGAATTAATTCATTTTAAATCAAATAAAATCACATAAAATCTAAGGCATTGATAACAAATGATTTTCTGGTTGTTTTAGGCTCCAATTACAACTAGCTTTGCAATCAAATTCGTATCAAAGCCATTATGCACAAGGAGATTGGATTCAAGCCAAAATTGGAAGGTTTTAATGGAAGATCAAATCAAATATGCAATCATCAATGTATGAGGATTTGGACAAAGTTTGTTACCCTAATATACAAAACAATACATAAGCAAGCACAACATACAAGAATCGGGGTTGGAAATCAATTGTGGAGGCAGAACAAAAGTTGCAAAAATCACAAAAAAGTGAGAGATTGAAATCAAGGTTAGAGACATTTTCAGGGCTTGAGACTTGTCTCAATCGATTGCTGGCCATCTCCAGAAGCTAACCCAATCCAAACCACGCGTTTTCAAGCATTCTAAAGCACTGTAAGTAGTCCACGAATCCGCCATGTTCTTGAAATCGAAACTCACTATTCTTGCATCCATTAAATGAAATAACTGCATATTCTTAACCCTCACATCATTTGCAAACTGTTTGTAATAACCAATTTGATTTATATGCTATATATCGTGGAACGCCATTGCTAGGGTTTTGCGTTTGGTTTTAGGGGTTTTCGTTTCAGGTACAATTGGTCCATATGAAGGGCATGGTTGTGATCAGGAGGTTGTGACGAATCCAACCATGGTCTTAGAGTCCATTTTGGGGCTTGTGCAAGATTTTGGAGATGAGCAAGGTTGTAGTGACGGACCTCTGTCTGTTGGTATAGGTGGTTGTATTTTTTAGCCAAGGTTGGAGGCCAGGGACGATGCGTGTCACGTTCCCATTGGACCATTCAAAATATTTGCGCGTTTTTTTATTTTCTGACCATTGGATTTTGTTTCATTATATTATTTCTTTGTGTTATCATAACAAATAAAACAACATGGTGTAGTGGTAGACACGTCAACATTCAAGGCATTCCAAGGATGGAGGTCAGGGGTTTGATCCCTGCCTCCAGCAACTTGCATTTTCTTATTTACTTTCAGGTAATCCCATATGCGCCTGGACCAGATTCACACCATACTCCCTCACCAATCCAAGCGCGAGATGGCCAAAGGGCCAGATTTGGTGGTCAAATATTGAAGGTCCACCAAAGAGCTAGTCAACACGTGAGCACTGGATCAAGAAATTCCAATTGGGTCAGCTTAATGGGCCAAATCCCTTGCTATCTACACCTCCAAATTCCAGGCCCAATTCCTTCTTTCTCTTACATTTTCTTTTTATTAATTTAGTTATTTTATTTTAATTAATTTACTAACCAATCACAATTTTTCTTTTTACTAAAAAATCATAAAAATATCATTTTGTCTAATTAAAATTAAGAACTTTATTTTCTTAACTAAAAACAACAAAAAACATTTTCTTTTAAAAGGGTCAAAACCCTAATTATGCATCCGATTTAATTTCGCGTCGCGATTTATTTTTCTTTATCCATATTGATGTATCTGTTTCCGGTATGTAATAGATAATTAGGACATTTTATTTATTTACCACTTTATTTTATTTTATTTTCAAAGGGTTGCTTTTGGCGATGTAAATACCCGACGCCTTGTAATTTAATTTCCGCATTTTTAATTCCGCAAATTATATAACTGCTAGATGTTTGATAATAGGGTTTGCATGACAAGAATGAATGCGTAATCTTAAAATCAAATTAGATCACCCTTAACATGTGCAAAGATAAAAATAACTGAAAACGACACACTTGCACATGCGCACCCCTAGGGTACACCCCACTTGGTTGCCTTCGTAAACGACATTGAGTATGGGTCGTTTTAGAGGTCGCCCTCTTGTCTAAAAGATCATAGTCGCCTCGAAATGGTTTCCTCAGATATTGTTGCCTCAAACAAATGATCTAAGACATTAGGGTTACCGCTAATGCGTCCTAACATTGCTTTAGTGATCGTATGTCCCTCATTCGAATTGACCCTTAAACTCCAACAACGGTGCTACCTACTCATCCATAGTGGGATAGCATTGTCTAAAGGAAATTAGCATAGAACGATTCCTTTTTCGAGTAGGTAGATAGTTCTTAGATACTTGCTCTTTCAAAAACAAAACTTTTTTCACACTTACACTCCTTTTCGAACAAAGTTTTCAAAACACTTCATTACACTCTTGAGGATAGAAGCAAGAGTTAAATCGAAGTTTTAAAACAAAAACTTTTTCAAACCCACAAGCACAAAGAAAACATTTTGCAAATGATGAGCAAGTACCTAAGAGCCCGTAGATAACTACAGATAGAAAGGGTGCTAATACCTTCCCTTTCTATAATCTACCCCCCGTACCTAGAAAATCTCGAAAAAGGAATTTTTTTGTGCTTTTTTCCTTTCCTTGTTGGATAAAATAAAAGTCGATAGCGACTCTTGCTTACCGCGACATTTTGCGAATACCAATGCAAAACGCAAACCAGCATTCCAAAAACAGTCAATTCTTCCCACTGTATCACAGGTACCAACCAAAGTGCCACACTAACACATCCATCCGTTAAACCATATCGGTCTACGCTGTACAGTCTACACGATCTATTGCTGTTTACCTAAAAAATGCCTCCAGATCCGGGTGTAGGATCTATAGTAACCCAAACAAAACCCTTTAAGAATAAAGCAAACAAGCAAGAAAGCAATTTTAAATGACCTAGATCCTAAGGTAAACCCCACTTTATTTTACTCCCCATCAGAGTCGCCAGTTTTGTGATACGGTGGCAGAACCGACTGTTTTTACTGGTTTGCGTTTTGCGTTTTTTGTTCGCAAAATCTCGCGGTAAGCAAGAGTCGCCACCAAATTTTATATCATCTAATAAAGGAAAAGGAAAAAAACAGAAAAAACCTTTTTCGAGATGTTTATGAGTACGGGGGGTAGATTATAGAAAGGGAAGGTGTTAGCACCCTTTCTATCCGCGGTTTTCCACGGGCTCTTAGGTACTTGCTCATTTTTAAATTGCTTTTATGCTTGTGTTTTCAAAAGTTTTGTTTACTTCGTGATAACCCTTGTATCTGTCCTCAAGAGTGTGACGGAGTTGTTTTTGAAAACTATTTTGAAAGTGTTTGTGTAAAAGAGTTTTTATTGTTTTGAGCAAGTACTTAAGACTTTCTACCTACTCGAAAAAAGCTCTGTTTGTTTTCCTTTTAGACAGCGATATCCCATTATTAAGGAATAGGTAGCACCGCCGTTGGAGTTTGAGGGACTATCGAAAGGGACGAAATGGTCATTGAAGGCAACATGTAAGGATACCTTAGCATTTCGAAGGGACTGTCATCATATATTCGTAGGCAACATCGAGGGACAAGATCATTTCTCGTAGGCAACTCGAGGGACATTGAGAGACTATGATCTTTATGATGATTTTTAGATTGAGGATCTTTTGCTAAGATATCCCTACGTTCGAGGGACACGACCATTACTTCCGAGGCAACCAAGTGAGGCAAACCCTAGGAGTGAGCATGTGCGAGTGTAATTTTCAGTTAATTTATCTTTGCATATTTAGGGTTTTCTACCGTATTAATTTTCAGTTTGTCTTTCCATACAATCCTATTAACATACATCTAAGCAGTTTATAATTTTCCGAATTAAAAGCAAGAAAGTTTAAAGTCCTAGCTATTACAAGGATTTTACAGATACATAATTATTTTGGACTGAAAATAAAAATGCGGAATTTAAACCCTAATTACTATTACAACCTCAAAACAATCACAATAATAATAAAAGGAAATTAAAAAATGTGCGCGGCGAATTACATGCGAGAATAATTTAGGAAACCTAAAAAATCTAATTGAAAAAAGATTTAGGTTAGTTTTTTTTGAGAAAAATTAATTAGGTTATGTACAAATTAAAACCCTAATTTCTAATTAATTTAAATTATAAAAAAGGAATTAAATTTGTCCTAAATTAAATTAAACTAATTAATTAAGGAAATAAAATATTTTTATGAAAAAAACTGTTTTTTATGTTTTTTTTGATGATTTTTTTATTAAATAAAAAATAATTATTTTTTGGTGTTATTTTAATAAAGGAAAATAATTAGTAAAACAATTTAAAAAAAATTAAAATAGAAAAGAAAAGAATGGGCATGTGTTGTGCCAGCCTGAGAGTGCACCATAGTCCTTCATTGTTTGAGGCGTTGGATCTGAATTATTGATACATCCAATGGCCAAATGGTGGTAGCGCATGGTAGGCGTTTTGGATGATGATGCATTGAATCTATAGAAACAAAGTAAGAAAACAAAATTTGTTGGGATGGTTAGTTGTATATATAATAACATAAATAAAATATAAAAGAAATAAAGTGGTCTTTCTGAAACGCGCATGTGATTCAAATCACCCAATAGGATTCTGCCACCTAATTGTCTTCTTCCCCATAACTGTTGTTTCTGGCCACACTTTTACCTACAATCGTTTCCTTCGCTAAAGGCTATAGTGACGAATTTTGTTCGTAGCCATAAACCTGTAAAATTCAAAAAAACACAGCACAAGCAGAATAAATTCAAACCAAAGACATGGGTCAACTGCAAATCATCTCCTGAGCATGATAATACCCCTAATTTTGTCCAATTTTCACTTTATATAGAATTCCCAACTTGGGACCTCAAAACCCTAACGATGGCATCGTGCCATTCCTGCACTTCAACTTCAATCAAACTAATAAAAAACATTGCAAATTTGATAGCAAGCATGGATATATGATCAAAACATGTTTATGATGAATAAATCATTGAAAACGAATCTTGAAAAAAGATGCAAACTCTGGCACTGTGAGGCGTGATTTCTGAAGGTTTTAAGGCTTGAGGATGATTGGAATGGCTTCAGAACACGTACAGGAACAAATTGTTGGCTTTGGAATTACTTGAAACGGCCTATGGAAGAGAATACGGTATGCACTTTTTCTTCCAAAATTTGCAATTTCTTCCCCTTGTTTTCACGACCCCAAACCCTTTTTTATGCTTTAGAGATGTTAGGTATATATGATAGAATGATTTAGGTCAACAAAAACTGATCATATCTTTGCAAATTATGGAGATTTGATTTCATTCTTTACCTTGTATGATTTGTTTCCAAAATAGACCAAATTAAGATCTTTTCCAATCAAATAGCTCTTGCACAGATTTTTTGATTTGATAGCTGTTAATGGACTCATAATATGCTCATAAAATCAAATCTTTGATTTTATTTGATTATTCTACTATTTAAATTGATTTATTTTGATTTAAATGGATAAAAATCAAAATAAATAATAAAAATAATAGGTGGATAAGCTCAGGGGTCGTGGGCCATCTTAGGAACAAGTTTCAAACAAGAAAACATGGGCCCATTTGAAAAAAAAAGTCACTTTGATCAATATTGACTTCATGCACATTTCCAAAAATAGGTCAATTTTGATAATACATATCTCCATCAATTTTAACCCTAAGAGGGTGTTCTTTGAGTTTTTAGAAAGCTTAGGATGTCCCCTAAACAACCCTTTTATTTTCATATCAATTGGGTATTCCATGTTCATATAAGAAGTTTTGACCCAAAAGGTATTTTTGTTGACTTTTCAAAAGAACCTATGTAATACGGTGGCAGAACCGACTATTTTTACTGGTTTGCGTTTTGCATTTTGTGTTTTCAAAATGTCGCAGTGAGCAAGAGTCTCCACCGACTTTTATTTCATCCAATCACGGAAAAGGAAAAAGAACACAAAAAACCTTTTTTCGAGATATTCTGAGTACGAGGGGTAGATTATAGAAAGGGAAGGTGTTAGCACCCTTTCAATCCATGGTTTTTCATGGGCTCTTAGGTACTTGCTCATTTTCCAAATTGCTTGTGTGTGTTTGTTTTGAAAACGTTTTGCTTCGTGATAACCCTTATATCAGTCGTCAAGGGTGTGACGAAGTTTGTTTTGAAAATTTGTTTTGAAAGGTGTTTGTGTGAAAAGTTTTTACTGAGCAAGTACTTAAGATTCTACCTACTCGAAAAAAGGATAGTTCGTTCTATTTCCTTTAGACAGCTCTATCCTACTATTAAGGAGTAGGTAGCACCGTCGTTGGAATTGTAAGGGACATTCGAAAGGGACAAATACAATCACTAAAGCAATAGTTAGAAAACCTTAGTAGTAACCCTAGAGTCTTTAAGATCTTTTCGAGGCAACATTTCCGAGGCAACATTCGAATGGGACATTTGATCTTTTAGACAGGAGGGCGAACACTAAAATTTCCTATGCTTAATGACTATTTACCGAAGGCAACCGGAGTGAGGCAAACCCTAGGAGTGAATATGTGCATGTGAACTTTTTTCAGTTATTTAGTCTTTGCACATTAGGTGATCTATCGTTTTAAGTTTCAAGCATTCTTTTCATACAATCCTATTAGCCATGCATCTAGACAATTAAAGATTACGGGAATTTAAAGTGCAAAAAATAAAACCTAGCTATTACAAGGATTTGGGGAGAGGGGGTTAATTACATAACCAAAAATCGGGGATTAAACAGTAAATAAAAGCCCTAGGTCAACTATTACAAACCCTTAGCAGTTACAAAATAATGGACAAATAATTAACAAGCGCGCGACAAATTAAATGCGAGGACGATTGAAATAACCTAAAACGCTAATTGAGAGAAAAAGTGTTTTTGTGGATTTTTATTTAAGAAAACATTTAAATTACAAATCAATTAAACCTAGTTTCTAATTTTTTTTAAATTATGAAAGAAATTAAATTAACCTAATTTTCTAATTAAATTAATTAATTAAAGAAATAGATATTTATGAGAAAAATGATTTTTGATGTATTTTTAAAGAAATTAATTAAATTATGTACAACTAAAATCGTAATTCTAATTATTTTTAATTATAAAAAAAGATTAAATTACCCTGAATTAATTAAGCTAATTAATTAAAAATATTTATTAAAAAAGATTTTTGTGATTTTGATTTGTTTATTTAATAAAAAATAATTTTTGTATTAATTAAAAGAAAAAGGAAAATAACTAGAGAAAAGAAATTAAAAAAAAGTAATAGAAAAAATAACCAAATGGGCTTGTGATGAATTACTGAAGGGGGTGTGAAGCTGAAATTCTTGGCCCATAAAGTTGAGCCCAAGTCAACCACGCTGGATTAGGTGTAGCGTTGACCTGAAGGTGTATCATACTCCTTCACTGCAGGCGTTGGATCTGGATTGATCCTAGATCCACTAGTCAGGGATTTCTAGCGCATGATGGATGGTTGAGAGCGTGATATACCTGATTTGTGAAGAAAAAATAAAACAAAGAAATCGTTGGGACCTGGGATCGAACCCCGGTCCTTATACTCACCACCAACGATACGTTGCCACCTACGCTAACTTGTTAACTTGTTTATAATGAAAACAAAACGTAATAAATAAAACAAAGTAATGGAATCAGAAAGGCGCGCGAGATTCAAATGAACCAATGGTGGGCTGCCACATATTATCTTCTCCCCGGGAACCGTCGTATTAGGTGATGACCTTTACCTACAGACACTTTCTGTTGCTATATCCCTGCGCAATTCAAAAACTCACCAAACGCAATATAAATGAAATTGGATACCAGGGTTCCATTGGTTATGATGTCACGGTCATCATGGTATCTTGTTGGAGGTCTAATTTTACTTGTATACAAAGACCCTAAAACTCATGTAGAAACCCTAACAATGGCAGATGCGTGTAAAGGCCTCAAAAATGAAATTAAACCATGCGGTCAGCTTGAAAATATGATAATGATCACAAATATAGCAGTTAAAGGTGCTAATGATGTGTAAATTGTAATAATCGAATTTGAAAAACCTTGCAAACCGTGTGAGGTGTAGAGACGAATTCTGGGTGTTTCCGACCTTGCAAATGGTTGGGATGGCTTCAGTGCACGCCCAAGATGTGATGGCTGGCCTTGAATTGCTTTGAAAGGTACTCTAGACTGAAAACTGAACCTCACTTTTTGTCAATATTTTTGAGTTTGCTTTTGGCCTTTTCGCGACTGCAACCCTTGTGCCTTTGATCTGCAATTGTTATGCACTTATAGTAGACTGAATTAGATCAATAAAATTGGCATGAATCTTGAGAAATAATGGAAATTGGATTTGATTTGCTCTTGTATGATATATTTTTAAAACAAGCTTCAATCCAATCTTTTTCAATCCAAATCCACTTTGCACGAATTGGTTGGCATGTTAGCTATACACGGACTCAAAATATGCATAAAAAATCAAGGATTTGATTTTATTTCATTATTTTACTATTTTATATTGATTTGTTTTGATTTAAATGAAATAAAATCAAAATAAATAATAAAAGTAATAGAATAATAGGTGGAAAGGCTCAGGGGTCGTAGGTCCTATTAGAAACATGTTTCAAACAAGAAAACATGCCCCCCTTTGGAAAAAATGCAAAATTGATCGATGTTGATTTTTGACAATTTTCCAAAAATTGCCAACTTTGACAATGCATATCTCTCTCAATTTTGACCCTAGGAGGGTGTTCTTGGACTTTTTAAAAATCTTAGGATGTCCCCTAACCAACCCTTCTGGTTTAATTTCAATTGGGTCTTCCATGTTCATGTAAGAATCTTTGACCCAAAAGGTGTTTTTGTTGACTTTTCAAAAGGACCTATAATGTAGAAATTGTTATCTTTTGATGAGTGCATATTTTGAACTTGTGGGATGAAGATGAATTGTAGGGAATTGCATCCTATTAAAAATGATCCTTGGATAGAAAATTTATGATAAAGTATGAAGAAGTTATGCTTGGTCAAAGTTTGGTTGACTTTTCCTGAGAAACCCTAATTTAGCAACTTTTGGGTTTTGATTAATTTGGAGCATTCCTTGGGGAATCATGAACAAACCTTTATAAAAGGATGAAAGTAATTTAAAAATATTGACATTGACCAAAAATCTTGAGGTTTGACTATATGTGGGCCACAATTGACTTTTGACCTAATATAGTTGATTCTCAAGCATTTGAGCAGTTGACTGAGCAAACTTCTTTGTGCAAGGCATGAAACTTGACATGGATGATCTTGGGAACATATTAGGACATTGGAAAGCATTTGAGTCCTTTGTGGTTCATGCATCTTGATGAAAATGGAAACCCTAATTTGAGGTATATTGCCTTAGGAGAGAGTTTGTCTGGTCAACTCTTGGACTTCCTTGAGCAACTTGGGGACCTCAATTGACATTTGTTGAGTAAAGTGGGAGGGCAAATTTTTGGGTACAACAGCTGCCCCTGTTCAATCCTCTTAAACCCGAGGATGTAGATTTGCTAGCCTTCCTTTCGTGATATGAAGGTGGAAGATGATTGGACACTAGAGTGCCCAGAAATTTGCACTCGCATGAAGTGGCACTTGATTTGTGATATCGGGAATGGGCTTACAGATGCCATTTGGAGGTCGATAATGGAAGATTTCCAGAGACGGGCTTAAAGATGCCATCCTGGATGCGACGGAGAATCGTCGGAGATGGGCTTAAAGATGCCATATAGAGAATGTGGATTTCTTGAGATATTCCTTTGACGAGAGTCCCTGTTGCTGTTGTTGATGAGGAATCTGCTGAGGAATGTTGATATCTGTCTTGGGACAAATAGAATTTTAGGAGCTTCAGTTGTCCGTTACTCTACTGGGGGAAATAACTCCTGCTTGAGGAAGCGTAAGTGAACTGCATGTCTGGTCAGGGTACAAGCTGCACCGCGACTTACTGGGGAAATGCGAAACCAATCGTGTTTGATTAGGTCCAGGTCTTACAGTGTTGTGGACTTCCGTCTGGAGATAAGAGAGAAGGAACCTGGATAGTATGGTTATGAGAAGGAACCTAGATAGTAGGGTTTCTTCGAAATGAAGGCCTGGATAGTAGGGATGTGAGAAGGAACCTGGATAGTAGGGTTACTTCGATATGAAAGTCGAGATAGTAGGGTTGTGAGAAGGAACCTGGATAGTAGGGTTACTTCGATATGAAAGCCTGGATAGTAGGGCTGTGAGAAGGAACCTGGCTAGTAGGGTTACTTCGATATGAAATCCTGGATAGTAGGGCTATGAGAAGGAACCTGGATAGTGGGGTTACTTTGATATGAAAGCCTGGATAGTAGGGCTGTGAGAAGGAACCTGGATAGTAGGGTTACTTCGATATGAAAGCCTGAATAGTAGGGTTGTGAGAAGGAACCTAGATAGTAGGGTTACTTCGATATGAAAGCCTGGATAGTAGGGTTGTGATAAGGAACCTGGATAACAGGGTTACTTCGATATGAAAGCCTGGATAGTAGGGCTGTGAGAAGGAACCTGGATAGTAGGGATGTGAGAAGGAACCTGGATAGTAGGGTTACTTCGATATGAAAGTCGGGATAGTAGGGCTGTGAGAAGGAACCTGGATAGTAGGGTTACTTCGATATGAAAGCCTGGATAGTAGAGCTGTGAGAAGGAACCTGGGTAAGGTTGCTTTGTGAGGAGTTTGGGTAAAACTGCATCTGAACCGAGAAGGAACCTGGGTAAGGTTGCTTTGGGATAAGTTCGTGTAAAACTTCCGAATGAACTGGGGTAAGGTTATAAGTTAGTGTAAAACTTCAGGAGGAACCGGGGTAAGGTTACTTTGAGATAAGTTCGTGTAAAACTTCGGGAGGAACCTAGGTAAGGTTACTTTGGGATAAGTTTGTGTAAAACTTCAGGAGGAACCAGGGTAAGGTTATAAGTTTGTGTAAAACTTCAGAAGGAACCAGGGTAAGGTTACTTTGAGATAAGTTCGTGTAAAACTTCGGGAGGAACCTGGGTAAGGTTACTTTGGGATAAGTTCGTGTAAAACTTCAGGAGGAACCTGGGTAAGGTTACCTTGGAATAAGTTCGTGTAAAACTTCAGGAGGAACCTGGGTAAGGTTACTTTGTGATAAGTTCGTGTAAAACTTCAGAATGAACTAGGGTAAGGTTATTTTGAGATAAGTTTGTGTAAGACTTCAAGAGGAACCTGGGTAAGGTTACTTCAGGATAAGTTTGTGTAAAACTTCAGAAGGAACCTGGGTAAGGTTACTTCGGGATAAGTTCGTGTAAAACTTCAGAAGGAACCTGGATAAGGTTACTTTGGGATGAGTTCGGGTGAAACTTTATTTGAAAATGTATGAGAAGGGACCCATGTAAGATTTTTCAAGATAAACCCGTGTGAAGCTGCATTTAGGAGAAACCCGTGTAAGATTTCTTTGTGACGAACCCGTGTAAAGCTGCATTTGGTCGCGCAAATAATTACTTTGTTTAGTTTCAGGAGCTAATCTTGAACCTGCTGGAAGTTGTTGGTGATAACCATCTTTCCTAAAAAGGTACATGATTAATCGTATATGATGCATGAAATGCATTGTATGATGACGTTCTCAAAATAAATGAGATTATGTTGTATGCAATATGTATGCGCACGTCATGATGTATGAACATGAAATGCTATTGTGGCACGTCTAAGTTTAGGAAAATAAATCCCTGACTGTTGTTGGGGAGTACTGGAAATTTCATTCCTAACCATTGTAGAAAAAGTGGTTCTTCTACTTCCGTTGGGGATTGTGAATGGAGATGACTATGCTGGAGATTTACTCCTTGTTTACAGCTACTCTTCCGGGGGAGAGACTCTGTTTGAGAATAACTCTGCGAGAGAATAACTCTGTTGGGTATGAGCTTCCGTATAAACTCTTCTCGGGAGAAAACTATATGAGCCGCTTGCGATTACAAAATTCGGCTAGGGAATATAGATGTCAGCTCTCCGGAAGAGCATGGTTGGGGAAAGTAACTACTGTTTGGGGGAGCCGATGTCAAAGCTTTAGTTGCCTCTACTCTACGGGGAGTGTAGATGTCACAGGGTCGTATGTCGAGGATACGACAATGACTTTGCATCAGGACTTTTCTTCCCTTGTACCTGCTGGAGAAAGTACCCACAAAGGCTTTGTGGATGCTAATTAGGATGATAAGTCTTCTATTGATAAGCAAATGATAAGATGATAGGACATAGTCGTACGCTTCAAACCCCTAACTTTTTCCTGGACCGCCCTTTCGGGTTTTCAGTCCACCGGGATACCCTTTTTTGCTCAAGCCGCCTTTTCAAGTTTTCGACTTGCCGGGTGTATATATCTTTTTTGTTTTTATCCCTAATTTTTGCCTGAACCCTTTTGGTTCGCCGGGATTCCCTTATTTTTTCCTAGGCCAGTCAACCTAGCGGGTCTTTGTTCATGCGTAGTATTTTCCGACTATGTCCATGTTCACCAGGTACGGAGAATTGTCACTGCCCATAGTAGTAAGTGTTGCCACACTACCAGAAGATGTTTGTTTGATCGTACATGATTCGTTGCTGGGATTCATGCCTAATGCCCCAAGTGTTTCAGATGGAGATCTGCCTCTGGCTATCTAGAACTTTGAGAGATTCCTTGAATCTTGACTTGACTGCCCCAGATGATGGACAATGATCATGCCGTGCCCCTTGGTTGGAAGTGTTTTTCCATTTGAGGTGATCCTTTTTATTGAGAAGTTTTTTGTTCACTAGATATTCGTTATGCGAATTACTCTGCTGTTGAACAAATAGTCACATGCACACAATATTATTTTAAGAATGCAAAGCTTATGTCTGTCTTGAAGTTTGAAAATTCATTTTTTAGTAAAAAAAGTTTTTTTTTTGTAAAAGTATGATGTCAACTCATGATTTATAGCAAACTTTATAGGAGTCAGGATACCTTTTGTAACAATATACTTTCGAACTAACCCATGCTTCAGCTAGGACTTTTAAGGGTTATAACGTGGCCTGGTTCATGGTTCAAGAAACAAAGGATAAAGGCTCAAAACTTATTTATACCCACCCGTTCTTCGTGATGTTCTTCGATCCTATACTCAGTTAATTGTGCATTTAGATCCCGTTTGAGTCTTTGCTCTGATATTCCAGTGATGGTTCAGATACTGACAGTTTATTTTGAATAGGAAGTCATTTTTTGTTGAGGGTTTGTAGGACCTCTTTCTTTTTGACTTTATTATCCCTGTCTTTTTCCTGAACTGTTTCTTTTTGTGGTTACAGTCAGCGGGATGCCCCAGTTTTTTTCTTAAGTCTCCTTCATAGGTTTTGACTTAATGGGCTTTTATTTTGAGAGATAATGACTGCTTGTCTTGACAATTATAGGGAACCATCACCGTATTTTGTTTTGGAAGGACGTATTCGATGCCATTTGTAACACCCTAATTCTACCCTGACAAATTATGCAAAATAAATCAGAGTTATAAAATTCAATCATACAAATGAATCGGGACGTCACAAATTCTTCTAACAAATTCATTGCATTCATCATGGATATATAACACTTTTAATAAAACATCGGATGAACCATAAATATAGCATCTTTAATAAAATAATTTAACAACTACGCAGCGGAATTCTTCAATAACATCTTTAAACAAAACAGCAACTACGAAACATCTCATATTTAATAACAATCAATTCAAAACTTAACAATTGAAAATCAACAATAAAAAATCAGCAAGCGTCCATCCCCCCGAGTGTTACATATCAGAGCAATGACACCGACTCGAACTATTAAAGGTATACAACCTTCACTCGCGATTACCTGCACGTTACCAACATAAGGGAAACATTCAAACAGAAGGGATGAGATATCTAACAATATAATAAAGCGCACGATAATTAATATATTAAATTAGATCACTAATATCACCACTTCTCATCTCATAGTCAACAATAATTACAGTATATATACTCATTCATCAACATCAAATACACTTCATTATTCAATCATATAATGCGACTCAAAACTACGCAAATGCATGTGGTACCATTGGAGCAGAACTCCCATCTCAAAAATCTGCCAATTAATAGAGGCATCAACAAGCATAGCCTTCATCTCAAAATTTACCAATCCAGACCATCTCAACGAGCATAAGCTCCATCTAAAAAATGCAATGTATGCGACTCATCATGAATGTAATAAAAACACTCAGTTAACAAAATCTCAAAATTCATCTCAAAACATCTCAATCACAACATCTCATAAACATCTCAAAATAACAACATCTCAATCATCTCAAAACATCTCAATCACAACATCTCATAAACATCTCAAAATAATTTATTGAACATCATTTATTTATCAAACGTCATTTGTTCATCATAATTGTCAAACACAACTTTAATAACCACATCTCATTAATAACTCAGCTGTATATCAATAATACAGTAATCCATACTATTATTCTGCAATTTTACATTTTTACTGTCGCTAATCCCACTGTCAAAATTCTGACAGCAACCTCTACACATCTCATGTTCACCATTCTATCCAAAACATCAGCACAACGACCAATCACGGGAATTAATCCTAAACCCTAAATTAGTTACTAGGATTACACTTCTTATTCATCATTTAATCACCTAGAATAAAGCTCATCACGTTAACTCATCAACGCTTCGAACGACATCTCAAACAACATCCTAAAACTCAAGTTACATCAATTTAAAACTGAATCTGTCAAAGATCAGACATTATGTATCGACACAAAACTCCTTTGATTGACGCAAACTGCTTCACCTGTACAACATGAGTCGACACAAAACCCTATGGATCGACTCATCCTGGCTTAAATCACAGCATGTATCGACACATGCTTCTCACTGGTTGACTCATCCTGAGTCTTACAACTATCATGTATCGATGCAAGCCCTTCTTGTATCGACTCATCCTGAGTCTAAAATCGCCCATGTATCGACCCATCAAGCTTCAGGTCGACACATCCTGGTTCCTCCTGCATAATTATGTGATTTCCTCTGTATTTTCACTATGGGAATCATATTCTTAACCTTACAAACCTTATTATAATCATGATAAATCATCACCTAACATTATCCTACATTACTACATCGATTACACAACATCATAACATCATTATTCTTCTAAAATTCATCAAATCTTCATCATACATCATCATATACATATCCAATTCAGGAACAAAACAACAATCCTCTAACCCCATATATCAAACATCATGAACCCAATTATAAACTCAAAACCCCACCCTTACCTTGGATTGAAGGTCGCTCTATAATTTCCGGGTTGAATCTTTGTTCTTGCTGTTTTCCACTTTTTCCAGCAGCTTCACGTTCTTCACAATCCTTATTTTTCCTTCTACTGTTCTTTATTCTATTCTAACAAAAAATAATAAAATTACCTAATATTCTATTATTCCTTAGTGGGCTCCAAACTTACACCCAATTATTACATATACTATCTCAAATTAAGCCCACCTTAATAATATTACACTTCTAATATTACTTCACCATATAATAATATTATACCTCTAATATTATTATTTCTCCACTTAATAAAATAAATCCAATTTAATAATAACATATCTTCACAAATATTCCAAAAATAACTTAATTAATAATTAATTAAATTATGGGCGTTGCAACTCTCCCCTGTTGTACACAAAATTTTCCTTCTCATATTTCTCCAAACATTGCAAGAAAAATCTCCAAGTGGCTCAAGATTGCTCAAGAGTTGGATAGTCAAGCTATCTCCTAAGACAGTCAACCTCAAATTAGGGTTTTGTGTTGCATCAAGGTCCTTGAATCTAAATGACCTAAAGTTCTCCAAAATTTCCTAATATGTTCTCAAGTTCATCCATGTCAAATTTCAAGCTTTGCAGAGGAAGTTTGCTCAATCAATTGCTCAAAAGGTCCAAAAATCGACCGTGCTAGGGCAAAAGTCAACTGTGACCCAAATACAGTCAAATCTCAAGATTTTTTGTCAACATTCTCATTTTGAAGGATATTTCATCATTTTATCAAGGGTTGATCATGATTCATCAAGTATTGCTCAAAATTCATCAAGACTCAAAAGTTGCTAAATTATGGTTTTGTAGGAAAAGTCAACTCAACTTTGACCAAGCATAACTTTCTCATACTTTATGAGAAATGACCCATCCAAAGCTAATTTTTAAGAGGATGCAATTTACTACAATACATATTCATACCCCAAGATCAATAAATTCACTCACAAGAAGTTACAAATTTGGACATTATAGGTCATTTTTGAAAGTCAACAAAAACACCTTTTTTTCCAAAGCTTATAACTTGAGCATGGAATATCAAATTGAGATGATAACAAAAGGGTTGGTTATAAGACATCTCAAGCTTTCTAAAAAGTCCAAGAACACTTCCAAAAGTTCAAAATTGAAGAAGTTATGCATTGTTGAAGTTGGGCATTTTTATAAAATTGCCAAAAGTCAACTATCCCCAAAACCTCAAATTTTGTCAAATGGGCCCATTCTTTTCCATTTGATTTGAGCTTGCATCATTGTCCACGTGTCCTAGCTTCAGCCATGAGCCCATATCTTATTTTTATTATTTTATTTGATTTTTTATTGAATTATTTCATTTTTAATCAAATTAAATCATAAAAAATCCAAAGCTTTGATTACATGATATCTTTTGATTGTTTCAGGTTTTAATTGTCATCATAATCATCATCAAAATTCGTATCAAGCATATCATGTACAAAAAGATGGAGATTTGATAAATTTGGCAAGCTTTAAAGGATGAATCAAATCAAATCATAAGGCATTGATTTAGAGAGATTTGATTCATGATTCTTGACCTAATACATTCCATGATACATATAGAAGGCAAAGGAATGAAATTGAGAGCTAGAGGCTGCAAGAATCAATCAAACAAAACTTGAAAAAAGTGGTAAAAAGTGGAAAACCAAAATCACACTTGGAGGCGTTTTCAGAAGCAAATCTTGACACCAATCGATTGCTGGAGCTTCACTGAGTCAGAACCAATCCCTAGCAAGCCTCCATACACGCTCAAATGCACTGTAAGTGTCACAGAAAAACACCCTTATTTTGAATTCATAAATCTTATTCCTTGCACCTTTTGTACAAACCATTTGCATATTCATAATCTTCATCAAATTTCCAAGCGTTTTGCATTAGCCAATTGCGTTTTTCTGGCCTAGATGAAGAACCCCCATAGCTAGGGTTCTTCGTTCGTGTTTTAGGGTTTTCTTTTTCAGGAGAAATCAAGACTCAAGAAGGGAATGAGGTTAATCAAGAAGCCCAGACGAACTCAACCATGTGCTTGGAATTGATTTTCATGGACTGGAATGGATTTTAGAGTGAGCTTGCGCATTCAGTTGCGGATCCAAATCCGGAGGTAATATGTGCAGGGTTCAGAGGTAGGAGACGACAAGCTTTCGTTCTCCCATTGGCCAATTTAAATCAAATTTTGCGCATTTTGTTTTTTCTGGATGTTAACGTGTTTTCTTTTATTATCATTATCTTGTATCCAATTGACAAATGAAGCACAACGCCTTGGTGGTAAAGCAAGCTGGCAGTCATGTACAGGACCTGGGTTCGAATCCCAGGTCCCCCCAATTTGCATTTGTTATTTTTCTACAGGTTATCCCATGTAGATCCAGGCGCGTAGTGTATCATGTTGCTTCACACATCAAAGTGTCAGATGGCCCAAGGCCAAATCTGGTGATCCAGGAGTGAGGGTCTACCATGGACCAGGTCAGCGTGCATCCACTGGATCTCTCAAAATCAACCAGGCCAGCATGTTATTGGGCCTGTGAATTGCTATTCTGAACCTCTAATCAGGCCCACACCCCTAACTCTTTCTATTTCATTTTTATTTAATTTAATTATTTTTCATTATTTTTTTAACCAATCAAATCCTTTTCTTTAATAAAATTAAAACCAAAAAATATTTTCCTTATTAAATTAGATTTTAATATTTTCTTCTTATTAAAAAATCAATTAATTAATTTAGGACATTAATTAGAATTAACATTAATATATTTTGTAAATAATTAAAATTAACTTAGACATAATTAGGTTTTTATTATCATTGATCAATCTTATTTTCTTTCTTCAAAATACCAAAAATCCAAAAAATATTTATTTTCATTAATTAGTTTAATTAATTTAATTCAATTTAGTAATTAACTTAGAATTTATTTCTCTCTTAAATAAAAACAAAAAATATTTTCTTTAAATAACAAAGGGTCAAAACCCTAGAACTTGCGCCCGATTTAATTTCCCGCACGCGATCCATTTTATTCAATATTGTATTTGTTCCCGGAATGTAATAGCGTAATAGGACTTTAAATATTTCTATCGCTTTATTTATTTTCCGTATTTAAATTTCCAAGGGATGCTTTTGGCGATGTAAATTCCCGACGGCTTGTAATTTAATTTATGCAATTTATTTTCCACAACTTATAAACTGTTAGATGTTTGATAATAGGGATGCATGACAAGAATGGATGTTTAACCTAAAATAAACTTAGATCACCATTGACATGTACAAAGACAAAATTAACTGAAAACGACACACTCGCACATGCGTACTCTTAGGGTACACCCCACTTGGTTGCCTTCGTAACGCGGTCATTGAGTATAGGTTGTTTTAGAGGTCGCCCTCTTGTCTAAAAGATCATAGTCGCCTCGAAACGGTTTCCTCGGATATTGTTGCCTCAAAACAAATGATCTAAGACATTAGGGTTACCGCTAAAGCGTCATAACATTGCTTTGGTGACCGTAAGTCCCTAAAATCGAATTGACCCTTAAACTCCAACGGCGATGCTACCTACTCATTCATAGTGGGATAACATTATCTAAAGGAAGATAGCATGGAACAATTCC
The DNA here is from genome assembly GCA_948472305.1 of Vicia faba. Classification (NCBI taxonomy): domain Eukaryota; kingdom Viridiplantae; phylum Streptophyta; class Magnoliopsida; order Fabales; family Fabaceae; genus Vicia; species Vicia faba. The sequence continues at coordinate 1,438,954,247 of OX451737.1, read as the reverse complement.
TTTTTCGAGTAGGTAGATGGTTCTTAGATACTTGCTCTTTTAAAACAAAACAAAATTTTCACACTTACACTCCTTTTCAAACAAAGACTTTTTCAAACCCACAAACACAAAGAAAAGCAAAATTTTGAAAACAATATGAGCAAGTACCTAAGAGCCCGTGGATAACCACGAATAGAAAGGGTGCTAACACCTTCCCTTTCTATAATCTACCCCCCGAACCCGAGAAATATCTTGAAAAAGGAATATTTCTGTGCTTTTTTCCTTTCCTTGTTGGATAAAATAAAAGTCGGTGGCGACTCTTGCTTATCGCGACATTTTGCGAAAACAAACGCAAAACGCAAACCAGCATTTCAAAAAATAGTCAGTTCTTTCCCACTGTATCACAGAACTGACGACTCTGCTGGGGACGCTTAATAAGTGGGGTGTACCTTAGGATTAAATCATTGTGTTTTCAATTGTTTGCTTTGTATGATTTATCTTTGTGGGCTTGAATCGGAGTTATTATAGATCCTAACCCAGATCTGGGGCATACCCTTTAGGTAAGTAGAAATAAACTGTGAGGGAACTGTACGACGTAGACCGATACGGTTGAAGCAGTAGCTACGTTGGTGTGGCACTTTAGTATGTACCGATATCCCTTGTGTTGGAACGAGGAGAATATGGGTCTGCTAAGGGGTCATTAAGCACCAACTGACCTTAGAACCTTTAAATTGACCAACTTGGCCATAGAACAGTAGCAGTATGCTACACTCATTGAGACTAAACTCTCGCGATGACTCCGGCCGCAAGAAAAGGTTGCTAAACTGGAATTATGACCGATTGAGGGTAGTCAGTGATATTGAGATCTTCTAGAACCCGGTTACTATTTTTAGGACAAGTTTAAACCAACTGAACTGAAAGAGGGTAGTACCTAGACTCCTTGCCAGCCTGAAATCTAAGGGCTCTCTGTGACTTGTGTGCCTTTACCATGTTCACTATTTGTGGATACTTGTGGTGTGATTTCTATCATGACATTATGACATCATAACATTGCATACATATTGCATTGGACTAATCTATTTCAAAGACACGAGGGATTCATCTTTGTTCTGTTTTGTAGGTCATGGCACCCATGCATAGGAACACCATCCTGATCAACTTTGTCCAGGTTCCCACTATGCTTAAAGAGTTGGTTGCAAAGATGTCAGATACTACTTCCTTTATCAGAAGACACGGGCACCTTCTTAGTTTGGTAACTTCCAAATTGGACGAGCAGATGATGAGTGTCCTAGTCCAGCTCTATGATCCACTGTACCATTGCTTTACTTTTCAGGACTACCAGTTGGTCCCCACCTTAGAATAGTTCTCTGATATGCTTGGTATCTCTATTCTAGAGCAGACCCCGTTCACAAGTTGGGAGAAGATCCTTAGGCCAGAAGAGATTTCTTCATCCCTTCATATGACAAAGGATGAGGTAATGGCTAATTGGGAAACTCGTAGTGGAGCAAAGGGCTTTCTTACTAAGTTCTTGGTTGGTAAGGCTAATCATTTCTGGGATAGTCTAGACTTCAAGGAATTCGAAGATATTCTGGATCTTCTGATATATGGCTTGGTATTGTTTCCTAACTCTGACTCCTTTGTTGATGTGAATGCTGTAAAAATCTTCATCTCTGGTAATCCTGTACACACTCTCCTGGGTGACATTCTTCATCAGCTCTATGCCCGTACTGCTCGGAAGCGGAGAACCTTGATGTGTTGTGCTCCATTGTTGGCAAGGTGGTTTATTTCTCACCTTCCCAAATCAGTTCTGAAGAACAAAGAAGGCATGGGTTGGGCTTATAGAGTTATGTCTCTCTCTCACAGTGACATAATTTGGACTATTAAGGGTATGGATGAGGTGGCCGTTATTGATCAATGTGGGGAGTACCCTAATGTTCCACTGATAGGAAGTAATGAAGGAATTACTTATAATCCATGCTTGGCCTTACGTCAGTTTGGGAGAGCCAGAAGGGAAGGACCTCATGAGCTGCTAATTCCTAGTATCATCTTTGATTTTCAAGGCGATAGTGACGAGCAACGCCGCAGATTCATAAGGGCTTGGGATAGAGTTCACAGATCTGATCCACACGAGCTGGTCCCAAAGACTTCTCTTTCGATGGAGCCATATCTCAGATGGGTTTGCATCCGTGCCCAAAAGCTGGGAATGCCGTATGAAGCCGTCTTGCCTATCATTGTTGAAGTTGCTAATGAAGAGGGGGTTCTTCCTACTATTTTACACCCTTACATGCCTACTGACATTGGGGCATTGAAGAGGTCCTGGATGCAGCTAAGGGAAGAGCGGGATACTTATAGAGAAAAGTATCACGAGCAAGAGCGAAAGATCCAGAAGTTGACTAGGCAGTTGGAGAAAGAGCAGATCATCAATGACTATGTCAACACTAAAGGCAAATGACCATGGGAGCGTTGATGTCCTTTGATTACTTCCAGTTTTTATTTACTTTTCAATATTTCCTTTCTTGTAACGCCTTAAGGGCATTTGTGAATAATTTGAATTTCAAGTTTATCTAATAAAAGTGTGTTTCATTTCTTGTTTACGAATTTGAATATCTCAATGTCTTTGAAATCATATCATACGCATTCCGTTCCATGCACCTCATAACAGGTACCCTTACAGGTTTTCTCATCTTGTTCGCTGTTTATTTCAGCATCATGTCTTCTGAACCATCGACTGAACAAGCAATCAAGGCTTTGCAGGCTCAAAATGCCCAATTCCAAGAGTTGTTCATGAATCTAGCTAAGGGTCAACAAGATCTGAAGACCCTTATTCTGAAAGAGAAGAAGAAGAAGAGGACAGTTCTGTTTAACACAGGTTACAAGTTTGGAAACAGGCTACGAGAGAAGTTAATTTGACCACCTCATCTGGAGGGAAAGATAGTCAGGAAGAAAGGAGGGCTCCTAGCCCTGTGGTTTCAGACAATGAGACAAACTTCGACGAAGACCAGTATCCTCCGACCGAGGATATATACAAGCAACTGGAAGATCGGTTGAGTGTGATGGAAGTTCAGAAGGTGCCTGGTCTGGACTTTGGAGATCTGGGTTTGTCATCTGGGGTGGTGATTCCCCACAACTTCAAAGCACCAGTCTTTGCTAAATACGATGGAATTTCTTGCCCAAAACTGCACCTCCGGTCGTATGTAAGGAAGATTCAGCCGTACACCGTTGATAAGAACCTATGGATCCACTTATTTCAAGACAGTCTCTCAGGGACTCAACTTGAATGGTTTTACCAGTTAGAAGGAGCCAGTATCCATAGTTGGGAAGATTTGGCTGCTGCTTTCTACAGGCAGTACCAATACAATACCGACCTTGCTCCCACGCGTACCCAACTCCAGGGTATGTCTATGGGAACGGGTGAAGGTTTCAAAGATTATGCTCAGAAGTGGAGGGATCTCGCTGGAAGAGTGCAACCACCCTTGGCTGATAGGGAGCTAGTGGATATGTTTTTGGGGACCTTGTCTGGTCCGTTTTTCAACCATCTGATTGGAAGCTCTTCATCTGGGTTTACAGAGCTAATTATGACAGGTGAAAGGATTGAGGCTGGTATTAGGTCTGGTAAGATACAAAAGGGTGCTTCATCGAGCACCGAGAAAAAGCCTTTTAAGAAGGAGTCCAGTGCTGTTTACAGTTCGAAAAGCCAGAATAGACCTGAACGCCGCCAAGATGTTAATGCGGTTGTTATTTCAAGACCTGTTGGGGCTCCTCAGCGCAACAATCAACAAAAGGCCGAGAGACCTCGAAGGCAATTCACCCATCTCAACATGACTTTGTCTCAGATTCTGCCGCAGATATTGAAAACCAATCTAGTAACTTCAAGGGAGGCTCCGCAGAATCCCAACACTGCATCGCCTAAGTACAACCCTAATGCCCGCTGTGCTTTTCACTCTGATAGCCCGGGACATGATACAAATGATTGTTGGGCTTTGAAGAACAAAATACAGGACTTAATTGATGCTAAGGAGATTGAGTTCGAGGCGCCCGAAAGACCTAATGTTGTGACTGCTCCTTTGCCCAAGCATGGAGTGAATGCTGTAGAGGAAGACTCATTTGTGGTTTCTGTGAAAGATATTGCTACTCCCTTGATGACTGTGAAGAAGAATCTTTTGTCAGCCGGTTTATTTCCGGGTTATGACGAAGGTTGCCGTATGTGTTCTACCCTACCAACCGGTTGCCATCTTTTGAAATCAGGGGTCCAACGCCTGATGGATAGTAAAGAAATTCTGTTTGAGAAGACTGTTGTTCCTTTAGTTCATACTGAAGAAGTTGCTATAATCACCATTTTCGACAATTCTTCCAAGGCTTCCTCGAGAAAGCCTGTTAGAATTACATCTGTTCCAAGAATCGCACCATTGATCATCACTGTTCCTGGGCCTATCCCCTATACATCTGATAAAGCTGTCCCTTGGCACTACGGGGATGATGTTTATTTTCATGGAGTTAAACAAGAGTTGGATGCTGGTACTGACGTCAGCAATATTGTTGGACCTGCTAAAGTTACCCGCAGCGGAAGACTTTTCTCCCCTGATATCTCTCCACCAACTGCCCGGAAATCTGTTGTTGTTACACCTGCCAATGTACCTGCTACTATTCCTGTTCAAGTTCCCATTCTTACCCCTATTGTCGAGTTGTCTGACACTCGGGAAAAGGGACCACTGATGAGCCTGCCCAGACGGAGGCACCAAAGACGATTACTGTTGAAGCTTCTAGACAAGAGATGGAGGAAATTTTAAAGATCATAAAAAAGAGCGACTACAATATGGTCGAGCAGCTGGGGAAAACCCCATCCAAAATCTCCATGTTGTCATTGTTGTTATACTCAGAGGCCCATGCCAAGGCTCTAATTGCATTCCTGAAGACTACACACGTACCTCAAGAAACATCAGCTGATCAGTTTAAAGATTGCGTGGCTAGTCTGACTGCTGATAATGGGTTGGGTTTCTCTGACGCCGACTTGACTGTTAAAGGGAAGAATCACAATGATGCCCTGCATGTCTCCATTGAATGCAGAGGCACTACTCTTGCTCATGTATTAGTGGATACTGGTTCCTCGTTGAACATTTTGCCTAAGAAAGCTCTAGACCGGTTGGACCGTGAAGGGTTGGAGCTGAAACCAAGCAACATCGTCGTCAGGGCCTTTGATTGGTCTAAGAGGATGGTGCATGGAGAAGTGGATATTCTGATTAAGGTTGGATCTCATGTTTTTGCATCTACATTATATGTGATGGACATTTGGCCATCTTATTCTTGTTTGCTGGGTCGTCCGTGGATCCACAAAACTGGGGCAGTAACGTCTACGCTCCACCAGAAGCTAAAGTACCTGGTAAAAGGGAAAATTGTGACAGTGCAAGGAGAAGAGGAGTACATGGTAAGCCACCTCAACTCTTTCCGATATGTGGAAATGGACGGGGAGTTCATCGAGACCCCGTTTCAATATTTTGAAGAAGTTCCCCAGACACTTGCATCAACTGAGACTGTTGTTGAAGATCCTCCTATGAAGATGGCTTCCTTCAAGGATGCCCGGGCTGTTATTGAGAAATGTGGGTGTGCAAATTGGGGCCAACTCCGTAATTTTGCACAGAAGACTAACAAGTTTGGTTTAGGTTTCACTGCAGAAGCTCAAAGGGCTGTTCGGAATGCACGGATCGGAAGACCTCCCCTGTTCATCAGTAATTCAGGAGTGAATGCCATTGAAGACGATGTTGAAGAGTCTGAGTTCGACAGTTGGATCTATCCTACTTACTGATGGAGGACTAAGCAACTGGACAGCAAAGGACTTCATCCCAATTTCTTTTGTTACCCAGTAATGAGACTTTTGTTTTGAATTTGTAACAGACAATGTTTCAAACTTTATGGCCCGATGTCTTGCCCGGGGCACCGTGGCTTCATGTGTGAGGGATTTATGTGTGTCATTTTCATATATCATTAATAAAAGCATTGGACGTTTCTTGCATTTCAAATTTTTGTGCTCCTTGTTTTTCTTTTATTACATATTGCAAAACAACTATTTTACACACACACATATACAGGTCTACATCCACTCTGGATCTCACTGGTAACGACTCTGCTACTACCAGTTATGACTTCGAAAGTCCGATCAACTTAGCCGAAGACGAAGGTGAAGATGATTGTGAAGTGCCTGGTGAACTTGCAAGACTGTTACTTTAGGAAGAGAGGGTTATTCAGCCGCACGAAGAGCCAGTGGAATTAGTGAATCTGGGTACAAAGATAGACAAGAAAGAGGTTAAGATTGGGGCAAATTTGGAGCTTAGTGTGAAGCAACGGTTGATTCAGATGCTGCGTGACTATGTTGAGATCTTTGCCTGGTATTATGAAGATATGCCTGGGTTGGATACCGATATTGTGGTTCACCGCCTGCCTACCAAGGAAGATTGTCCTCCAGTGAAACAGAAAGTTCGCCGAATGCGCCCAAAGTTGTCTGAAAAAATTAAGGCTGAAGTTATGAAACAGTTTGACGCCGGTTTTCTAGCAGTCACTTCTTACCCTCAGTGGGTGGCCAACGTGGTTCCTGTACCGAATAAGGATGGTAAGGTTCTAATGTGTGTTGACTATAGGGATTTGAACATGGAGAGTCCCAAGGATGATTTCCCTCTGCCTCATATCAACGTTCTGGTTGACAACACCACTCAGCATAAGGTATTCTCCTTCATGGATGGTTTCTCCGGTTATAATCAGATTAAAATGGCTCCCGAAGACATGGAGAAGACAACCTTTGTTACTCAATGGGGCATCTTTTGCTACAAGGTCATGCCTTTTGGATTGAAGAATGTTGGGGCAACGTATCAGCGTGCCATGGTTGCTTTGTTTCATGACATGATCCATCATGAGATTGAGGTATACGTCAATGATATGATTGCCATATCTCAGACGGAGGAAGAACATCTTGACCACCTTCAGAAGCTGTTTGATAGGTTGAAGTTGTACAAGCTGAGGCTAAACCCGAACAAGTGCACCTTCAGGGTGAGATCTGGTAAGTTGCCGGGCTTCATCGTAAGCGACAAAGGTATTCAAGTGGATCCTGCCAAGGTGAAGGCTATACAGGAAATGCCAACTCCCAGAACAGAAAAAGAAGTCAGAGGCTTTCTAGGACGTTTGAACTATATTGCCTGATTCATCTCGCACCTGACTGCTACTTATGAGCCAATCTTCAAGCTACTGAAGAAAGATCAAGTGATACGTTGGAACGATGAATGTCAGGCCGCTTTCGAAAGGATCAAAGAGTATCTACAAGAGCCACCTATTCTGATGCCGCCAATTGAAGGGAGACCTCTGATCCTATACTTGACAGTACTCGACAATTCAATGGGGTGCGTGCTAGGTCAGCATGACGAGTCTGACCGAAAAGAGCATGCTATTTATTACCTTAGCAAAAAGTTTACCGGTTGCGAGACCTGATACTCGTTGCTTGAGAAAACTTGCTGCGCTTTGGCATGGGTTGCTCGCCGACTGAGACAGTATATGCTGACTCACACTACTCTATTGATATCAAAGATGGATCCAATCAAGTATATCTTCGAAAAGCCTGCTTTGTCCGGAAGAATAGCGAGATGGTAGATGATCTTGACTGAGTATGATATCTAATATACGACCCAAAAGGCAATTAAGGGAAGTTTGTTGGCAGATCATTTGGAACATCAGGCAGTGGATGATTACCAGTCTATGAACTTTGAATTCCCGAACGAGAATATCATGATAGTGACTGACTGTGAGACACCTGGACCGAATGAAGGACCTGAGGAAGGATCCCGATGGTCTATGTACTTTGATGGAGCTTCGAATGATTTGGGTAATTGCATCGGTGTCGTGATCATATCTCCTAAAGGCTCTCATACTCCGTTCACCGCCCGACTATGTTTCTACTGCACCAACAACATGGCGGAGTATGAGGCGTGCATTATGGGTCTTCGAGCAGTAATTTACCTAAGGATTAAGTTCTTGAGTGCTTTCGGAGATTCCGCTCTCGTGATCAGTCAGATCAAAGGCGAGTGGGATACGAAACACCCTAATCTTATTCCTTACAAGGAGTATGTGTTGACTTTGCTTCCCCATTTCGAAGAGATAACCTTTAAACACTTCCCTAGAGAGGAGAATCAGTTGGCGGACGCGCTGGCTACGATGTCTTCTATGTTCAAAGTCAATTGGGACAATGAGGCTCCCCGGATTATCATTGAAAGATTGGACGAACCTGCACATTATTGTGACATTGAGACTGAAGAGGTAGCAGATAAACCCTGGTTTCATGAGGTGAAGAGATACCTTGAGGCTCAGGAATACCCCGAGGGTGCATCTGTTAATGATAAGAAGTTTCTAAGGAGGTTCGCAGAGAAGTTCTTTATCAACAATTGTATTCTTTACAAGCGTAACCATGATTCGACCTTACTGCGTTATGTGGATAAGAATGAAGCAGAAAGGATCATGGCAGATTTACATGAAGGTACTTTCGAAACTCATTCCAGTGGACATACCATGGAAAATAAAATCCTACGGGCAGGATATTATTGGTCCACAATGGAAGCCGACTGTTATCAACATTCTCTGACGTGTCACAAGTGCCAAGTCTATGCTGATAAGGTGCACATACCTCTGGTACCTCTGAATGTATTGACAACACCTTGGCCTTTTGCAATATGGGGCATTGATATGATCGGCGAGATCAGACCTACGACATCCAACGAGCATCGTTCCATCCTAGTAGCAATTGATTACTTTACAAAGTGGGTTGAAGCAGCTTCCTTTGCTACTGTAACCAAGAACGCCGTGGCATGGTTCATTCGGCACAATCTGATATGTCGATACGGTGTACTAGAGAGGATCATTACGGACAATGGTACAAATATCAATAATAAGATGATCACTGAATTCTACAAGCAGTTCGATACAGCATCACAATTCTTCTCCCTACCAGCCGAAGATGAATGGGGTTGTTGAAGCGGCTAATAAGAACATTAAGAAGATTGTGCAGAAGATGACAGTAACATACAAAGACTGGCACAAGATGTTACCATTTGCTCTTCATGGGTACCGTACCTCAGCACAGACGTCAACAGGGGTGACACCCTATTCCTTGGTTTATGGTATGGAGGCAGTCTTGCCCATTGAAGTTCAGATACCCTCTCTTCGGATCATGAAGGATGCAGGTTTGAGCGAAGATGACTGGATCCAGACCCGGCTTGACTAGCTGAATTTAATCGACAAAAAGAGACTTACTGCTATTTGTCATGGTCAGACGTATCAAAAACGGATGATCAAGGCATTCAACAAGAAATTCAGACGACAAGAATATCATGTTGGGGATCTGGTGATCAAGCGCATCATTTTATCTCAAGGTGATCCCAGGGGAAAATGGACCCCTACTTACGAAGGGCCATTTGTGGTTAAGAACATTTTCTCAGAAGGAGCTATGATTCTAACCACCATGGATGGTGACGACCTTCCTCACCCCGTCAATGCAGACATAGTGAAAAAATACTAGGCATAATCAAATACCCGCTAGGTTGACTGACCTAGGCAAAAATAAGGGCTTCCCGGCGAACCAAAAGGGTTCGGGCAAAGATAAGGGATGAAAATGAAAAATCTGTACACCCGGCAAGTCGAAAACCTGAAAAGGCGGCTTGGGCAAAAAAGGGTATCCTGGTGGACTGAAAACTCGAAAGGGAGGTCCAGGAAAAAATTAGGGATCAGAGCGTAACACTATGTCTCATTGGATCACCTTGCATCTAGACTTCTGTATCGACTATCAAGCTCGGACGGAACTAATCAATCTGATCTACCTTCAACCAGTAGAAAAGTGATGAGATGCTCGAAAACATAAAGGCAATAGCAGAATTGGAACCCAGTGGGGTTGTTCACATAGCTGTTTTGTTTTTCATAATTTATGTAAATTCTATCTGCTCAGCGGTGTTCTCTCACTAGGACGTCAACCTCTTGTACAAAAACGCCTATTTACAGGCCAAACTTCAAAATCAATACAATTCATTTTCAAAGAAATTTCAAACTGTTTTTTCTTTATCTGTTTTGGTTTGCAAAGAACGTCCAATGTTCATTTTTGATATATGCATTTGACATTAATTGCTGCTCATGAATATTTACATGCGAAACAAAAGACGATTACGGGTAACATCAGAAATAGGGGAAATAAAAATGGTCCAAACTATACAGTTGCTCTGTCCACCAGGTACAAAGGTAGATTCATCTGAAGAATATGGCTAGGATACCTTCACTCCCTGCAGAGTAAGACAATAATGATAGCTCTCCCCAGCTGAGACTTGCAACCGTGAATGAATCGGTAATATTCTCCCCAAGCAGAGCTTATCTACCATCAGCACTAAAAAGGCTTGATATCCCTGGAAGTCTTAATATTCCCCAACAGAATATAAGAATGCTCCCCGGTAGGGTACAAGATATCCCCAGTGGAGTTAAAATTTTCTCAGCACAGTCTGAAAAAGCTTCCCCAACGGAGTTGGGAGAATCATCCCCAGTAGACTCTGGAAGTTTATCCCCAGCGGAGTACAAAAATAAATCTCCCCAGCCGAGTTCAAAGGATCATTCCCAGCAGAACTCAAAGGATTATCCCCATAAGAGTCTAAAAGGTTATTCCCAGAGAAGTCGCAACCAAAGATCATCCCCAGCGGATTTCTTTCCTTTCACAAACAGGAATTCAATCCCCAATAGGATTCAACATCACCAGCAACGATAATTCATCCCGACAGAATTTATCAGTGGAATCTTCAGCAAAGCATCTCTTCCCCACAGAGTAATCTCCTCATCAGTTTATTCCCCCAACGGAGTCATCCTCTCCTGCAGGTTTATTCTCCTTGTTCGCCCTCCCCAGCGGAAACGAAGAATCCAACTCTATTCTTCAGCAGCTATCCGGGAATTATTTTCCCCAGCTAGAAACATTACATTTCCATACATCATGATACAGGCATATACGCATCATACCACACAATCTCATTTATTTTGAGAGCATCATTGATTGATATATATCATGCATTTCATACATCATGACATTGCATATGACTAACTCTTTACCTTTTCAGGGAAAGACGAATCAATAAACACCGTTGACTACTTATATGACCTGGTAGTCCCCTCAAAAACTACATCTATTGAGGGTTATTTCAGCAGATTCCTCAGAAGGATGCTCTCACAAGACTTTCGTCTGGTTCAGTTAAATCGATTATAAGATTTCTCTGATTCTTATCCAGTCAAAGTTAATCCAAGACCTTCTCTGGTTCAGTCAGATCGATGCTAAGATCTCCCTGATTCTTATTACAATTGAAGATATTCCAAGACTTTCGTCTGGTTCAGTTAAATTGATTTTAAGATTTTTCTGATTCTTATCCAGTCAAAGTTAATGCAAGACCTTCTCTGGTTCAGTCAGATCGACGCTAAGATCTCCCTGATTCTTACTCCAGTTGAAGATATTCTAAGAATTTCGTCTGGTTCAGTTAAATCGATTCTAAGATTTTTCTGATTCTTATCCAGTCAAAGTTAATCCAAGACCTTCTCTGGTTCAGTCAGATCGACGCTAAGATCTCCCTGATTTTTATTCCAGTTGAAGATATTCCAAGACTTTCATCTGGTTCAGTTAAATCGATTCTAAGATTTTTCTGATTCTTATCCAGTCAAAGTTAATCCAAGACCTTCTCTGGTTCAGTCAAATCGATGCTAAGATCTCCATAATTCTTATTCCAGTTGAAGATATTCCAAGACTTTCGTCTGGTTCAGTTAAATCGATTCTAAGATTTTTCTGATTCTTATCCAGTCAAAGTTAATCCAAGACCTTCTCTGGTTCAGTCAGATCGACGCTAAGATCTCCCTTATTCTTATTCCAGTTGAAGATATTCCAAGACTTTCGTCTGGTTCAGTTAAATTGATTCTAAGATTTTTCTGATTCTTATCCAGTCAAAGTTAATCCAAGACCTTCTCTGGTTTAGTCAGATCGACGCTAAGATCTCCCTAATTCTTATTCCAATTGAAGATATTCCAAGACTTTCGTCTGGTTCAGTTAAATCGATTCTAAGATTTTTCTGATTCTTATCCAGTCAAAGTTAATTTAAGACCTTCTCTGGTTCAGTCAGATCGACGCTAAGATCTCCCTGATTCTTATTCCAGTTGAAGATATTCTAAGACTTTCGTCTGGTTCAGTTAAATCTATTCTAAGATTTTTCTGATTCTTATCCAGTCAAAGTTAATCCAAGACTTTCTCACCGGTTCAGATAAATCTCTCAATGGTTTATTCTGATTCGTTTTCTGTTAAAATCAAGTTCATACCTCTCCAAATGGCATCTGTAAGCCCATTCCCGACATCGCAAGTCTGATACCACTTCATGCGAGTGCAAATTTCTGGGCACTCTAGTGTTCAATCATCTTCCACCTTCGGATCACGAAAGGCACGAAAGCCAATCTATATCCTCAGGTTTAAGAAGATTGAACAGGGGCAGCTGTTGTACCCCAAAATTTTCCCTCTCATATTTCTCCAAACATTGCAAGAAAAATCTCCAAGTGGCTCAAGATTGCTCAAGAGTTGGACAGTCAAGTTATCTCCTAAGGCAGTCAACCTCAAATTAGGGTTTTGTGTTGCATCAAGGTCCTTGAATCCAAATGATCTCAAGTTCTCCCCAATGTCCTAGTATGTCCTCAAGGTCATCCATGTCAAATTTCAAGCATTGAAGAGGAAGTTTGCTCAGTCAATTGCTCAAAAGGTCCAAAAATCGACTGTGCTAGGGCAAAAGTCAACTGTGACCCAAATACAGTCAAACCTCAAGATTGTTTTGTCAATATTCTCATTTTGAAGGATATTTCATCATTTTATTAAGGGTTGATCATGATTCATCAAGGATTGCTCAAAATTCATCAAGACTCAAAAGTTGCTAAATTAGGGTTTTGTAGGAAAAGTCAACTCAACTTTGACCAAGCATAACATTCTCATACTTTATGAGAAATGACCCATCCAAAGCTCATTTTGAATAGGATGCAATTTACTACAATCCATCTTCATACTCCAAGATCAAGAAATGCACTCACAAGAAGTTACAAATTTGGACATTATAGGTCATTTTTGAAAGTCAACAAAAACACCTTTTTTGCCAAAGCTTATAACTTGAGCATGGAATGTCAAATTGATATGATACCAAACGGGTTGGTTATAGGACATCTTAAGATTTCTAAAAAGTCCAAGAACACTTCCAAAAGTTCAAAATTGAAGAAGTTATGCATTGTTGAAGTTGGGCATTTTTGCAAAATTGCCAAAAGTCAACTATCCCCAAAACTTCAAATTTTGTCAAATGGGCCCATTCTTTTCCATTTGATTTGAGCTTTCATCATTGTCCACGTGTCCTAGCTTCAACCATGAGCCCATATCTTATTTTTATTATTTTATTTGATTTTTTATTGAATTATTTCATTTTTAATCAAATTAAATCATAAAAAATCCAAAGCTTTGATTACATGATATCTTTTGATTGTTTCAGGTTTTAATTGTCATCATAATCATCATCAAAATTCGTATCAAGCATATCATGTACAAAAAGATGGAGATTTGATAAATTTGGCAAGCTTTAAAGGATGAATCAAATCAAATCATAAGGCATTGATTTAGAGAGATTTGATTCATGATTCTTGACCTAATACATTCCATGATACATATAGAAGGCAAAGGCACGAAATTGAGAGCTAGAGGCTGCAAGAATCAATCAAACAAAACTTGAAAAAAGTGGTAAAAAGTGGAAAACCAAAATCACACTCGGAGGCGTTTTCAGAAGCAAATCTTGACACCAATCGATTGGTGGAGCTTCACTGAGTCAGAACCAATCCCTAGCAAGCCTCCATACACGCTCAAACGCACTGTAAGTGTCACAGAAAAACGCCCTTATTTTGAATTCATAAATCTTATTCCTTGCATCTTTTGTACAAACCATTTGCATATTTATAATCTTCATCAAATTTCCAAGCGTTCTGCATTAGCCAATTGCGTTTTTCTGGCCTAGATGAAGAACCCCCATAGCTAGAATTCTTCGTTCGTGTTTTAGGGTTTTCTTTTCTAGGAGAAATCAAGACTCAAGAAGGGCATGGGGTTAATCAAGAAGCCCAGACGAACTCAACCATGTGCTTGGAATTGATTTTCATAGACTGGAATGGATTTTAGAGTGAGCTTGCGCATTCAGTTGCGGATCCAAATCCGCAGGTAATATGTGCAGGGTTCAGAGGTAGGAGACGACAAGCTGTCGTTCTCCCATTGGCCAATTTAAATCAAATTTCGCGCATTTTGTTTTTTCTGGATGTTAACGTGTTTTCTTTTATTATCATTATCTTGTATCCAATTTACAAATGAAGCAAAACGCCCCGGTGGTAAAGCAAGCTGGCAGTCATGTACAGGACCTGGGTTCGAATCCCAGGTCCCCCCAATTTGTATTTTTTATTTTTCTACAGGTTATCCCATGCAGATCCAGGCGCGTAGTGTATCATGTTCCTTCACACATTAAAGTGTCAGATGACCCAAGGCCAAATCTGGTGATCCAGGAGTGAGGGTCTACCATGGACCAGGTCAGCGTGCATCCACTGGATATCTCAAAGTCAACCAGGCCAGCATGTTATTGGGCCTCTGAATTGCTATTCTGAACCTCCAATCAGGCCCACACCCCTAACTCTTTCTATTTCATTTTTATTTAATTTAATTATTTTTCATTATTTCTTTAACCAATCAAATCTTTTTCTTTAATAAAATTAAAACCAAAAAATATTTTCCTTATTAAATTAGATTTTAATATTTTCTTTTTATTAACAAATCAATTAATTAATTTAGGTCATTAATTAGAATTAACATTGATATATTTTGTAAATAATTAAAATTAACTTAGACATAATTAGGTTTTTATTAACATTGATCAATCTTATTTTCTTTCTTCAAAATACCAAAAATCCAAAAATTATTTATTTTCATTAATTAGTTTAATTAATTTAATTCAATTTAGTAATTAACTTAGAATTTATTTCTCTCTTAAATAAAAACAAAATTTTTTTTGCTTTAAATAACAAAGGGTCAAAACCCTAGAACTTGCGCCCGATTTAATTTCCCCCACGCGATCCATTTTATTCATTATTGTATTTGTTCCCGGAATGTAATAGCGTAATAGGACTTTAAATATTTATATCGCTTTATTTATTTTCCGCATTTAAATTTCAAAGGGTTGCTTTTGGCGATGTAAATACCCGACGCCTTGTAATTTAATTTCCGCAATTTATTTTCCGCAACTTATAAACTGTTAGATGTTTGATAATAGGGATGCATGACAAGAATGAATGTTTAACCTAAAATCAACTTAGATCACCATTGACATGTACAAAGACAAAATTAACTAAAAACGACACACTCACACATGCGCACTCTTAGGGTACACCCCACTTGGTTGCCTTTGTAACGCGGTCATTGAGTATAGGTTGTTTTAGAGGTTGCCCTCTTATCTAAAATATCATAGTCGCCTCGAAACGGTTGCCTCAGATATTGTTGCCTCAAAACAAATGATCTAAGACATTAGGGTTACCGCTAAAGCGTCCTAACATTACTTTGGTGACCGTAAGTCCCTAAAATCGAATTGACCCTTAAACTCCAACGACGATGCTACCTACTCATTCATAGTGGGATAGAATTGTTTAAAGGAAGATAGCATAGAACGATTCCTTTTTTGAGTAGGTAGATGGTTCTTAGATACTTGCTCTTTCAAAACAAAACAAAATTTTCACACTTACACTCCTTTTCAAACAAAGACTTTTTCAAACCCACAAACACAAAGAAAAGCAAAATTTTGAAAACAATATGAGCAAGTACCTAAGAGCCTGTGGATAACCACGAATAGAAAGGGTGCTAACACCTTCCCTTTCTATAATCTACCCCCCGAACCCGAGAAATATCTCGAAAAAGGAATTTATCTGTGCTTTTTTCCTTTCCTAGTTGGATAAAATAAAAGTCGGTGGCGACTCTTACTTACCGCGACATTTTGCAAAAACAAACGCAAAACGCAAACCAACATTCCAAAAAATAGTCAGTTCTTTCCCACTGTATCACAGAACTGACGACTCTGATGGGGACGCTTAATAAGTGGGGTGTACCTTAGGATTAGATCATTGTGTTTTCAATTGTTTGCTTTATATGATTTATCTTTGTGGGCTTGAATCGGAGTTACTATAGATCCTAACCCGGATCTGAGGGATACCCTTTAGGTAAGTAGCAATAAACTGTGAGGGAATTGTACGGCGTAGACCGATACGGTTGAAGTAGTAGCTACGTTGTTGTGGCACTTTAGTATGTACCGATATCCCTTGTGTTGGAACAAGGAGAATATGGGTCTGCTAAGGGGTCATTAAGCACCAACTGACCTTAGAACCTTTAAATTGACCAACTTGGCCATAGAACAGTAGCAATATGCTACACTCATTGAGACTAAACTCTCGCGATGACTCCGACCGCAAGAAAAGGTTGCTAAATTGGAATTATGACCGATTAAGGGTAGTCAGTGATATTGAGATCCTCTAGAACCCGGTTACTATTTTTAGGACAAGTTTAAACTAACTGAACTGAAAGAGGGTAGTACCTAGACTCCTTGCCAGCCTGAAATCTAAGGGCTCTCTGTGTGACTTGTATGCCTTTACCATGTTCACTATTTGTGGATACTTGTGGTGTGCTTTCTATCATGACATCATGACATCATAACATTGAATACATATTGCATTGGACTAACCTATTTCAGAGACATGAGGGATTCATCTTTGTTCTGTTTTGTAGGTCATGGCACCCATGCGTAGGAACACCATCCAGATCAACTTTGTCCAGGTTCCCACTATGCTTAAAGAGTTGGTTGCAAAGATGTCATATACTACTTCCTTTATCAGAAGACATGGGCACATTCTTAGTTTGTTCACTTCAAAATTGGACAAGCAGATGATGAGTGTCCTAGTCCAGTTCTATGACCCACTGTACCATTGCTTTACTTTTCAGGACTACCAGCTGGTCCCCACCTTAGAAGAGTTCTCTGATCTGCTTGGTATCTCTATTCTGGAGCAGACCCCGTTCACAGGTTGGGAGAAGATCCTTAGGCCAGAAGAGATTGCTTCAACCTTTCATATGACAAAGGATGAGGTAATGGCTAATTGGGAAACTCGTAGTGGAGCAAAGGGCTTTCTCACTAAGTTCTTGGTTGGTAAGGCTAATCATTTCTGGGATAGTCTAGACTTCAAGGAATTCAAAGATATTCTGGCTCTTCTGATATATGGCTTGGTATTGTTTCCTAACTCTAACTCCTTTTTTAATGTGAATGCGGTAAAAGTCTTCATCTCTGGTAATCCTGTACCCACTCTCCTGGGTGACATTCTTCATCAACTCTATGCCCGTACTTCTCGGAAGCGGGAAACCTTAATGTGCCGTGCTCTATTATTGGCAAGGTGGTTTATTTCTCACCTTCCTAAATCAATTCTGAAGAACAAAGAAGGCATGGGCTGGGCTTATAGAGTTATGTCTCTCTCTCACAATGACATCATTTGGACTATTAAGGGTATGGATGTGGTGGTCGTTATTGATCGATGTGGGGAGTACCCCAATGTTCCAATGATATGAACCAATGGAGGAATTACTTACAATCCATGCTTAGCCTTACGTCAGTTTGGGCGAGCCAGAAGGGAAGGACCTCATGAGCTGCTAATGCCTAGTATTATCTTTGATTTTCAAGGCGATAATGACGAGCAACGCTGCAGATTCATAAGGGCTTGGGATAGAGTTCACAGATCTGATCCACACGAGCTGGGCCCACAGACTTCTCTTCCGATGGAGCCATATCTCAGATGGGTTCTCATCCGTGCCCAAAAGCTGGGAATGCCGTATGAAGCCGTCTTGCCTATCATTGTTGAAGTTGCTAATGAAGAGGGGGTTCTTCCTACTATTTTACACCCTTACATGACTACTGACATCGGGGCATTGAAGAGGTCCTGGATGCAGCTAAGGGAAGAGCAGGATACTTATAGAGAAAAGTATCATGAGTAAGAGAGAAAGATCCAGAAGTTGACTAGGCAGTTGGAGAAAGAGCAGATCATCAATGACTATGTCAGCACTAAAGGCAAACGACCATGGGAGCGTTGATGTCCTTTGATTACTTCTAGTTTTTATTTACTTTTCAGTATTTCCTTTCTTGTAACGCCTTAAGGGCATCTGTGAACAATTTGAATTTCAAGTTTATCTAATAAAAGTGTGTTTCATTTCTTGTTTACGAATTTGAATATCTCAATGTCTTTGAAATCATATCATACGCATTTCATTCCATGCACCTCATAACAGGTACCCTTACAGGTTTTCTCATCTTCTTCGCTGTTTATTTCAGCATCATGTCTTCTGAACCATCGAATGAACAAGCAATCAAGGCTCTGCAGGCTTAAAATGCCCAATTCCAAGAGTTGTTCACGAATCTAGCTAAGGGTCAGCAAGATCTGAAGACCCTTATTCTGAAAGAGAAGAAGAAGAAGAAGAAGAGGACAATCCTGTTTAACACAGGTCACAGGTTTGGAAACAGGCTACAAGATGAAGTTGATTTGACCACCTTATCTGGAGGTAAAGATAGTCAGGAAGAAAGGAGGGCTCCTAGACCTGTGGTTTCAGACAACGAGACGGACTTCGACGAAGACCAGTATCCTTCGACCGAGGATAGATACAAGTAACTGGAAGATCGGTTGAGTGCGATGGAAGTTCAGAAGGTGCCTGGTCTGGACTTTGGAGATCTGGGTCTGTCATCTGGGGTGGTGATTCCCCACAAATTCAAAGCACCATCCTTTGCTAAATACGACTGAATTTCTTGCCCGAAACTGCACCTCCGGTCGTATGTAAGGAAGATTCAGCCGTACACCGCTGATAAGAACCTATGGATCCACTTCTTTCAAGACAGTCTCTCAGGGACTCAGCTTGAATGTTTTTACCAGTTAGAAGGAGCCAGTATCCGTAGTTGGGAAGATTTGGATGCTACTTTCTACAGGCAGTACCAATATAATGCCGACCTCGCTCCCACGTGTACCCAACTCCAGGGTATGTCTTTGGGAACGGGTGAAGGTTTCAAAGATTATGCTCAGAAGTGGAGGGATCTCGCTGGAAGAGTGAAACCACCCTTGGCTGATAGGGAGCTAGTGGATATGTTTTTGGGGACCTTGTCTGGTCCGTTTTTCAACCATCTGATTGAAAGCTCTTCATCTGGGTTTACAGAGCTAATTATAACCGGTGAAAGGATTGAGGCTGGTATTAGGTCTGGTAAGATACAAAAGGGTGCTTCATCGAGCACCGAGAAAAAGCCTTTTAAGAAGGAGTCCAGTGCTATTTACAGTTCGAAAATCCAGGATAGACCTGAACGCCGCCAAGCTGTTAATGCGGTTGTTATTTCAAGACCTGTTAGGGCTCCTCAGCGCAACAATCAACAAAAGGCCGAGAGACCTTGAAGGTAATTCACCCATCTCAACATGACTTTGTCTCAGATTCTACCGCAGATATTGAAAACCAATCTAGTAACTCCAAGGGAGGCTCCGTAGAATCCCAACACTGCATCGCCTAAGTACAACCCTAATGCCCGCTGTGCTTTTCACCCTGATAGCCCGGGATATGATACATATGATTGTTGGGCTTTGAAGAACAAAATACAGGACTTAATTGATGCTAAGGAGATTGAGTTCGAGGTGCCCGAAAGACCTAATGTTGTGACTGCTCCTATGCCCAAGCATGGAGTGAATGTTGTAGAGGAAGACTCATTTGTGGTTTCTGTGAAAGATATTGCTACTCCCTTAATGACTGTGAAGAAGAATCTTTTGTCAGCCGGTTTATTTCCGGGTTATGACGAAGGTTGTCGTATGTGTTCTGCTCTACCAACTGGTTGCCATCTTTTGAAATCAGGTGTCCAACGCCTGATGGATAGTAAATAAATTCTGTTTGAGAAGACTGTTGTTCCTTTAGTTCATACTAAAGAAGTTGCTATAATCACCATTTTCGACAATTCTTCCAAGGCTTCCTCGAGAAAGCCTGTTAGAATTACATCTGTTCCAAGAATCGCACCATTGATCATCACTGTTCATGGGCTATCCCCTATACATCTGATAAAGTTGTCCCTTGGCACTACGGGGCTGATGTTTATTTTCATGGAGTTAAACAAGAGTTGGATGCTGGTACTGACGTCAGTAATATTGTTGGACCTGCTAAAGTTACCCACAACGGAAGACTTTTCTCCCCTGATATCTCTCCACCAACTTCCCGGAAACCTGTTGTTATTACACCTGCTAATGTACCTACTGCTATTCCTGTTCAAGTTCCCATTCTTACCCCTGTTGCCGAGTTGTCTGACACTCGGGGCAAAGGGACCACTGATGAGCCTGCCCAGACGGAGGCACCAAAGATGATTACTGTTGAAGCTTCTAGACAAGAGATGGAGGAAATTTTAAATATCATCAAAAAGAGCGACTATAATATGGTCGAGAAGCTGGGGAAAACCCCATCCAAAATCTCCATGTTGTCATTATTGTTATGCTCATAGGCCCATGCCAAGGCTCTGATTGCATTCCTGAAGACTGCACACGTACCTCAAGAAACATCAGCTGATCAGTTTAAAGATTGCGTGGCTAGTCTGACTGCTGATAATGGGTTGGGTTTCTCTGACGCCGACTTGACTGTTAAAGGGAAGAATCACAATGATGCCCTGCATGTCTCCATTGAATGCAGGGGCACTACTCTTGCTCATGTATTAGTGGATATTGGTTCCTCGTTGAATGTTTTGCCTAAGAAAGCTCTAGACCGGTTGGACTATGCAGGGTTGGAGCTGAAACCAAGCAACATCGTCGTCAGGGCCTTTGATGGGTCTAAGAGGATGGTGCATGGAGAAGTAGATATTCCGATTAAGGTTGGATCTCAGGTTTTTCCATCTACATTCTATTTGATGGACATTCGACCATCTTATTCTTGTTTGCTGGGTCATCCGTGGATCCACAAAGCTAGGGCAGTAACGTCTACACTCCACCAGAAGCTAAATTACCCGGTAAAATGGAAAATTGTGACAGTGCAAGGAGAAGAGGAGTACATGGTAAGCCACCTCAACTCTTTCCGATATGTGGAAATGGACGGGGAGTTCATCGAGACCCCGTTTCAACATTTTGAAGAAGTTCCCCAGACACTGGCATCAACTGAGACTGTTGTTGAAGATCCTCTTAAGAAGTTGGCTTCCTTCAAGGATGCAAGAGCTGTTGTTGAGAAAGGTGGGTGTGCAAATTGGGGCCAACTCCCTGATTTTGCACAAAAGACTAACAAGTTTGGTTTGGGTTTCACTGCAGAAGCTCAAAGGGTTGTTCAGAATGCACGGATCAGAAGACCTCCCCTGTTCATCAGCAATTCAGGAGTGAATGCCATTGAAGACGACGTTGAAGAGTCTGAGTTCGATAGTTGGATCTATCCTACTACTGATGGAGGACTAAGCAACTGGACAACAAAGGACTTCATCCCAATTTCTTTTGTTACCCAGTAACGAGACTTTTGTTTTGAATTTGTAACAGACAATGTTTTAAACTTTATGGCCCGGTGTCTTACACGGGGCACCGTGGCTTCATGTGTGAGGGCTTTATGTGTGTCAAGGTCATCCATGTCAAATTTCAAGCCTTCCAGAGGAAGTTTGCTCAGTCAATTGCTCAAAAGGTCCAAAAATCGACTGTGCTAGGGCAACAGTCAATTGTGACCCAAATACAGTCAAACCTCAAGATTTTTTGTCAACATTCTCATTTTGAAGGATATTTCATCATTTGATCAAGGGTTGATCATGATTCATCAAGGATTTCTCAAAATTCATCAAGACTCAAAAGTTGCTAAATTAGGGTTTTGTAGGAAAAGTCAACTCAACTTTGACCAAGCATAACTTTCTCATACTTTATGAGAAATGACTCATCCAAAGCTAATTTTGAAGAGGATGCAATTTCCTACAATCCATCTTCATACCCCAAGATCAAGAAATTCACTCACAAGAAGTTACAAATTTGGACATTATAGGTCATTTTTGAAAGTCAACAAAAACACTTTTTTTCCAAAGTTTATAACATGAGCATGGAATATCAAATTGAGATGAGACCAAAAGGTTTGGTTATAGGACATCTCAATATTTCTAAAAAGTCCAAGAACACTTCCAAAAGTTCAAAATTGAAGAAGTTATGCATTGTTGAAGTTGGGCATTTTTGCAAAATTGCCAAAAGTCAACTATCCCCAAAACTTCAAATTTTGTCAAATGGGCCCATTCTTTTCCATTTGATTTGAGCTTGCATCATTGTCCACGTGTCCTATCTTCAGCCCTGAGCCCATATCTTATTTTTATTATTTTATTTGATTTTTTATTGAATTATTTCATTTTTAATCAAATTAAATCATAAAAAAATCCAAAGCTTTGATTACATGATATCTTTTGATTGTTTCAGGTTTTAATTGTCATCATAATCATCATCAAAATTCGTATCAAGCATATCATGTACAAAAAGATGGAGATTTGATAAATTTGGCAAGCTTTAAAGGATGAATCAAATCAAATCATAAGGCATTGATTTAGAGATATTTGATTCATGATTCTTGACCTAATACATTCCATGATACGTATAGAAGGCAAAGGCACGAAATTGAGGGCTAGAGGCTGCAAGAATCAATCAAACAAAACTTGAAAAAAGTGGAAAACAAAAAAAAATCACACTTGGAGGCGTTTTCAGAAGCAAATCTTGACACCAATCGATTGCTGGAGCTTCACTGAGTCAGAACCAATCCCTAGCAAGCCTCCATACACGCTCAAACGCACTATAAGTGTCATAGAAAAACGCCCTTCTTTTGAATTCGTAAATCTTATTCCTTGCACCTTTTGTACAAACCATTTGCATATTCATAATCTTCATCAATTTTCCAAGCGTTCTGCATTAGCCAATTGCGTTTTTCTGGCCTAGATGAAGAACCCCCATAGCTAGGGTTCTTCGTTTGTGTTTTAGGGTTTTCTTTTTCAGGAGAAATCAAGACTCAAGAAGGGCATGGGGTTAATCAGGAAGCCCAGACGAACTCAACCATGTGCTTGGAATTGATTTTCATGGACTGGAATGGATTTTAGAGTGAGCTTGCGCATTCAGCCGCGGATCCAAATCCGCAGGTAATATGTGCAGGGTTCAGAGGTAGGAGACGACAAGCTGTCATTCTCCCATTGGCCAATTTAAATCAAATTTCGCGCATTTTGTTTTTTCTGGATGTTAACGTGTTTTCTTTTATTATCATTATCTTGTATCCAATTGACAAATGAAGCACAACGCCCTGGTGGTAAAGTAAGCTGGCAGTCATGTACAGTACCTGGGTTCGAATCCCAGGTCCCCCCGATTTTCATTTGTTATTTTTCTACAGGTTATCCCATGCAGATCCAGGCGGTAGTGTATCATGTTCCTTCATACATCAAAGTGCCAGATGGCCCAAGGCCAAATCTGGTGATCCAGGAGTGAGGGTCTACCATGGACTAGGTCAGCATGCATCCACTGGATCTCTCAAAGTCAACCAGGCCAACATGTTATTGGGCCTCTGAATTGCTATTTTGAACCTCTAATCAGGCCCACACCCCTAACTCTTTCTATTTCATTTTTATTTAATTTAATTATTTTTCATTATTTTTTTAACCAATCAAATCTTTTTCTTTAATAAAATTAAAACCAAAAAATATTTTCCTTATAAAAATAGATTTTAATATTTTCTTTTTATTAACAAATCAATTAATTAATTTATATCATTAATTAGAATTAACATTAATATATTTTGTAAATAATTAAAATTAACTTAGACATAATTAGGTTTTTATTAACATTGATCAATCTTATTTTCTTTCTTCAAAATACCAAAAATCCAAAAAATATTTATTTTTATTAATTAGTTTAATTAATTTAATTCAATTTAGTAATTAACTTAGAATTTATTTCTCTCTTAAATAAAAACAAAAAAAATCTTTTCTTTAAATAACAAAGGGTCAAAACCCTAGAACTTGCGCCCGATTTAATTTCCCGCACGCGGTCCATTTTATTCAATATTGTATTTGTTCCCGGAATGTAATAGCGTAATAGGACTTTAAATATTTTTATCTCTCTATTTATTTTCCGCATTTAAATTTCAAAGGGTTGCTTTTGGCGATGTAAATACCCGACGCCTTGTAATTTAATTTCCGCAATTTATTTTCCGCAACTTATAAACGGTTAGATATTTGATAATAGGGATGCATGACAAGAATGAATGTTTAACCTAAAATCAACTTAGATCACCATTGACATGTACAAAGACAAAATTAACTGAAAACGACACACTCGCACATGCACACTCTTAGGGTACACGACACTTGGTTACCTTCGTAACACGGTCATTGAGTATAGGTTGTTTTAGAGGTCGCCCTCTTGTCTAAAAGATCATATTCTCCTCGAAACAGTTGCCTCGGATATTTGTTGCCTCAAAACAAATGATCTAATACATTAGGGTAACTGCTAAAGCGTCCTAACATTGCTTTGGTGACCGTAAGTCCCTAAAATCGAATTGACCCTTAAACTCCAACGACGATGCTACCTACTCATTCATAGTGGGATAGCATTGTCTAAAGGAAGATAACATAGAACGATTCCTTTTTCGAGTAGGTAGATGGTTCTTAGATACTTGCTCATTCAAAACAAAACAAAATTTTCACACTTACACTCCTTTTCAAACAAAGACTTTTTCAAACCCACAAACACAAAGAAAAGCAAAATTTTGAAAACAATATGAGCAAGTACCTAAGAGCCTGTGGATAACCACGAATAGAAAGGGTGCTAACATCTTCCCTTTCTATAATCTACCCCCCGAACCCGAGAAATATCTCGAAAAAGGAATTTTTCTGTGCTTTTTTCCTTTCCTTGTTGGATAAAATAAAAGTCGGTGGCGACTCTTGCTTACCGCGACATTTTGC
The DNA here is from genome assembly GCA_948472305.1 of Vicia faba. NCBI lineage: Eukaryota > Viridiplantae > Streptophyta > Magnoliopsida > Fabales > Fabaceae > Vicia > Vicia faba. The sequence goes on along the minus strand of OX451737.1, from coordinate 1,438,929,207 downwards.
GAAAACAAACGTAAAACGCAAACCAGTATTCCAAAAAACAGTTAGTTCTTTCCCACCGTATCACATCCCCCACTTAGAATATTTTCGTCCTCGAAAATTTACCCCAATCAAACAATTCAGGATAGAGTTTCGCATCTTGCTCTCCAACTCCCAAGTCATGCTTTCTCCTGCAACTCCTAGCCAAACCACTTTAACCAATGCAATCTCTTTGCCCCTCAGAGTCTTCATTTCTCGATCCGCGATTCATACAGGCATTGTCTCCGCCGTAATAATATCCCGTACTTGCACATCGTCCATATGAATCACATGAGATGGATCTGAAATATACTTCCGAAGTTGCGACACATGAAACACATCATGCAAATTCGAAAGATTAGGTGGTAAAGCCACTCTATAAGCAACATTCCCCATTTTCTCCGAAATCTGATACGGTCCAATAAAACGATAAGTGAGCTTCTTAGACTTCAATGCTCTCCCAACACCAGTCACAGGTGTAACTCTCAAAAACACATGATCACCAGCTTGAAATTCTAAATCCTTCCTTCGCTTGTCATGATAACTCTTTTGTCTACTCTGCGAAGCTTTCATCTTTTCTCGAATCAACTTCACCTTCTCAGTAGTCTCACGAACAAGTTCAGGTCCAAGCACTACACTTTCACCAGATTCATGCCAACATAACGGAGTTCTACATCTCCGACCATACAACGCTTCAAAAGGTTCCATCCTAATACTAGAATGGTAACTATTATTATAAGTGAAATCTATCAACAGAAGATAAGTATCCCACGAACCTCCCTGCTCAAGAACACATGCTCTCAACAAGTCTTCTAAAGATTAAATCGTTCGTTCAGTCTGACCATCTCTCTGAGGATGATATGCTGAACTCAACCTCAACTTAGAACCCAACGCTTCTTGAGAACTCTTCCAAAAATCAGAAGTAAATCTTGGATCTCTATCTGACACAATGCACAAAGGAACACCATGAAGCTTCACAATCACACTGATATAAATATCAGCCAACTTTGACACTGGAAAACTGATGTTAATAGGAATAAAATGAGATGACTTCGTAAGCCTATCAACAATCACCCAAATCGAATCATGTCCTCCCGAAGTATTAGGAAATCCCGTCACAAAGTCCATTGAAATGCTATCCCATTTCCATTATGGAACTTCCAACGGTTGCATCAATCCTGCAGGCTTCTGATGTTCAACTTTCGACTTCTGACAAGTCAAACATGCATACACAAATCGAGCCACATCACTCTTCATCCCAGGCCACCAAAACAAACCTTTCAAATCTTAGTACATCTTCGTAGCTCCTGGATGAATACTCAACTTACTTCTATGACTCTCTTCAAGTATCACTTTCTTTATCTCAGCATCATCAGGAATACAAATCCGGTTGTGAAATCTCAGCATATCTTGTGGACCAGCTTAAAATCACTATTCTCAGATTGATCAGTCCCAACCATCAAATCTACCAGTTTCACATCCATCTTCTGAGCTTCTCTGATACTGTCTAAAAATTCATTATTAATCTTCAACATACCCAACATAACACTTTGTGGAGTAACCTCGCAAACTAAGCTCATATCTCTGAACTTCTCAATCAATTCCAACTCTTTAATCATCATTGCTGACATATGTAAAGTCTTTCGACTCAACGCATCAGCTACCACATTCGCTTTTCCTGGATGATAATTTAAACCAAAATCATAATCCTTTAACAATTCTAACCATCTTCGTTGCCTCATATTCAACTCATTCTGATTAAACAGATACTTCCAACTCTTATGGTCACTAAACACTTCAAATCTAGAACCATAAAGATAATGCCTCCAAATCTTCAACACAAAGACCACCGCAGCAAGCTCTAAATCATGCGTAGGATAGTTCTTCTCATGAGTCCTTAACTGCCTCGACGCATAAGTAACTACCTTACCATTTTGCATAAGCACACCTCCTAAACCCATCTTAGAAGCATCACAATAAACCATAAAAGGCTCTTCTGGATTAGGCAACGTCAAAATTGGAGCCGACGTCAACCTCTTCTTCAATTCCGTAAAACTTTCTTCGCATTGAACATCCTAAACAAAAGCTCTACCTTTACAAGTCAACTTAGTCAACGAAAGTGACAACTTAGAAAAACCCTTCAATAAACCTTCTATAATAACCAGCTAATCCCAAAAAGATTATAATCTCAGTAGCTGACTTTGGAGTTTCCCATTGCAACACAACATCAACCTTCGATGGATCTACAGCAATGCCACTGCCTGAAATCACATGACCAAGAAAACTAACCTCTTTCAGCCAGAATTCACACTTGGACAGCTTTGCATACAACTTCTTCTCTTTCAAAATCTGCAATACTACTCTCAAGTGTTCAGCATGCTCTTCTTCTGACTTAGAGTATATCAAAATATCATCAATGAACACCACTACGAACCGATCCAAATAAGTATGAAAGATACGATTCATATATTCCATGAATACTCCCGACGCATTAGTAACACCGAAAGGAATCACTGAATACTCGTAATGTCCATAACGCATTCTGAAAGCCGTCTTCTGAATATCTTCATTATTCACTTTAATCTGACGATAACCCGACCTCAAATCAATCTTACTAAACACACGAGCATCCACTAATTGGTCCATCAAGTCATCTATTCTTGGAAGCGAATACTTGTTCTTAATCGTCACCTTGTTCAGTTGTCTATAATCAACACAAAGCCTCATACTTCCATCTTTCTTCTTCTTCACTAACAACACTGGAGCTCCCCACGGCGATACACTCGGTCTTACAAACCTCTTCTCAAGTAACTCTTCCAATTGCTTCTTCAACTCTGACAACTCAGATGTAGACATCCTGTATGGTGCCATAGACACAGGTCTGGTACCAAGTACAAGATTAATTGCAAATTCAACTTCCCTCTCTGGTGGTACATCAGGAATCTCGTCAAGGAAAACTTCAGGAAATTCACACACCACCTGCAATTCCTCAATTATAGCTTGAGTCCCTACAGATAGCGACGCCATCAACGAAAACATTTGTGCCTCTTCCTCTTGCATCAACTTTCTCAACTGTCTAGCAGACAATAAACCATCTCCCTCTTCCTCAGGAGTAGAAAACTTCATCGACTTGTCATAACAGTTAATATGAACACAGTTATGCTCTAACCAGTTCATGCCCAAAATCACATCCAAACCTCTTAACGGTAAACAAACCAAATCAACAACAAAGTCTCTATCGAAGATAGACTAGGGACACTTAGCACACACAAAAGAAGTAGTCACCGATCCCTTGGCTAGAGTATCGACGAGCATTTCTCCATCCAGAGAAGACAACACAAGACCCAATCTTTCAACATAATCATCAGCAATAAAACAATGCGTAGCACCAGTATCAATAATAGTAATTAAAGGAGTACTATTAATGAAACATGTACCTCTAATAATTCCATCCTCAGCAGCTGTCTGATCCTCAACCAAAGCAAACACTTTACCACTTGATTGATCCCTCTTCGGTTTCGGACACTGACTACCAATGTGCCATTCTTCTTTACAGTTGAAACAAACCATACTCTTGTGCTCACACTCAGCTACAACATGTCCGTTCTTGCCACAACGGAAACACCTCTTCACTTCAGTAATGCACACATTACTCTTGAGCCCAGGTTTACCACACTTAAAGCAAATCACACCAGCAGGAGCATCTCCCCCACTAGTCCTCGGACTATGAGAAACTCTCTGCTTACCCTTACCAGTTGGGGCATCATAAGGTTTACCATGATTCTGCGGGTGCTTACCCCTCTTCTCACTGATAATCTTGTAATGAGCATTATTATCTTCCTCAAAAATCCTACAACTATCAACCAAATCAGCAAAGACACGGATTTTCTGATATCCAACTGCTTTCTTAATCTCCGGGCGCAACCCATTCTCAAACTTAATACACTTTGAAAATTCAGCATTTTCCTCAGCGTAATGTGGATAAAACTTGGCCAACTCAGCAAACTTGGAAGCATACTCAACAACAGACTTACTTCCTTGCTTCAGCTCAAGGAACTCAATTTCCTTCTTACCACAGACATCTTCAGGAAAATACTTTCTCAAAAACTCCCTACGGAACACAGCCCAAGTGACATTCTCACCCGCAGCTTCCAACTTCTGGCAAGTCTCTAGCCACCAGTCATCAGCCTCTACTGCTAGCATATGAGTCTCATAACAAACCTTCTGCGCTGGAGTGCAATCCATCACGCGAAAGATCCTATCAATCTCTTTCAACCACTCCAAAGCTCCATCTAGATCATATTTTCCTTTGAATGTAGGTGGATTCTCTCTCTGGAAAGTCGCCAAGCTACGAGATCCAGCATTCCCGTCAGCATTCGGCTGATTTTCCATCGCATGAGCCATTGCTTCTAAAGCAGCAACAAGTGCAGCATCATTCCTTCCAGCCATCTCAACTTATCACCTCAACACGAACAACGATTAGAACTCAAATAACAATACTCAATTGTTAGAAAACTACGACTCGACGACAAGGTCGGACCAACCTTTTGCTATGATACCAACTTTGTAACACCCCAATTCTACCCCGACAAATTATGCAAAATAAATCAGAGTTATAAATTTTCAATCATATAAATGAATCGGGACGTCACAAATTCTTCTAACAAATTCATTGCATTCATCATGGATATATAAAACTTTTAATAAAACATTGGATGAACCATCAATATAGCATCTTTAATAAAATAATTCAACAACTACGCAGCGAAATTCTTCAATAACATCTTTAAACAAAACAACAACTATGAAAAATCTTATATTTAATAACAATCAATTCAAAACTCAATAACTGAAAATTAACAATCAAAAATCAGCAAGCGTTCACCCCCCCGAGTGTTACATATCAGAGCAATGACACCGACTCGAACTATTGAAGGTATACAGCCTTCACTCGCGATTACCTGCACGTTACCAACATAAGGGCAACATTTAAACAGAAGGGGTGAGATATCTAACAATATAATAAAGCGCATGATAATTAATATATTAAATTAGATCACTAATATCACCGCTTCTCATCTCATAGTCAACAATAATTATAACATATATACTCATTCATCAACATCAAATACACTTCATTATTCAATCATATAATGCGACTCAAAACTATGCAAATGCATGTGGTACCATTAGAGCAGAACTCCCATCTCAAAAATCTGCCAATTAATAGAGGCATTAATAAGGCATAGCCTTCATCTCAAAATTTGCAAATCCAGGCCATCTCAACGAGCATATGCTCCATCTCAAAAATGCAATGTATTCGACTAATCATGAATGTAATAACAACACTCAGTTAACAACATCTTAAAATACATCTCAAAACATCTCAATCACAGCATCTCATAAACATCTCAAAATTACAACATCTCAATCATCTCAAAACATCTCAATCACAGCATCTCAAAATAATTTATTGAACATCATTTATTTATCAAACGTCATTTGTTCATCATAATTGTAAAACACAACTTTAATAACCACATCTCATTAATAACTCAGTTGTATATCAATAATACAGTGATCCATACTATTATTCTGCGATTTTACATTTTTACTGTCGCTAATCCCACTGTCAAAATTCTGACAGCAGCCTCTACACATCTCATGTTCATCATTCTGTCCAAAACATCAGCACAACGACCAATCACGGGAATTAATCCTAAATCCTAAATTAGTTACTAGGATTACACTTCTTATTCATCATTTAATCACCTAGAATAAAGCTCATCGCGTTAACTCATCAACGCTTCGAACGACATCTCAAACAGCATCCTAAAACTCAAGTTACAACAATTTAAAGCTGAATCTGTCAAAAATCAGACATTATGTATCGACATAAAACTCCTTGGATCGACGCAAACTGCTTCACCTGTACAACATGAGTCGACACAAAACCCTATGGATCGACTCATCTTGGCTTAAATCACAGCATGTATGGACACATGCTTCTCACCGGTCGACTCATCCTGAGTCTTGCAACTATCATGTATCGACGCAGGCCCTTCTTGTATCGACTCATCCTGAGTCTAACATCGCCCATGTATCGACGCATCAAGCTTGAGGTCGACACATCCTAGTTCCTCCTGCATAATTCTGCGATTTCCTCTGTATTTTCACTATGGGAATCATATTCTTAACCTTACAAACCTTATTATAATCATGATAAATCATCACCTAACATTATCCTACATTACTACATCGATTACACAACATCATAACATCATTATTCTTCTAAAATTCATCAAATCTTCATCATACATCATCATATACATATCCAATTCAGGAACAAAACATCAATCCTCTAACCCCACATATCAAACATCATGAACCCAATTATAAAGTCAGAACCCCACCCTTACCTTGGATTGAAGGTCGCTCTATAATTTCCGGGTTGAATTTTTGTTCTTGCCATTTTCCACTTTTTCCAGCAGCTTCACGTTCTTCACAATCCTTATTTTTCCTTCTACTGTTCTTTCTTCTATTCTAACAACAAATAATAAAATAACCTAATATTCTATTATTCCTTAGTGGGCTCCAAACTTACACCCCCTTATTACATCTACTATCTCAAATTAAGCTCATCTTAATAATATTACACTTCTAATATTATTTCACCATATAATAATATTATACCTCTAATATTATTATTTCTCTACTTAATAAAATAAATCCAATTTAATAATAACATATCTTCACAAATATTCCAAAAATAACTCAATTAATAATTAATTAAATTACGGGCGTTACACCATTTATTGTGCACCTGGATTAACTGAGAAAACTACCCTGCCCCAGGTTGTGGTTAAGGGTTTTAATTTATGTGAAAGAAAAACGCCTACTTCTTTGGCTCAAAGGGGTTGACTAGGGATTATCTTCCTTATAACTCCACTGTTTGGGGTTTGAAACAACGCCTGTACATCGTCAGCAGGGTCTATTTAAAAGCATATTGTAGATATTGTGGTATCATTTTCGTCATTATCCCTCTAAGGCTTAGAGTTTTTAGTCGAGAGTTGAATATCACGAAAAGGAAGTATAAAGCAGTTTAAGCATAATGAAAACAAATTAATTCAAGACAAACATGTGTAATGCATTAATGAAATAATAAAGTTTGACATGACAATAATTGTTCGAATAAGCAAAGAAAATACAACTTTAGAATTCAAATGAACAAAAATGCTTTCAATCCTAGCCATGTTTTGACAAGGGAGCAGTGATCATGTTGGGAGTCTCAGGAGGGTCGAATTTGATCTCCTTGGCAGCAATAATATTCTGAATCTTGTATTTCAGCGCCCAACAATCGTTAGTATCGTGTCTCGGGCTGTCAGAATGATAAGCACACCTTGCCTCCGGATTGTAGTTAGGAGAGGAATTCTTCGGGTTCGGATGAGGGTTTATCACCATAATCAGATTCATCTTCAACATGTGTTGCAATGCTTGTGACAGTGGCATGTTGATTTGGGTGAACTGCCTTTGAGGTCTTTCCACCCTTGGTTGATTGTTTCGTTGTTGTGATCGTTGTGCGTGTGCCGAATTAGAGATCAACACTGCCCCCACAGATTTGTGGTAGTCTGCCTTCCTACGCCCCTTCTGGCCATGCACAGCATTGGCTTCCCTCTTGCCACCAAATGACTTCTTCTCCGTACTCGAAGAGGTATTTTTCTAGATCTTACCACTCTGGATCCCAACTTATACTCTTTCTCCAGTCAGAATCAGCTCGGTGAAACCCGCTGACGAGCTACCGATCAAATGATTGAAAAATGGACCAGATAGCGTCCCCAGAAACATATCAACTAACTCCCTATCAGACAACGGGGGTTGAACTCTTCCAACTAAGTCTCTCCATTTCTGTGCATAGTCTTTAAAGCCTTCACTTGCACCCATGGACATACTCTAGAGTTGAGTACGAGTGGGAGCAAGGTCGGCATTATACAGATACTGCTTGTAGAAAGCAGCAACCAAATCTTCCCAGTTTCAGATATTTTCCCCCTCTAGCTGGTAGAACCATTCAAGTTGAGTCCCTGATAGACTATCTTGAAAGAAGTGAACCCACAAATTTCTATCAGCTGTGTGGGACCGGATCTTCCTGACATAAGAACATAGATGGAGTTTTGGGCAAGACACCCCATCATACTTAGTAAAAACTGGAGCTTTGAACTTCTGAGGGATGACCACTCCCGACATCAATCCCAGTTCTTCGAAATCTAGTCCAGGTATCCTCTGAACTTCCATGGAACTCAGACGGTCTTCTAGTTGTTTGTATCTATCCTCAGCAGGAGGATATTGTTCATCGTTATAATCAGTATCATTGTAAGAGACTGCAGGACTAGGGTCCTTCTCTTCTTCCTGATTCTCCCATTCCTTAGATGAAGAGATCAGATCAGTTTGTCGCTTCAACTGCTCTCCAAACCTTCTGCCCATATTCAGAATACCGATAAACTTCTTCTTTTTCTTTTTCTCTTTCAGAATGAGGGCTTTTAGATCCTCCTGCCCTTTTGCCAGACTTATGAACATTTGTTGGAACAGGGCGTTCTGTGCCTGAAGGTCCTTGATGCTTTGTTCGGAAGACATTCCTGCTGAAATAAACAGCGAAGAAGATGAGAAACCTGTAATGGTACCTGTTTATGCAATGTTATGGATGGTATGCGTATGCGATGATTTCAAAGATTCTTAAAGGCTTAGATTTGTTTAACCAAAATAAACACACATTAATTGCATTAATAAGTTCAAATTGTTACAAAGAATTCCTTTTAGGCTTACAATTAAACAAAACAAAACTTAAAGAAAGAAACTAGGTCTCCCAGGAGTGCAACCTCTTTGGTGCAATGTAGGCATTTATGTTCCTTTCTTCATGAAGTAGCCTAGTGAGCTCCAGGACCTTCTTCTCGCTGGCATAGAACTGAGCTTCAAACGTGTCCCGCTCTTCTTTGAGTTGAACCCAAGACTTCTGTAATTCTTCATGATCAGTTGGCATGTCAGGGTGATGAACAAAAGAAGCAGTGTCTCCTTCAGCAACTGGTTCCATAATTATTGGTAGGACAGCAGGGTAGGGCATCATCAGACTTTGGGCACGAGCTCGTACCCATCAGAGATAAGGCTCAAGAGGAATGGAATTCTTGTACCCTAGAGTCTTGCTATCAATTTTATGTACCATGCCTCAAGCTTTTATGAACCTTCTACGATAGCCTTGAACATTGTTCTCATGATTGAAGGCGATTCCTTGGATAAGCGTATCATGAGGACCATCTCTTCTCGCATAACCAAACTGAAGCAGTGCCAAAAAAGGGTTGTAAGTGATTCCTCCCCTAATGCCTAAGAGGGGGACATTAGGGAATTCACCACAGTGATCGATGATGGTAACATCTTCTGAGAACCGTGTACACCAATGAATTTCTGAATGCTTAAGGGACATCAGCCTGCGAGACCATTTCAAACCCTTCTCATTCTTCAAAATAGACCTGGGTAGGTGCGAAATAAACTACCTAGCCAATAAAGGAGTGCAACACAGGAGGGTTCCCCTTCTCTTTAGAGTGCCAACATGCAAAGAGTGCAGAATATCCCCGAGTAATGTAGGTACTGGATTATGAGACAGGAAAACCTTGATAGTGCTTACATCTACGAGTTGATCAGCATTAGGGAAAAGTATCGTCCCATAAACAAGAAGTGCCAGCACCTCTTCAAAAGCTTGTAAATCTAAGGTGTCCCAAAAATGATAGTCCTTCTCAAATAGAAACATAACCGGAATTCCTTGGACACTCCCTCTAGTCTCCCAATTTGCCACTATGTTAGACCATTGTAAAGACAGAGCTCTAACAATTTCTTCAGGCTTTGGATGTTCTTCCGTACCATTGAAAGGAAACTTGTCAAGAATAGGTACTCTCAATAACTGAGAAAATTCCTCCATAGTAGGTACTAACTGATAATTCGGGAAGGTGAAATAATGGTGCACCGGGTCGAAGAACTGAAACAACACTTTTAACAACTCTTCATCAGGTTTTGCAGTGACCAAATTGAGCACTTGACCATGCTTTCTAGTGAAATGATAACCTTCGAGAACCCTTAATGCCAGATCCTTTAGTTGGAGAGACATTTTCACAAGGTTGATTTGTATAGTGTTCCTACGGATAGATGCCATGTCCTACAAAATAGAGCAAAAATGAGCCCTAGGGAATCCTTGAAATGGTTAGTCATGATATGCCATGCTTATGATGTCATGATTAGGTTATAAAATCACAGGTATAGCAAACAACAAATAAGTCACACCAAGTCCTTAGGTTTAAGGCTTGCATGAGTTTTAAGGTCATCCCCTCTTGAAGTTGGATTGGTTCAACCTGTCCTATAAATAGTAACCGGGTTCTAAAAAGGATCTCAATATCACTGATCTTTCTCCCAACTTCGTTCAATAGGCGATTGACTCACAACCAAACAAAGCTCAAGAGTCAGACCTTAATGAGTATAGCATCGAGTATCTATCGACCTTGGGAATACACCAAAGCCGACCATCTCGCTACGTCCTACTGGCCAAGTTGTGCAATTAAAGGTTCTAAGGTCAATTGATGCTTCACGATACCACGCGGCAGCCCCGTACTCTCCGTGATTGACTCGAGGGTTACTGGTACCAACCAAAGTGCCACATCAACGTGGCTACTGCTTCAACCGTGCCAATATACCCCAACATAGTTCCCTCACAGTTTATTACTATTTACCTAAAAGGTGTTCCCCAGATCCGGGTGTAGGATCTATAGTAACCCCAAATGAACCCTCAAAAGTAAAGCAATCAAGACAATCAAGAGAAGCAACTTAATGACCTAGATCCTAAACTATACCCCAATTCATATAAATCCCCAGCAGAGTCGCCAGTTCTGTGATATAGTGGCAGAACCGACTATTTTTACTGGTTTGCGTTTTGCGTTTTTTGTTTGCAAAATGTCGCGGTAAGCAAGAGTCGCCACCGACTTTTATTTCATCCAATCAAAGAAAAGGAAAAAGAACAGAAAAAACCTTTTTTCGAGATATTTTGAGTACGTGGGGTAGATTATAGAAAGGGAAGGTGTTAGCACCCTTTCTATCCATGGTTTTCCATGGGCTCTTAGGTACTTGCTCATTTTTCAAATTTCTTGTGTGTGTTTGTTTTGAAAACGTTTTGCTTCATGATAACCCTTGTATCAGTCCTCAAGGGTGTGACGAAGTTTGTTTTGAAAATTTGTTTTGAAAGGTGTTTGTGTGAAAAGTTTTTACTGAGCAAGTACTTAAGATTCTACCAAATCGAAAAAAGGATAGTTCGTTCTATTTCCTTTAGACAGCACTATCCTACTATTAAGGAGTAGGTAGCACCATCGTTGGAGTTGTAAGGGACATTCGAAAGGGACAAATACAATCACTAAAGCAATAGTTAGAAAACCTTAGTAGTAACCCTAGAGTCTTTAAGATCTTTTCGAGGCAACGTTTCCGAGGCAACATTTCCGAGGCAACATTTCTGAGGCAACATTTGAATGGGACATTTGATCTTTCAGACAGGAGGGCGACCACTAAAATTTCCTATGCTTAATGACTGTTTACCGAAGGCAACCGGAGTGAGGCAACCGGAGTGAGGCAAACCCTAGGAGTGAACATGTGCATGTGAACTTTTTTCAGTTATTTAGTATTTGCACATTAGGTGATCTACCATTTTAAATTTTAAGCATTCTTTTCATACAATCCTATTAGCCATGTATCTAGACAATTAAAGATTGCGGGAATTTAAAGTGCGAAAAATAAAACCTAGCTATTACAAGGCTTTAGGGAGGGGGGTTAATTACATAACCAAAAATCGGGAATTAAACAGTAAATAAAAGCCCTAGGTCAACTATTACAAACCCTTAGCAGTTACAAAATAATGGACAAATAATTAACAAGCGCATGGAAAATTAAATGGAGGACGATTGAAATTGTTGGTGTAAGCCCTAGAGGCCAATACTTTTGGTACTTGTATCGAATTATTTATTAATAATAAAAGGCATTTCTTTATTATGTTTTCCAAAATAATAAAGTCCCTAGAATGGTTTATTGGTTTAATGAAATGTTAAGTGTGACTTAATCATGAGATCCCATTAAACATAAGAAACTATTCTTAAAGTATCCGTAGTCAAGCTTTGATGTGAAGTGGGATAACATTAAAGCATTAAGATTATTATGAAGATAGATTGATGATCACATCTCATGGATCATAGATAAGGAGTTATCAAGTCTTGACATAGGTATGAATATTAGGAGTAATATTTATACTGGATTGACCCGTTATGAGAATACTACATAGAATGTTATGCGAAGTGTCATAAGTTATTCTCATGATGATAATGGTGTATACCACCCTTCGACCTGAAACCACTATGGACCCTAGATGTAGAGTCAAGTACTTTATTGTTGATCAAACGTCATCCGTAACTGGATGACTATAAAGATGGTTGATGGGTACTTCACAAAGCATGCTAAGGGACATGAGTGACCTAGATGGAATTTGCTCATCCTGCATAACAGGATAAATGTCTAAGGGCCCAATATTGAACTGGACAAGGGTGACACAGTGTATGCCTTGTGTTCAATATAGACATGGGGGCAAAAGGGTAATTGTACAACACAAATATTATCACGGAAAAGGTTTGGTCAGATCACATGACATTTTCGTGACTTGGGTAACAGTGATGTGTTGCTAGATACCGCTCACTGTTTATTATATTAAATGTGTAATTTAATATAATTGCCAACGTCGCGAAAACCTACAGGGTCACACACATAAGGACAGGTTGATGAGAGATAGAATAAATAAGGAACACCGTAAGGTACGGTGCACTTAAGTGTAATACGGAAAGTGGTAAGGTACCACGTGGATAAGTGATATATGGTACATCATAAGGTATGATGTCCATAAGCTTAATTGGGCTTTTAGCTTATAGCCTTAATTGGGCTTTTAGCTTGTAGCCCACACGAGTGATTCTATAAATAGATCCCTTGTGATGAAGTTTTTTCACTTGATGCATTTTCGTTTTTGACTCTCTCTCTCTCACTCAAGGTTTCCGTTCGTGATCAGCTAGCACTGTGACCGGAAGCGATCTGTTCGTGTGGACTGAGTAGAGGCGTTGTTCTTCATCAACGCTCGTGATCACGACATCAAAAGTCTGAATCGCCACAAGAGGTAAAACTTTCTATCACTGACCATGCTCATTCGTAAGGATCTCTAAAGGAAAATTTTATATTCCGCTGCGTAATGATCGCAATTTTCCTTCAGAAATAACCTAAAACCTTAATTGAGAGAAAAAGTGTTTTTGTGGATTTTTATTTGAGAAAACATTTAAATTACAAATTAATTAAACCTAGTTTCTAATTATTTTTAAATTATGAAAGAAATTAAATTAGCCTAATTTTCTAATTAAATTAATTAATTAAAGAAATAGATATTTATGAGAAAAATTATTTTTGATGTATTTTTAAAGAAAATTAATTAAATTATGTACAACTAAAATCCTAATTCTAATTATTTTTAATTATAAAAAGAAGATTAAATTACCCTAAATTAATTAAGCAAATTAATTAAAAATATTTATTAAAAAAGATTTTTGTGATTTTGATTTGTTAATTTAATAAAAAATAATTTTTGTATTAATTAAAAGAAAAAGGAAAATAACTAGAGAAAAGAAATTAAAAAAAAAAGTAATAGAAAAAATAACCAAATGGGCCTGTGATGAATTGCTGAAGGGGGTGTGAAGCTGAAATTCTTGGCCCATTAAGCTGAGCCCAAGTCAACCACGCTGGATTAGGTGTAGCGTTGACCTGAAGGTGTATCATACTCCTTCACTGCAGGCGTTGGATCTGGATTGATCCTAGATCCACTGGTCAGGGATTGCTAGCACATGATGGATGGTTAAGAGCATAATATACCTGATTTGTAAAGAAAAAATAAAACAAAGAAATCGTTGGGACCTGGGATCAAACCCAGGTCTTTATACTAACCACCAACGATACGTTGCCAGCTGCGCTAACTTGTTAACTTGTTTATATAATGAAAACAAAACGTAATAAATAAAACAAAGTAATGGACTCAAAGACGCGCGAGATTCAAATGAACCAATGGTGGGCTGCCACATATTATCTTCTCCCTGGAACCGTCGTATTAGGCGATGACCTTTACCTACAGACACTTTTCGTTGCTATATCCTTGTGCAATTCAAAAACTCACCAAATGCAATATAAATGAAATTGGATACCAGGGTTCCATTGGTTATGATGTCACAGTCATCATGGTATCTTGTTGGAGGTCTAATTTTACCTGTATACAAAGACCCTAAAACTCATGTAGAAACCCTAACAATGACAGACGCGTGTAAAGGCCTCAAAAATGCAATTAAACCATGCGGTCAGCTTGAAAACATGATAATGATCATAAATATAACAGTTAAAGGTGCTGATGATGCGTAAATTGTAATAATCGAATTTGAAAAACCTTGCAAACCGTGTGAGGTGTAGAGACGAATTCTGGGCGTTTCAGACCTTGCAAATGGTTAGGATGGATTCAGTGCACGCCCAGGATGTGATGGCTGGCCTTGAATTTCTCTGAAAGGTCCTCTAGACTGAAAAATGAACCTCACTTTTTGTCAAGATTTTTGAGTTTGCTTTTGGCCTTTTCGCGACTGCAACCCTTGTGCCTTTGATCTGCAATTGTTATGCACTTATAGTAGACTAAATTAGGTCAATAAAATTGGCATGAGTCTTGAGAAATAATGGAAATTAGATTTGATTTGCTCTTGTATGATATATTTCTAAAACAAGCTTCAATCCAATATTTTTCAATCCAAATCCACTTTCTTGAATTGGATTGCATGTTAGTTGTACATGGACTCAAAATGTGCATAAAAAATCAAGGATTTGATTTTATTTCATTATTTTACTATTTTATATTGATTTGTTTTGATTTAAATGAAATAAAATCAAAATAAATAATAAAAATAATAGAATAATAGGTGGAAAAGCTCAAGGGTCGTGGGTCCTATTAGAAACATGTTTCAAACAAGAAAACATGGGCCCCTTTGGAAAAAAAATGCAAGTTTGATCAATGTTGACTTTTGACAATTTTCCAAAATTTTCCAACTTTGACAATGCATATCTCTCTTAATTTTGACCCTAGGAGGGTGTTCTTGGACTTTATAGAAATCTTAGGATGTCCCCTAACCAACCATTTTTGTTTCATTTCAGTCGGGTCTTCCATGTTCATGTAAGAATCTTTGACCCAAAAGGTATTTTTGTTGACTTTTCAAAAGGACCTATAATGTAGAAATTCATATCTTTTGATGAGTGCATATTTTGAACTTGTGGGATGAAGATGAATTATATGGAATTGCATGCTCTTCAAAATGAGCATTGGATGGAAAATTTATGATAAAGTATAAAGAATTTATGCTTGGTCAAAGTTTGGTTGACTTTTCTTGAGAAACCCTAATTTAGCAACTTTTGGATTTTGATGAATTTGGAGCATTCCTTGGGGAATCATGATCAACCCTTGATCAAATGATGAAATTTATTTCAAAATGTTGATGTTGACCAAAAATCTTGAGGTTTGACTGTATGTGGGCCACAGTTGACTTTTGACCTAATACAGTCGATTCTCAAGCATTTGAGCAGTTGACTGAGCAAACTTCTTTGTGCAAGGCATGAAACTTGACATGGATGATCTTGGGAACATATTAGGACCTTAGAAAGCATCTGAGTCCTTTGTGGTTCACGCATATTGATGAAAATGGAAACCCTAATTTGAGGTATACTGTCTTAGGAGAGAGTTTGTCTGGTCAACTCTTGGACTTCCTTGAGCAACTTGGGGACCTCAACTGACATTTGTTGAGTAAAATGGGAGGTCAAATTTTGGGGTACAACAACCTATAATGTAGAAATTCATATCTTTTTGATGAGTTCATATTTTGAACTTGTGGGCTGAAGATGAGTTGTAGGGAATTTCATCCTCTTCAAAATTAGCCTTGGATGGAAAATTTTTGATAAAGTATGAAGAAGTTATGCCTGGTCAAAGTTTGGTTGACTTTTCCTATGAAACCCTAATTTAGCAACTTTTGGGTTTTGATGAATTTGGGGCATCCCTTGAGGAATCATGATCCACCCTTGATCAAATGATGGATATCTCTTCAAAATGTTGATGTTGACCAAAAATCTTGAAGTTTGACTATATGTGGGCCACATTTGACATTTGACATAATACAGTCGATTCTCAAGCATCTGAGCAGTTGACTGAGCAAACTTCTTGTGCAAGGAATGAGACTTGACATGGAGAATCTTGGGAACATATTAGGGCCTTGGAGAGCATTTGGGGCCTTTGTGATCCACACATCTTGATAAAAATGGAAACCATAATTTGAGACACACTGCCTTAGGAGAGAGTTTGTCTGGTCAACTCTTGGGAAAACTTTAGCAAATTGAGGATCTCTAGGAGTATGTTTTGAGTAAAATGAGAGGGAAGATTTTGGGGTACAACACATAGAAGACAACATAAGACCCAATCTTTCAACACAATCAACAACAATAAAACAATGCGTAGCACCAGCATCAATAATAGTAATTAAAGGAGTACTATTAATGAAACATGTATCTCTAATAAGTCTGTCCTTAGTAGATGTATGATCCTCAACCAAAGCAAACACTTTACCACTGGTCTGTTCCCTATTTAGTTTCTGACACTGACTACTAATGTGCCCTTCTTCTCTATAATTGAAACAAATCACATCCTCATGTTCGCACTCTGATACAACATGTTCGTTCTTACCACAATAAAAACACCTCTTAACTTCAGTAGTGCATACATATCTCTTGTGTCCAGGTTTTCCACACTTAAAACAAACCACACCAGTAGGAGCATCTCCCCCACTAGTCCTCTGACTCTGAGCAACTTTCTGTTTACCTTTACTAGCTGGGGTATCATAAGGCTTACCACGATTCTGTTGGTGCTTACCCCTCTTCTCAGTGATAATCTTGTAATGCGCATAATTATCCTCCTCATAAATCCTGCAACTATCAATCAAATCAGCAAAGACACGGATCTTCTAGTATCCAACGGCCTTCTTGATCTTCGGGTGCAACCCGTTCTCAAACTTGATACACTTTAAAAACTCAGCATCTGCATCAGCGTAGTGCGGATAAAACTTAGCCAACTCATCAAACTTGGCAGCATACTCAACAACTGACAAATTCCCTTTCTTCAGCTCAAGAAACTCAATTTCCTTCTTACCACGAACATCTTTAGGAAAGTACTTCTTCAAAAACTCCCTACGGAACACATCCCAAGTAACATTCTCACCTGCAGCTTCCAATCTTTGACAAGTCTCTAGCCACCAGTCATCAGCCTCGACTGCTAGCATATGAGTCCCATACCGAACCTTCTGCGCTGGAGTGCAGTCTATCACACGAAAGATTCTCTCAATCTCTTTCAACCACTATAGTGCTCCGTCAGGATCATACTTTCCCTTGAACGTAGGCGGATTCTCTCTCTGGAAAGTCGTCAAGCTACGAGTTCCAGCATTCCCGTCAGCATTCGGCTGATTTTCCATCGCATGAGCCATTGCTTCTAAAGCAGCAGCAAGTGCATCATCATTCCATCCATCCATCTCAACTTATCACTACAACATAAACAATAGTTAGAACTCAACTTAACAATACTCGATTGTTAGACAACTACGACTCGACAACAAGGTCAGGCCAAACTTTTGCTCTGATACCAACTTTGTAACACCCTAATTCTACCCTGGCAATTATATAAATAAATCAGAGTTATAAAATCATTCATGCAAACGAATCGGGATGCCACAAATTCATCATTAAAAACTCATTGCATTCATCGTGGATATATAACACTTTAAAACATCAGATGAACCATCAACATAACAACTTTAATTAAATAATTCAACAATTCAACACCTATGCAGCGGAATTCTTAATAACATCTTTATCATCATTGCAGCAACTTCGAAACAACACAATTTAATAATAATCAACTTAAAGTTCAACAATTGAATAATCAATGTTCAAAAGCAACAAGCGTTTATCTCCCTAAGTGTTACATATCAGAGCAAATGACACTGACTCGAAGTATTGAAGGTACACATGCTTCACTCTCGATTACCTGCACGTTACCAACATAAGGGCAACATTCAAACAGAAGAGGTGAGATATCTAACAATATAATAAAGCATATGATAATTAACATATTAAATTAGATCACATAACATCACCACTTCTCATCTCATAATCAACAATAATCACAACAATAATACACATTCACAACATCAATACACACTTCTTTATGCAACCATATAATGCGACTCAATACTATGCAAATGCATGTGGTACCATTGGAGCAGAACTTCCATCTCAGAAATTTCCAATTAATAGAGGGATCAACATGGAATAAGCCTTCATCTCAATATTCGCCAATACAGGCCATCTCAACGAGCATAAGCTCCATCTCAAAATGCAATGTATGCGACACAATCATGAATGTAATAACAACACCATAATTAACAACATCTCAATACAACACTATGGTTGGCCAAAGGCCTACATCTCAAAAGCATCTCAACATCTCTTCATCAACATCATTCATCATAAATCATCACACATCATATATGCATCATAATTCATTAAAACAAACTCTCATTAACATCATCTCATCAACAATTCAGCCTTACATTAAATACAACAATAACCCATTGTTGTACCCCAAAATTTGCCCTCCCATATTCTTCAAAATTTGCCAAGTCCAAGCTCCAAAATCTCCTCAAGGGTTGCACAGTTCAAGGGCCTCCTAATAGTCAAAGATTAGGGTTTTGGTTCTGACAAAGAAAATGAAGTTTCCAAGGGTCCAATCAAGTCCCACATGCCTATAAACATGGTCAAGCATCCTCATACCAAGTTTCAAGACTTACAGCACAAAATTGCACAGTCAAAAACCCTAATTACCCTACAGTCAACTGTAGGGGCAAAATGGTCATTTGACAGTCAACAATTCAAATTTGTGGTCAACGTCTCATTTTGAAGCCACAAAAATCATTTGATCAATGCTTGATCATGATTCTCCAAGCTTGGCTCAAAAATCATCAAGATGCAAAAGTTTCCATATTTGGACAGTTGAAAAGTCAACTGTAAATTGACCAGGGCATAACTTTCACATGGATTATCAGAAAAATTCCATCCAAAGCTCATTTTGAAGATAAAGACATTTCCTACAACTCCTCTTCACACTTCAAATCCAAGAAATCCTCTCACAAAAAGTTATCAATTTCAACATTATAGGTCATTTTCAAAAGTCAACAAAAAGGGACTTTAAGTCAAAGGCCATAACTTGATATTGGTAAATCAAAATGACATGGGACCAAAGGCATTGGTTAGAGGACTCAAAGACCTTTCCAAAATGTCCAAGAACACGAGCAAAGCTTAAATATTGAGCAAGATATGCCTTGTGGAAGTTGGGAAATTTTTGGATATTTTGAAAAGTCAACATTGATTCAAATGACCTAAAATTGCTAATGGGCCTCTTTTTCTTCCACAATTCATCATCCAAGGCATGTGCACGACCATGTGGCCCAAAGGGAAGTTTTTTATCATTTTTATTTATTTATTTGGATTTTTTATTATTAATAATTCATTTAATTAATTAAAATACATGAAAAATACCAAACCAATGCAATCAAATATTTTTGTACATGGAATAGGTTTAAAATTTCGTGCATGATCATATATGGAAGGAATTGAAGTGATTGGCCATGATTTGTACCAAATAGGCATGACAAAATATTTGAAAAGATCCTTAAGAATCAAATCTTGAAAATCATGAATGCAAAGGTTTTGATTTGTTTTCTTTAACCTAAATCATTCATACATATATATGCAAGCTAACCCTACTCCTTAGAAGCTCGAAGCTGCGCCATAGACAAAGAACAAAACTTGAGTTTTTGCCAAGAAAGTTGAAAACTGAAAACTAGGTTTTAGGGCTTTTCAAGGTCAAATAATCACTCCATTAGCTTGCCAAGGTTGCCAGGAGACGATTCCAATCAAGAACTTTGTCCCATACTCGAGGAGGTGGTATATCTGAGTCAAGCTTTGCACGAAAAATTCCATAATCGAATCATGAATCTCATGCATTTTTCTTGCGTTTTCTTTATTGATTTATGTTCCTTGATTAATTCTGAAGCTAACCACATGGATTAATTGAGTTTTTATACACTATACATGAATCTGCCATTGTTGTCTTTTAGGGTTTTTCAAGCTTTGAATTGGGTACTTTTAAATGCTGTAAAATTGGAAGCTCTCAGTACCATGGTCAAACTTAGCGTGATTGGACGATGTGGAAACGACCCTCGCGCCTAATTTATGTGGCCGGACGGCCTAATCGCTATTATCAAATCAAGCATGTTTTGGGGGGGTTCAAAACCCCCGCTAACCTTAGTTTATTTTCAGGGAAGAAACACAACGAAGAAGAAGAAGATGAGGTGTCCAGTAGTAATTGGGTTATTCAAATTCTCGCGCGAAAAAAGCACTAGCGTTTGTTTTACTTTATTATGTTTATTGTTTATATAATGTACAAAGAAAAGAAGCAGCACGGATGGCAACGCGTAGTGTTGGTAATCATCAGGACCTGGGTTCGAGCCCCAGGTCCCCACCCCTTTCATATTATTTTTCCTTCAATTATCATCCTATGCAGTTTCAATACAGGGAGTCTACCATGCAACTCACCATCCAGCTTGCCACGCACATGCTAAGATCAATCCAAGGGCCATAGTTGGAAGAATATCATGGGCATGAGTCAAAGGTGTTACACGCTGGCATGAGAAGTCAACCAGGCCAAAGCTATTGGGCCTGGATTTCTAAGTTGTGACCTCCAACTGGGGACAGAACCCCCCTAGGTTTGCATTATTCTTTTCATTATTTTGGTATTTATTTCAATTATTGTTTTTTTAATTAATTTCTTTAATTTGAATATTTTCATAAAAAATATAAAAAACAATATAAAATCAGAAAAAGACAAAAAATAAGTATTTTATTTAATTAATATATTTTTTGTAAATAAATATTATTCATTAATTTTAGCTATTAAATTAGGTTTAATTCAAGCATTTTCTTAATAAATTTAAAATTGGTAGAATTAGGGTTTGTATTAATTTTTATCCCTTTTCTTTTCTTTTCTCTAAATAATTAAATATTTCCTATTATTTTTATAAATTAAAATTGCATGTAAATAATTAGTTTAATTTAGGTTTAACTTTAATATTTTTTCTTAATAAATAAAAGTTATAGAATTAGGGTTAATGTTTTATTTTAATTAATCTTTCTCATAAAAATTCATAAATCCAAAAAATACCAAAAATAACTTCCTTTCATTTTAATTTTAATTAATTTAATAATTTAATTTAATTTCATTAAAAAGGGTCCAATGCCCTCGTTTCCAATCTTATTTCAATTCGCGCGTTTTATTTCGTTTCTTATAATTTTTATGTACCTCTCCCAAAGCCATGTAAATATTTATCTTTCGCACTTTACTTTATTTATTTACTTTCTGTCAAATCGGGTCCTGGAAATTTTTGGCGATGTGGACCCGCGCCTTTGTAATAGTTTAGAATTTTACCTTCTCGCAATTTTTAAACTGTTAAATAAATGCATGCAAGAATGAATGTCTAAATAAAAACAATGCGTAGATCACCAATAACATGACAAGATCAAATAAATGAATCTGACACACAAATCACACACCACCCCCTAGGGTACGCCTCACTGTTGCCTTGCCTCGAAAGGTGATCGTCGAGTAGAGGATGTCTTAGTAAGTCCTCATGATCCGGGAACCTGGCATGAGGGTAGCTTCTAAGGTGTCTTCCCGTTCCTCCGGTGATCACCATGTCCCAAACCTCGAATTGACCCGAACACCTCCAACGGTGGTGCTACCTACCTCTCAATGGTGGGATGGCACTACTTTAAAGGACATTTACACAGACGAATTCCTTAGGGTAGGTAGGTTCTTGTAGATACTTGCTCTAATTTCAAAACAAATCAAAAATACTTTTCACACCAACACCTTTTCAAAAAGCTTTCGAAAGCAAATTTTTCAAACACTCTTGAGGACCGATACAAGAGTCGAACTGGAATTTTCAAAGAAACTTTTTTTAAAACCCACAATTGAAAAGCAAACAAACCATTTTTGAAAACACAATGAGCAAGTATCTAAGAGCCCATGGATAACCATGGATAGAAAGGGTGCTAACACCTTCCCTTTCTATAACCTACCTCCCGAACCGAGAGCAATCTCTTTAAGGAATTTTTCTGTGCTTTTGTCCTTTCCATTTGGAGAAAATAAAAGACGGTGGCGACTCTTGCTTCTGCGATATTTCGCGAACCAGCGTTAAACAGTCAGTTCCAGATCCACCGATCACAGAACTGGCGACTCTGCTGGGGACTTAAACTCAAAGTGAGGTGTACCTTAGGACTAAGATCACTGTGTTTTCAATTGCTTTCTTTGCTTGCTTTAAATTGTGGGACTGTCTTGGGAGTTCTATAGATCCTAACTCGGATCTGGGGATACCTTCTTAGAAAGTAGCAACAAGGCTGTGAGGGAACTGTGCGGGGTATACCGACATGGTTGAAACAGTCTGCTACGTTGATGTGGCACTTTGGTGTGTACCGGTAACCCTTGAGTTCAGTCAAGGAGAGTACGGGGCCTCCGCGTGGTGTCGTGAAGCATCAACTGACCTTAGGAACCTTAATTGAACTATCTTGGCCTCTTTAGGGTAGTGAGATAACTGACTTTGGTGCAGTCCGAGGTTGGTTGATACTCGATACTACACTCAATTGAGGGTTGCTTTCCTGGAATATTTTGGTCGCCAATTCAGTGGCTAAATCGAAACGATGAACAATGAAAGCAATCCCGTGATATTGGGACCCTTAGAACCCGGTTACTTCTAATAGGACAGGTTGATCCCACCAACTTCAAGAGGGTAATACCCAGACCCCATGCTGGCCTAATCTCTAAGGGCTTTCTCTTGTGTGACTTGTGTGCCTTCGTACTTGACTACTTGCATGCTTGTTATCTAACACTTGAGTTTCTTGCAGGCTTTGTTTATAGTCCTTAATAGGGACTCATAACAGGGTATACTAAGTTTCTTACAGGTTTTGGTTTGCAGTCCTTAATTAGGACTCATAAC
Source organism: Vicia faba (assembly GCA_948472305.1). Lineage (NCBI taxonomy): Eukaryota > Viridiplantae > Streptophyta > Magnoliopsida > Fabales > Fabaceae > Vicia > Vicia faba. Next base: position 1,438,905,919 of record OX451737.1, on the reverse strand, counting down.
AGGGTTTACCGAGTTTCTTGCAGGTTTTGTTTTTTAGTCCTTAACTGGGACTCATGACAGATTTTACTTGAGTTTCTTGCAGGTTTCTGTTTATAGTCCTTAATAAGGGCTCATAACAGGGTTTATTCATATTACCCCATGCATCATGACATCATACCATTGCATACATCCTAACCCATTTCAAGGATCTCAAGGGCTTGTGATGCAGGTCATGATGAATCAAACATCTAGCAAGGGGCAAAGAGGATTTATTTTCCTCTAGCCGAAGTTGTCAGAGGCTATGACCCACTTGATATGGTGAGCTTTGACTCCTGAAGAAGGTTCCCCTAGCCAAGGTTGTTTGGAAAGCAAAATAAGGTTGATGACTTGAGTCAGGGGCTATGACCCACTTGATATGGTGAGCCTTTGACCCTTGGAAGAAAGACTCTCAACAAATAAGAAGTTCTTTCAATCAAGCTACCGGATCCAAATGCTAACAAATTTTCTTGTTTACCCCGCGAGGTCCTTGAAAACATTACATGCATGTCATACTCATCATTGCATAACAGGTATCCTTGTTGCAGGTCACTTACCTTTCTCGTTGTTTATTTCAGCAATGGCTTCACAACAAGATAACCAGGACCTTCACGCCCAAGAGACTTAGTTCAGGGAAATCTTCCTAGGTCTATCCAAGGGGCAGGAGGAGTTGAGGACACTCCTCATGGGGAATTTGATCAGAAAGAGTCCTGAAGATGACAAGGACGAACAGCTGAAACGTCTACAAGCTGAGGTAGACACATTGAAAACCCAGATGCTGGGGCAAAGGGCCCTCATTCAAGGTTTAGCTCAGGAGCAAGGAGAGCTGAGAGCCATGATCAGCCAGCTTCCTCAAGGCATGAAGCAACCAGCCCAAATCAGGGACCAGGTCATGGAACAGCTTCCAAGAAGGCAAAAGTCGGGTCCAATGAATAGACCTCTCCGAGTTGCTACTACTTCTCAGGGCCAACAACGACCTCGCTAAGAACAGCGGGTTGATCAGAACAGGTCGGACGAGCCTAAGAGACAATTCACCTACATCAACATGTCATGGTCACGAGCTTTGCAACATATGTTAAGGATGAACCTGATTGCGGTGATCAACCCTCCTGCAAATCCAAAGACTTCCTCTCCAAACTACAATCCAGAAGCAAGGTGCGCTTACCATTCTGGTAGCCCGGGGCATGATACTGAGGACTGTTGGGCACTAAAGTACAAGATTCAGAATATGATCGATGCTAAAGAGATCGAGTTCGAGCCCGCCGAGACTCCCAATGTGATCATTGCTCCCTTGTCAAAACATGGCTAGGATTGAGAAATTTTTGTTCATTAGAATCTTTCAAGTTGTAATTTTCTTTTGATTGTTCAAGCATTCCATTCATATCAAACGTTGTTATTTCATTAATGCATCGCATATGTCTGTTCTGAAACAATATATTCGTATTCACTAAATGCAAATTATTTTCATATTTTTTTCTGATGATCAACTCTTAAATAATAATTCTAAGCCTCTTGAGGGAGGATGACGAAAACGATACCATAATCCACAGTATGCTTTTGAACAGACCCCGCTGATGAGGTACAGGCATTGTTTCAATCCCTAAACACTGGAGTTATAAGGATGATAATCCCTCGTCAACCCATCTGAGCCAAAGAAGTAGGAGTTTTTCTTTTCGAAATTTAAAACCCTTAATCATAACCTGGGGCAGGGTAGTCTCTCAGTTGATCCAAGTGCATAACGAATGGTACCAAAGAGGTCCTTACAAAACAAAGAAAGACAGTGATGGTTCCGAATAACCAATAAAGAAAGGCAGTCATTATCTCAAAAAATAAAAACCCATTAAGTCAAAACCCATGAAGGAGACTTACAAAACTGGGGCATCCCGCTGACGGTAATTCCAAAAAAGGAAACAGTTCAGGCAAAAAAGAAAGGGATAACAAAAATCAGACAAGAAAGAGGTCTTACAAACCCTCAACACAAAAGGAAATGACTGCCTATTCAAATAAACGTTCAATATCCGAATCATCACTAGTATATCAAAGCAAAGACTCAAACAACGTCTAACGTATGATCAACTGAGTTTAGGTTTGGAGAACATCACGAAGAGTGGGTGGGTACAAATAATTTGAGCCTTTATCCTTTGTTTCTTAAACCGTGAACCAGGCCACGTTATAACCCTTAAAAGTCCTAGCTGAAGCACGGGTTAGTTCGAAAGCATACTGTTACGAAAGGTATCCTGACTCCTTAAGGCTTATGGTAAATACAGAGTTGACATCACGTTTTACAAACAATCACTTGTTTTATGAAAAAAAGAATGCATTTTCAAAATCTTCAAGACAGACATAAGCTTTGCATTTTTAACATAACTTTGTTTGCATATGACTTTTTGTTTGAACAACATAGAAATTCGCACGACGAATGCCTAATGAACAGAAGTACTTCCAATCAAGGGGCATGGCATGACTATTGTCTATTATCTGGGGAAATTCAGTCAAGATTCGGAGAATCTTTCAAAATGCCAAGATAACCAGGGGCAAATCTCCGCCTGAGTCACTTAGGGCACTCCAACGACGAATCTTGCCTGATCAAACATCTTCTGGTGGCGTGGCAAAATACTTCCAACAGGGGCAACTCCCCACATTCCCTGAACATGGACATAGTCGAAAAAATACTACGCATAATCAAAGACCCTCTAGGTTGACATGCCTAGGCAAAAATTAGGGCTTCCCGGCGAACCAAAAGGGTTCGGGCAAAATGAAGGGATGAAATGAAAAAATCTGTACACCCGGCAAGTCGAAAACCTGAAAAGGCAGCTTGGGCAAAAATGGGTATCCCGGTGGACTGAAAACCCGAAAGGGCGGTCCAGGAAAAAGTTAGGGATCAAAGCGTACGACTATGTCCTGTCATCTTGTCACCTGCCTACCTGAAGAAGGTTTGACCCTCAACAATTATCAGCATCCCACAGGTGCCTCCCCCATAGAAACAGGGGCAATAACGGGTGGTCTAAGCAATCTGATTGTTTCTGTCCTCCAAGGTATCAAGGTAGGTTCCGTGGAAGAACATAACCAATACAGTTCAATACTTCCCCAGGAGAGTCCAATCCAGTTCCCTAAGAAAGTTGGAATTCATCTCCCCAAGCAGTAAGCTTATCCCCAGTAGATTCTGGAAGCTTACCCTCGCAGAGCGCGAACGCGTCTCCCGGCTTTATTCAAAGAGTTATTTCCTTACTAGGATATAACTGGGTTATCCTCAGCCAAAAGCCACGGAAAGAGCGTCCTCGATGGAGTCTTCTTATCCCCAGCGAAGTCCATTAACACTTCCAATATAACGATGGTATCCCCAGCAAGTTATTATCAACAACTCAGCAAAGTATCTCTCTCCCCACAGAGTATTGCTCCCCAGCAAGATTACTAGAGTACTTTGCTCCCCGCAGAGTAATCCATTCGCCAAGTTTATTCCCCAACGAAATTATCTTCTCCTACCGGTATTCTTGCAACTATCATCCCCAGCGGAGGCAAAAATCTATTCTTCAACCGCAGCCCAGGAATGACTTCCCGGCACTCGTCAAGGATTTATTTTCCTAAGACGAAAACATATGTTCATAAACATCACATCTTCATACATTATAGCATGCCTATGCATCATACTACACGAATCTCATTAATTTTGAGGACATGTAGAAATCATGCAGTTCATGCATCATGATCTTGCATACAACTGATGCTTTACCTTTTCAGGAAAGGTCAATACAAAGATGATTACTATCAACTATCGCAATCCTTTCTAGATATAGTTCAGATGTGAACCAGATATGGCAATGTTCTGATACTTCTTCCAGATTTCTTTCTAGATATAGTTCAGATGTGAACCAGATATGGCGATGTTCTGATACTTCTTCCAGATTTCCTTCTAGATATAGTTCAGATGTGACCCAGATATGGCGATGTTCTGATACTTCTTCCAGATTTCCTTCCAGATATGGTTCGGATGTGACCCAGGCATGGCGACGTTCTGACACTTATTCCAGTTAAAGATTTCAAGACCTAGACCGGTTCAGTTAATCGACCCTAAGATTTTCTGTTTCTTATCCAGTCCAAGGCCTTCTCTAGTCCAGCTAAATCGACCCCTAACAGATTTCCCTGATAAAGACTCAGTAGAAGTTATCCAAGATTCTCTCAATGAGTGCTATTGAGGTTGTAGTCGCCTATGGTTCTCTCCCCGATCCTGCGGAGGTAGTAATCATCCCAAGATTCTCTCAATGATTGCTGTTGAGGTTGTAGTCGCCTTTGGTTCTCTCCCCGATACTGCAGAGGTAGTAATCATCCCAAGTTTCTCTCAACGATTGCTGTTGAGGTTGAAGTTATCCAAGATTCTCTCAATGATTGCTGTTGAGGTTGTAGTCGCCTATGGTTCTCTCCCCGATACTGCGGAGGTAGTAATCATCCCAAGATTTGCTCAACGATTGCTGTTGAAGTTGAAGTCGTCCAAGATTCTCTCAATGATTGCTGTTGAGGTTGTAGTCGCCTATGGTTCTCTCCCCGATACTGCGGAGGTAGTAATCATCCCAAGTTTCTCTCAACGATTGCTGTTGAGGTTGAAGTTATCCAAGATTCTCTCAATGATTGCTGTTGAGGTTGTAGTCGCCTATGGTTCACTCCCCGATACTGCGGAGGTAGTAATCATCCCAAGATTCGCTCAACGATTGCTGTTGAAGTTGAAGTTATCCAAGATTCTCTCAATGATTGCTATTGAGGTTGTAGTCGCCTATGGTTCTCTCCCCGATCCTGCGGAGGTAGTAATCATCCCAAGATTCTCTCAATGATTGCTATTGAGGTTGTAGTCGCCTATGGTTCTCTCCCCGATACTGCGGAGGTAGTAATCATCCCAAGATTCGCTCAACGATTGCTGTTGAAGTTGAAGTCGTCCAAGATTCTCTCAATGATTGCTGTTGAGGTTGTAGTCGCCTATGGTTCTCTCCCCGATACTGCGGAGGTAGTAATCATCCCAAGTTTCGCTCAACGATTGCTGTTGAAGTTGAAGTCGTCCAAGATTCTCTCAATGATTGCTGTTGAGGTTGTAGTCGCCTATGGTTCTCTCCCCGATACTGCGGAGGTAGTAATCATCCCAAGATTCGCTCAACGATTGCTGTTGGAGTAGAAGATATCCAAGATTCTCTCAATGATACTGTTGAGGTTGTAATCGCCTGTGGTTCTCTCCCCGATACTACGGAGGTAGTAATCGTCCCCAGATTCTCTCAGCGTTCCTGTTGAGGTAGTAATCATCCAAGGTTCTCTCACCGTTCCTGTTGAGGTAGTAACCATCCCTGGTTCATTCATCACCTTTTGAAGCTCCAGATCCAGCTCCTGTAACCAGTCAGGACACATCTATACAAAGAATCTGAAGACCAACTCCTGTAACAGGTCAGGTACTCATTTTTTCTTTTGCAGGTACGCAAGTTCTCGCTAAGGAATCTCTTACGCGATCAACATCCAGATGGCATATATAAGCCCATCCACCTTCCATCATCTCTTAGCATGGCATCTTTAAGCCCATCATCCTATCCATCAATCTCCAAATGGCATCTATAAGCCCATTCCCATCATCACACTGCTACTATGTGAGCGCAAATTTCTGGGCACTCTAGTGTTCAATCATCTTCCACATTCGGATTACGAAAGGCACGTCAGCCAATCTGCATCCTCAGGTCTAAGAAGATTGAACAGGGGCAACTGTTGTACCCCAAAATTTGCCCTCCCATATTCTTCAAAATTTTCCAAGTCCAAGCTCCAAAATCTCCTCAAGGGTTGCACAGTTCAAGGGCCTCCTAATAGTCAAAGATTAGGGTTTTGGTTCTGACAAAGAAAATGATGTTTCCAAGGGTCCAATCAAGTACCACATGCCTATAAACATGGTCAAGCATCCTCATACCAAGTTTCAAGACTTACAGCACAAAATTGCACAGTCAAAAACCCTAATTGCCCTACAGTCAACTGTAGGGGCAAAATGGTCATTTGACAGTCAAAAGTTCAAATTTTTGGTCAACATCTCATTTTGAAGCCACAAACATCATTTGATCAATTCTTGATCATGATTCTCCAAGCTTGGCTCAAAAATCATCAAGATGCAAAAGTTTCCATATTTGGACAGTTGAAAAGTCAACTGTAAATTGACCAGGGCATAACTTTCACATGGATTATCAGAAAAATTCCATCCAAAGCTCATTTTGAAGATAAAGACATTTACTACAACTCCTCTTCACACTTCAAATCCATGAAATCCTCTCACAAAAAGTTATCAATTTCAACATTATAGGTCATTTTCAAAAGTCAACAAAAAGGGACTTTAAGTCAAAGGCCATAACTTGCGATTGGTAAATCAAAATGACATGGGACCAAAGGCATTGGTTAGAGGACTCAAAGACCTTTCCAAAATGTCCAAGAACATGAGCAAAGCTTAAAAATTGAGCAAGATATGCCTTGTGGAAGTTGGGAAATTTTTGGATATTTTGAAAAGTCAACATTGATTCAAATGACCTAAAATTGCTAATGGGCCTCTTTTTCTTCCACAATTCATCATCCAAGGCATGTGCACGACCATGTGGCCCAAAGGGAAGTTTTTTATCATTTTTATTTATTTATTTGGATTTTTTATTATTAATAATTCATTTAATTAATTAAAATACATGAAAAATACCAAACCAATGCAATCAAATCTTTTTGTACATGGAATAGGTTTAAAATTTCGTGCATGATCATATATGGAAGGAATTGAAGTGATTGGCCATGATTTGTACCAAATAGGCATGAAAAAATATTTGAAAAGATCCTTAAGAATCAAATCTTGAAAATCATGAATGCAAAGGTTTTGATTTGTTTTCTTTAACCTAAATCATTCATACATATATATGCAAGCTAACCCTACTCCTTAGAAGCTCGAAGCTGCGCCATAGACAAAGAACAAAACTTGAGTTTTTGCCAAGAAAGTTGAAAACTGAAAACTAGGTTTTAGGGCTTTTCAAGGTCAAATAATCACTCCATTAGCTTGCCAAGGTTGCCAGGAGACGATTCCAATCAAGAACTTTGTCCCATACTCGAGGAGGTGGTATATCTGAGTCAAGCTTTGCACGAAAAATTCCATAATCGAATCATGAATCTCATGCATTCTTCTTGCGTTTTCTTTATTGATTTATGTTCCTTGATTAATTCTGAAGCTAACCACATGGATTAATTGAGTTTTTATACACTATACACGAATCTGCCATTGTTGTCTTTTAGGGTTTTTCAAGCTTTGAATTGGGTACTTTTAAATGCTGTAAAATTAGAAGCTCTCAGTACCATGATCAAACTTAGCGTGATTGGACGATGTGGAAACGACCCTCGCGCCTAATTTATGTGGTCGGACGGCCTAATCGCTATTATCAAATCAAGCATGTTTTGGGGGGGTTCAAAACCCCCGCTAACCTTAGTTTATTTTCAGGGAAGAAACACAATGAAGAAGAAGAAGATGAGGTGTCCAGTAGTAATTGGGTTATTCAAATTCTCGCGCGAAAAAAGCACTAGCGTTTGTTTTACTTTATTATGTTTATTGTTTATATAATGTACAAAGAAAAGAAGCAGCACGGATGGCAACGCGTAGTGTTGGTAATCATCAGGACCTGGGTTCGAGCCCCAGGTCCCCACCCCTTTCATATTATTTTTCCTTCAATTATCATCCTATGCAGTTTCAATACAGGGAGTCTACCATGCAACTCACCATCCAGCTTGCCACGCACATGCTAAGATCAATCCAAGGGCCATAGTTGGAAGAATATCATGGGCATGAGTCAAAGGTGTTACACGCTGGCATGAGAAGTCAACCAGGCTAAAGCTATTGGGCCTGGATTTCTAAGTTGTGACCTCCAACTGGGGACAGAACCCCCCTAGGTTTGCATTATTCTTTTCATTATTTTGGTATTTATTTCAATTATTGTTTTTTTAATTAATTTCTTTAATTTGAATATTTTCATAAAAAATATAAAAAACAATATAAAATCAGAAAAAGACAAAAAATAAGTATTTTATTTAATTAATATATTTTTTGTAAATAAATATTATTCATTAATTTTAGCTATTAAATTAGGTTTAATTCAAGCATTTTCTTAATAAATTTAAAATTGGTAGAATTAGGGTTTGTATTAATTTTTATCCCTTTTCTTTTCTTTTCTCTAAATAATTAAATATTTCCTATTATTTTTATAAATTAAAATTGCATGTAAATAATTAGTTTAATTTAGGTTTAACTTTAATATTTTTTCTTAATAAATAAAAGTTATAGAATTAGGGTTAATGTTTTATTTTAATTAATCTTTCTCATAAAAATTCATAAATCCAAAAAATACCAAAAATAACTTCCTTTCATTTTAATTTTAATTAATTTAATAATTTAATTTAATTTCATTAAAAAGGGTCCAACGCCCTCGTTTCCAATCTTATTTCAATTCGCGCGTTTTATTTCGTTTCTTATAATTTTTATGTACCTCTCCCAAAGCCATGTAAATATTTATCTTTCGCACTTTACTTTATTTATTTACTTTCTGTCAAATCGGGTCCTGGAAATTTTTGGCGATGTGGACCCGCGCCTTTGTAATAGTTTAGAATTTTACCTTCTCGCAATTTTTAAACTGTTAAATAAATGCATGCAAGAATGAATGTCTAAATAAAAACAATGCGTAGATCACCAATAACATGACAAGATCAAATAAATGAATCTGACACACAAATCACACACCACCCCCTAGGGTACGCCTCACTGTTGCCTTGCCTCGAAAGGTGATCGTCGAGTAGAGGATGTCTTAGTAAGTCCTCATGATCCGGGAACCTGGCATGAGGGTAGCTTCTAAGGTGTCTTCCTGTTGCTCCGGTGATCACCATGTCCCAAACCTCGAATTGACCCGAACACCTCCAACGGTGGTGCTACCTACCTCTCAATGGTGGGATGGCACTACTTTAAAGGACATTTACACAGACGAATTCCTTAGGGTAGGTAAGTTCTCGTAGATACTTGCTCTAATTTCAAAACAAATCAAAAATAGTTTTCACACCAACACCTTTTCAAAAAGCTTTCGAAAGAAAATTTTTCAAACACTCTTGAGGACCGATACAAGAGTCGAACTGGAATTTTCAAAGAAACTTTTTTTAAAACCCACAATTGAAAAGCAAACAAACCATTTTTGAAAACACAATGAGCAAGTATCTAAGAGCCCATGGATAACCATGGATAGAAAGGGTGCTAACACCTTCCCTTTCTATAACCTACCTCCCGAACCGAGAGCAATCTCTTTAAGGAATTTTTCTGTGCTTTTGTCCTTTCCATTTGGAGAAAATAAAAGACGGTGGCGACTCTTGCTTCCGTGACATTTCGCGAACCAGCGTTAAACAGTAAGTTCCAGATCCACCGATCACACCCATCGATTTCACAACGTTGGCCATAGGCCTATACAAGATATTGCCTATAATTAGTTAATCAACTAAGGCTTACTTCTAAAATAACCAAATCTCTACATACTACTATTCTGTAATATTACATCGTTACTATCATTAATCCTACTGTTACAAACCAAACAGTGATATATACACATCTCGTCCTCATCAGTCTTCACAAAAATCAACATAACAATTAATGCGGGAACTAATTAAAATCCCATGGTTATCCTTCCTATATTTATTTTAGTCCTTAAGAATAAAGTTCATCGCGTTAGCTATTCAACATTTCGAACGGCACCTCAAACGGAGTCCGAAAACTCAAGTTACAGCCTTTTCTAAACAATTCTGCCAAAAACCAGACAACATGGGTCGATGCATAACTCCTTGGGTCGACGCGTACTGCAATGAACTTGTAACATGAGTCGACACATCCTCTCTTGTATCGACTCATACTGAGTCTACCACACAACATGTACCGATACATGCTCCTATGTATCGACTCATCCTGAGTCTAAAAGTCATCATGTATCGATGCAAGACCTCTTCATGTCGACTCATACTGAGTCTCAAAACCTTCTTGTATCGACACATAGCATTTGAGGTCGACACATACTGCTCTATCCTGCATAATTTTTGCGATTTTCTCTGCGTTTTCACTACGGGTTCCATACTTTAAGCCCTAAAAACCTGATCTAATCATAGATAATCATCACTTACTGTTGTCCTATAATTCTACATCAAATAAACACCATCGGGACATCATCATTCATCTTTTAATCATCAATTCTCATTATACAACAACATATACATTCAATTCATGAATAAAATAACAATTTCACATCTAATCCCACATACCAATTATCATGAACCCAATTATAGAGTCAGAACCCCACCCTTACCTTGGATTGAAGGTTGCTATATAACTTCCAATCGAATCCTCGTTCTGCCATTTTCCCTCTTTTCCAATAGCTTTCACGTTCTTCCTCTCAAACCCTTATTCTTCAACTGCTTCTTCTTTCTATTCTTTCTAACAATAATAAAATAACCTATTATTCTCTTTACTCCTTATTGGTCTTAAAACTATTACACCCCCTCATTACTACTTCCATACTTAAAAACAAGCCCACATCAAATAATATTATACTTCTAATATTATTTCACCACTTCATAAAATAATTAAATCCAATTAATCACAACACAACTTCACAAATATTCCAAAAGTAATTTAATTAAATAATTAATTAAATTCGGACGTTACAACTTTCCCCCACTTAGAATATTTTCGTCCTCGAAAATTTACCTTAATCAAACAACTCAGGATAGGAGTCTCGCATCTTGCTCCCCAACTCCCAAGTCATGCTTTCTCCGGCAGCTCCTAGCCAAACCACTTTAACCAAAGCAATCTCTTTGCCCCTTAAAGTCTTTATTTCATGATCCACGATCCATACAGGCATCGTCTCCACTGTAACATTATCTCTTACTTGCACATCGTCCATATGAATCACATGAGATGGATCTGAAATATACTTCCGGAGTTGCGACACATGAAACACATCATGCACATTCGATAGATTAGGCGATAAAGCCACTCTATAAGCAACATTCCCCACTCTCTCTGAAATCTGATATGGTCCAATGAAACGAGAAGTGAGCTTCTTAGACTTCAACGCTCGCCCAACATCAGTCACATGTGTAACTCTCAAAAACACATGGTCACCCGCTTGAAATTCTAAATCTTTCCTTCGCTTGTCATGATAACTCTTATATCTTCTTTGGGTAGCTTTCATCTTTTCTCGAATCAACTTCACCTTCTCAGTAGTCTCACGAACAAGTTCAGGTCCAAGTACAACACTTTCACCAGATTCATGCCAACATAAAGGAGTTCTACATCTTCGACCATACAACGCTTCAAAAGGTGCCATCCCAATAATAGAATGGTAACTGTTATTATAACTGAACTATATCAATGGAAGATAAGTATCCCATGAACCTCCATGTTCAAGAACACATGCCCTTAACAAGTCTTCCAACGATTGGATAGTCTGTTCAGTCTGACCATCTGTCTGAGGATGATATGCTGAACTCAACCTCAACTCAGAACCCAACGCTTCCTGCAAACTCTTCCAAAAATCAGAAGTAAATCTTGGATCTCTATCTGACACAATGCACAAAGGAACACCATGAAATTTCACAATCACACTCATGTAAATCTCAGCCAACTTTGACACTGGAAAACTGATGTTAATAAGAATAAAATGAGTCAACTTCGTAAGCCTATCAACAATCACCCAAATTGAATTGCATCCTCTTATAGTATTAGGTAACCCTGTCACAAAGTCCATTGAAATGCTATCTCATTTCCATTTTGGAACTTCCAACGGTTGCATCAACCATGCTGGCTTCTGATGTTCAACTTTTGACTTCTGATAAGTCAAACATGCATACACAAACCGAGCCACATCACTCTTCATCCCAGGCCACCAAAAAAAACCTTTCAAATCTTGATACATCTTTGTAGCTCCTGGATGAATACTCAACTTACTTCTATGACTCTCTTCAATTATCACTTTCTTCATCTCAGCATCATCAGTAATACAAATCCGGTTACGAAACCTCAACACACCCTGCACATCTAACTTAAAATCACTATTCTCAGACTAATCGATTCTAACCATCGAATCTACCAGTTTAACATCCAACTTCTGAGCTTCTCTGATACTGTCTAGAAATTCATTATTAATCTTCAACATACCCAACATAACACTTCGCAACGTAACCTCGTAAACTAAGCTCATATGTCTGAACTGATCAATTAATTCCAACTCTTTAACCATCATTGCTGACATATATAAAGTCTTTCGACTCAATGCATCAGCTACCACATTCGCCTTTCCTGGATGATAATTCAAACCAAAATCATAATCCTTTAACAATTCCAACCATCTCCGTTGCCTCATATTCAACTCCTTCTGATCGAATAAATACTTTAAGCTCTTATGGTCACTAAACACTTCAAATCTAGAACAATAAAGATAATGCCTTCAAATCTTCAACACAAAAACAACTGCAACAAGCTCTAAATCATGCGTAGGATAGTTCTTCTCATGAGTCCTCAAATGCCTCGACACATAAGCAACTACCTTACCATTCTTCATAAGCACACCTCATAAACCCATCTTAGAAGCATCACAATACACCACAAAAGGCTCTCCTGGATTAGGCAACATCAAAATCGGAGTCGACGTCAACCTCTTCTTCAATTCTGTAAAACTTTCTTCGCACTGAACATCCCATACAAAAGCTCTACCTTTACAAGTCAACTTAGTCAATGGAAGTACCAACTTAGAAAACCCTTCAATAAACCTTCTATAACCAGCTAATCCCAAAAGCTTCTAATCTCAGTAGCTGACTTCGGAGTTTCCCATTGCAACACAACATCAACCTTCGATGGATCTACAGCGATACCGCTACCTGAAATCACATGACCAAGAAAACTAACCTCTTTTAACCAAAATTCACACTTGGACAGCTTTGCATACAACTTCTTCTCTTTCAAAACTTGCAATACTACTCTCAAGTGTTATGCATGCTCTTCTTCTGACTTAGAGTAAATCAAAATATCATCAATGAACACCACTAGGAACCGACCCAAATAAGTATGAAAGATACGATTCATATATTCCATGAATACTCCCGGTGCATTAGTAACACCGAAAGGCATCACTGAATACTCATAATGTCCATAACACGCTCTTAAATCCAGCTTCTGGATATCTTCATTATTCACCTTAATTTGATGGTAACCCGACCTTAAATCAATCTTACTAAACACACGAGCATCCACCAATTGATCCATCAAGTCATCTATTCTTGGAAGAGGATACTTGTTCTTAATCGTCACTTTATTCAACTGTCTATAATCAACACAGAGCCTCATACTTCCATCTTTCTTCTTTACTAACAACGCTGGAGCTCCCCACGGTGATACACTTGGTATTACAAACTTCTTCTCAAGTAACTCTTCTAATTTCTTCTTTAACTCTGACAATCAGATACAGGCATCCTGTATGGTGCCATAGACACAGGTCTGGTACCAGGTACAAGATCAATTGCAAATTCAACTTCCCTCTTCGGCGGTACATCAAGAATCTCATCAAGGAAAACTTCAGGAAATTCACACACCACTTGAAATTCCTCAATTAAAGCTTGAGTCTCTACAGATAGCAACGCCATCAACGAGAACACTTGTGCTTCCTCTTGCATCAACTTGCTCAACTGTCTAGCAGACAACATACTACCTTCCTCTTCTTCAGGAGTAGAAAACTTCACAGACTTGTCATAACAGTTAATGTGAACACAATTATGCTCTAACCAGTTCATACCCAAAATCACATCCAAACCTCTTAATGGTAAATAAACCAAATCAACAACAAAGTCTCTGTCGAAGATCGACAAGGGACACTTCAAACACACAAAAGAAGTAGTCACCGACCCCTTGGCTGGAGTATCGATGACCATTTCTCCATTCATAGAAGACAACATAAGACCCAATCTTTCAACACAATCAGCAGCAATAAAACAATGCGTAGCACCGGTATCAATAATAGTAATTAAATGAGTACTATTAATGAAACATGTACCTCTGAAAAAATCTGTCCTCAGTAGCTGTCTGATCCTTAACCAAAGCAAACACTTTACTACTGGTCCGCGCCCTCTTTGGTTTCTGACACAGACTAACAATGTGCCTTTCTTCTCTAGAATTGAAACAGATCACATCCTTAAGTTCACACTCCGATACAACATGTTCGTTCTTACAACAACGAAAACACCTCTTCACTTCAGTAGTGCACACATTACTCTTTTGTCCAAGTTTCCCACACTTAAAATAAACCACACCAGTAGGAGCATCTCCCCCACTAGTCCTCTGAGTCTGAGCAACTTTATGTTTACCTTTACCATCTGGGGTATCATAAGGCTTACCACGATTCTGTTGGTGCTTACCCCTCTTCTCACTGATAATCTTGTAATGCGCATTATTATCCTCCTCATAAATCCTGCAATTATCAATCAAATCAGCAAATACACGGATCTTCTGGTATCCAACTGCCTTCTTGATCTCCAGGCGCAACCCGTTCTCAAACTTGATACACTTCAAAAACTCAGCATCAGCATCAGCGTAGTGCGGATAAAACTTATCCAACTCAGCTAACTTGGAAGCACACTCAACAACTGACATATTCCCTTTCTTCAGCTCAAGAAACTCAATTTCCTCCTTACCACGAACATCTTCAGGAAAGTACTTCTTCAAAAACTCCCTACAGAACACATCCCAAGATACATTCTCACCTTCAGCTTCCAATCTTTGACAAGTCTCTAGCCACCAGTCATCAGCCTCGACTGCTAGCATATGAGTCCCATACTGAACCTTCTACGCTGGAGTGCAGTCCATCACACGGAAGATTCTCTCAATCTCTTTCAACCACTCTAGTGCTCCGTCAGGATCATACTTTCCCCTTAACATAGGCAGATTCTCTCTCTAGAAAGTCGCCAAGCTATGAGATCCAGCATTCCCGTCAGCATTCAGCTGATTCTCCATCGCACGAGCCATTGCTTCTAAAGCAGCAGCAAGTGCAACATCATTCCTTTCATCCATCTCAACTTATCACTACAACATAAACAACAGTTAGAATTCAACTTAACAATACTCAATTGTTAGACAACTACGACTCGACAACAAGGTCAGACCAACCTTTTACTCTGATACCAACTTTATAACACCCCAATTCTACCCCGACAATTATATAAATAAATCAGAGTTATAAAATTATCCATGCAAACGAATCAGGATGCCACAGATTCATCATTAAAAACTCATTGCATTCATCGTGGATATATAACACTTTAAAACATCGGATGAACCATCAACATAACAACTTTAATTAAATAATTCAACAATTCAACACCTACGCAGCAGAATTCTTAATAACATGTTTATCATCATTGCAGCAACTTCAAAACAACACAATTTAATAATAATCAACTTAAAGTTCAACAACTAAATAATCAACAATCAAAAGCAACAAGCGTTCATCCCCCCGAGTGTTACATATCAGAGCAATGACACTGACTCGAACTATTGAAGGTACACAGCCTTCACTCTCAATTACCTGTATGTTACCAACATAAGGGAAACATTCAAATAGAAGGGGTGAGATATCTAAAAATATAATAAAGCGTATGATAATTAATATATTAAATTAGATCACATAACATCACCACTTATCATCTTATAATCAATAATAATCACAACAATAATACACATTCACAACATCAATACACACTTCTTTATGCAACCATATAACGCGACTCAATATTATGCAAATGCATGTGGTACCATTGGACTAGAACTCCCATCTCAAAAATTTCCAATTAATAGAGGCATCAACAAGGCATAAGCCTTCATCTCAATATTCGCCAATACAGGCTATCTCAACGAGCATAAGCTCCATCTCAAAATGCAATGTATGCGACACAATCATGAATGTAATAACAACACCATAATTGACAACATCTCAATAGAACACCATGGTTGGCCAAAGACCTAAATTTCAAAAGAATCTCAACATCTCTTCATCAACATCATTCATCATAAATCATCACACATCATATATGCATCATAATTCATTAAAATAAACTCTCATTAACATCATCTTATCAACAATTCAGCCGTACATTAAATACAACAGTAACCCATCAATTTCAAAATGTTGGCCATAGGCCTATATAAGATATTTCCTATAATTAGTTAATCAACTAAGGCTTACTTCTAAAATCACCAAATCTCTAAATACTACCATTCTGTAATATTACATTGTTACTATCATTAATCCTACTGTTACAAACCAAACAGCAATCTATACACATCTCTTCCTCATCACTCTTCATAAAAATCAACATAAAAATTAACGCGGGAACTAATTCAAATCCTATGGTTATCCTTCCTATCTTCATTTTAGTCCTTAAGAATAAATTTCATTGCATTAGCTATTCAACGCTTCGAACGACACCTCAAACGGAGTCCGAAAACTCAAGTTACAGCCTTTTCTAAACGGTTCTGCCAAAAACCAGACAACATGGGTCGATGCCTAACTCCTTGGATCGACGCGTATGTTGTACCCCAAAATTTTCCCTCTCATTTCTCAAGGATTCTCTCACACGATCTTCTATGACGTCAAGGTTGCAGCACTGATACCTCAATTTAGGCTTGGAATTGGCCCAAGGGCAAAAGGGTCAATTGCATACTGGAAAGTCAAACTTTGACTTTTTTGGTCAACATTACATTCCAAAGATAAAATTTCATCAAGACATTCAAGAATATCAAGATTGATCATCAAGAAGTCAAGAAAGTCAAAATTCAACTTGAAAAGTCAAGATTTCCAAAACTTAGAAATTTTCTAAGTGTTTTTATACATGATAATTTAGTTACTTCATGTCATTCTTTTACCAAGATGCAAGACGGTTCAAGGGAAACTTCCAACATGAAAGTTGTAGATCTCCATGATATCTACAATATTTATTTACACAAATTCTCCTAAATATGCTTGGATTTCAAGTTATAAATTCATGAAGTCATGGCATTTTCACTTAACACTTAGAAAAATTTTCAGCATTTTTGGTCAGGTTTTTATCCCAACTTCTTGGCCAATTTTCATCAAGTTCCAGTTTGATTTAACAAAAGTGGTCAACATGAAAGTTGTAGAGGGTGTTTCAAGCTTTCCAAAACATCCAAGAGCATGAATTTATCATATTTGAGCTAGGAGATTCAAGGGCATGAAGTTGAGCATCCATTATTGAATTGCAAGTCATTTTAGTGAAGAACACATAACAAAAACCATTTTGATTTGCTGCATAATCTTATGTTGCAGGCTTCCTTGCTTGAAAATATCATCATAATTTAATGCTTACACCCACTATTGATCTATTACCCAAGTGTTTAAACCATTGCCCAAAAGATCTTTCCATTTATGGCATAAAGGCACCATTGCTATTCTTGAAAAGCAAGCTTTTTGTACAAAGTTTATCTTGAGCCCATACCTTGCTTGTTGCTGATTATACTCCACCATAAATCATGGGAAGTAGATCCTCTATACCAGCAACTTTGGTACTTCATCTTGGCACTATGATGTACTTGACATAGTTTGATCTTTGTAATCCAACCAAACCATAACATGCTGTCTTGCAAACCTAGTCAGCTCATATGCACAAACCTTCTGCCTATAAATAGAAGAAGAATTTGCAAGACAAAGAGGTTAGAAAAAGGATAGAGAGAAAAGCCATAAGTTATATTGGTAAACCCTCAAAATCTCATATTCACAAAAGTTATAACAGTCCATAAAACTTCCACTCTTGAGTTTTAAAGTCCAAACCTTTGAACCTCTCATACCTTTCAAATTCTGTCCAACCATCTAAACACTCCACATACATCATATAGAAGTTGTTCAAACATAAGAAAAACTTCTGTAACATCACTATCATCACTTCCCAAGCTCAACAACAACCCATACAGCAGCTCAAACTCAAAGCACAAATTTCTGTTTTAAGGTAAGTTTTCTTGATTTTGAACTCTTCATACAAGCATCATTAATGGTTCATTTGTGAAGATAAAATGTAGATATCATTGCCTTAAAGCTAACCATATGCTTGCTTTTAATTTTCACTAACCATGTGTTGAGAATTTACTTTTACATGTAGCAAAACAGTGATAAAAACAAAAAACAACAGTTATGCATCGATACGAAATGTTATGAGTCGACACATACTATGTTCAAAACAGGTTATGAGTCGACACGAAACACGTATGCATCGATACGAAATGATTATCAGTCGATACGAAACCAGTATGCATCTACTCATACTGAGTTGTTTTGACTTCCAAGAGCATGATCCAACACACGAGCCGACACGAAATCTGCATGAGCCGACACGAAATTTGCATGAGCCAATACATGAGCCAATACATAAGCTAATGTGTCAGCTCATAAATTTTTTTTATAATTTTTTTTATAATTTTTTTATACTTTTTATTTATATTTTTATTATTATTATTTTCATATAAAAAAGACAGTTTACCAACATCAACATACCACTGTCTCAAGCTTTGCAGCACATGCTGAGGGTAAACCTGATTACACCAGTAAGACCTCATCCAAATCCCAAAACCTTTTCTCCCAGCTACAATCATGATGCCAGGTGTGCCTATCATTCTTATAGTCCTGGGCATGATACAAATGATTGTTGCACGCCGAAGTACAAGATTCAAAACCTGATCGACGAAGGAATGTTGGAGTTCACACAAGATGGCCATACTGAACTCTTCTATCGTCCCTCAAAGGCTCACCATCTAAAGTGACAAGTTCAGACAAACATGCTTCTGTTCATTTGAATTTTCAATTGTAATTTCTTTTGCTTGTTCAAACACTTATCTATTAATGTCAAACTCTATTTCATTAATGCATTACATATGTTTGTCTTAAATTATTCCATTCGTTTTCACTATATTTAAACTATGCTTTTTACTCCCCATATATTAAACTCTTGTCTTAAAAGTTGCAAGCCTTTAGAGGGAGGATGACGAAAACAATGCCATAATCTCATATAGTATGCTTTTGGACAGACCTTGCTGACAATGTACAGGCGTTTCTTTCAAATCCTAAACACTGGAGTTATAAGGAAGATAATCCCTAGTCAACCCCTTCGAGCCAAAGAAGTAGAAGTTTTCTTTTTTTATACACAAATTGAAACCTTTAAATAAAAACTTGGGGCAGGGTAGTCTCTCAGATAATTCAAATGCGCATTCAGTTGCAAACTCTCACTTTGTAATACAACGAATGACATCAAAAACATTCCTCTGGAATCAAAAGACAGTGATGGTTCCCTATCACATAGGAAGTCATTATCTCCCAAAAAGAAAAGGCCGCTAAGTCAAAACCTACGAAGGAGACTTAAGAAAAACTAGGGCATCCCGCTGACGGTAATCTCAAAAACGAGAACAGTCATACAAAAATCAGGGATAATAAATCAAAAGAAAGAGGTCACTATAAATCCTCAACAACATGAAAAATGTTGCAAAAATGAATGCCTTCCAACAAACTTAACTTGTTTGAACCATCACTAAAGCGCCATTCCAGACTCAATTGGAGTTTAAACACACAATTAACTGAGTTTAGGACTGAAGAACATCACGAAGAGCGGGTGGGTACAAACACATTTTGAACCTTTATCCTTTGTTTCTTAAACCGTGAACCAAGCCACGCTACAGCCCTACAAAAGTCCTAATTGAAGCATGGGTTAGTTCGAAAGCATACTGTTACAAAGGGTATCCTGACTCCTGTAAGGCTTTACCCTAAATCCTGAGTTTGAATTTTCTTACAAAACTTCTTTACTTGCTAAAACGCATTTTCAAAATTTCAAGAGAAGCATAAAACTTTGCATTATTTGAATATATTTATTTGCATATGGCTATTTGTTTGACAGCGGAGAAATTCACACAACGAATATCCAGTGAACGAAAGCTCTCTCGGTGAACAAAATAACTTCAATTGGGATGACACTTCCAATGACAAATCTCCTATAAACAAGGGGGCATGACATATCACTATCCAGCACACCTGGGGAAGTCAAGTCAAGATTCCCATAAATCTCTCAAGAAATGCAGAATAACCAGGGGTAGGTCACCATGTCCATCACTTGAGGCATTAAGTGGGTTACGTACAATCCAAAATCTCATGGCAGTGCCACAAACACTTGCTACTAGGGGCAATGACAAATCTCCCTAGAATCCTTCTCATAGGATGATTCCCCAAGCAGACTTTTAATCTCTGAAAACCTCTTCCCAACTGAGTCGACTTCAAGAATCCTCGAGGATTTCTGCCAGTGAAGTCGCCGCCTCTCCAACAAAGTAAGCAACAGGGTTTTTTTCCCCAACAAACGGTAGGATTCCCCAGCTTGAGGTGGTCTCTCCGACTACTACAAATTAAAGGACCACAACTCCTCTTCCCCAGTAGACTACTCTACAATCCCCAATAAGTTACTGTGAAACTTGGACCCGGCCATATATCAATTCAACTTCGACTCCCCAATAGAGCAACAAACGACTAAGACTCCTGAACTCTTTTCCCCAAGCAAGAATCAACACTCTATACAGAGCTTTCAACATCCCCTAGTGGAGTTCTCCTCAAGCAATAAAACAGGAATCCTCAGTGGAAACATTCTAAGCAAAGTTTGAAGACACACCTACTCTTCAACAGCAATCCAGGATTTAAAAACTCCCCAACACTTGTCAAGGATTTATTCTCCAAGACAAAATTACATTTCAACAACATTCATAGCATATGCATACAAAATACATATAACACAAATCTCATTTATTTTGAGAATATCATTACACAATGCATACATCATGACATTGCATACAACTAACTCTTTACCTTTTCAGGAAAGATCAATCAATAGATAAAGGTCATCATCTTTTGGAGTAGTAATCATCCAAGATTCCTTCATCATCCTGCCGAGGTAGTAATCGTCCAAGATTCCTTCATCATTCTATTGAGGTAGTAATCATCCAAGATTCCTTCATCATCCTACCGAGGTAGTAATCGTCTAAGATTCCTTCATCATCCTGTCGAGGTAGTAATTGTCCAAGATTCCTTCATCATTCTGCTGAGGTAGTAATCTTCCAAGATTCCTTTATCATCCTGCTAAGGTAGTAATCGACCAAGATTCCTTCATCATCCTGCTTAGGTAGTAATCGTCCAAGATTCCTTCATCATCCTATTGAGGTAGTAATCGTCCAAGATTCCTTCATCATCCTGCTGAGGTAGTAATCGTCCAAGATTCCTTCATCATCCTGCTGAGGTAGTAATCGACCAAGATTCCTTCATTATCCTGCTGAGGTAGTAATCGTCCAAGATTCTTTCATCATCCTACTGAGGTGGTAATCGTCCAAGATTCCCTCATCATTCTGCTGAGGTAGTAATCATCCAAGATTCCTTCATCATCCTGCTGAGGTAGTAATCATCCAAGATTCCTTCATCATCCTGCTGAGGTAGTAATCGTCCAAGATTCCTTCATCATCTTGCTGAGTTTTCAGATACAGTTAAGATACGCTCCAGATTCGGATGCCATCCTGATACTCATTCAGATTCAGCTTTCAGATACAGTTCAGATACGCTCCACATACGGATGCCATCCTGATACTCATTCAGATTCAGATTTTAGATACAATTCAGATACGCTCCAGACACGAATGCCATCCTAATACTCATTCAGATTCAGCTTTCAGATACAGTTCAGATACGCTCCAGACACGGATGCCATCCTGATACTCATTCATATTTAGCTTTCAGATACAGTTCAGATACGCTCCAGATACCGATGCCATCCTGATACTCATTTAGATTCATCTTTCAGATACAGTTCAGATACGCTCCAGACACGGATGCCTCCTGATACTCATTCAGATTCAACTTTCAGATACAGTTCAGATATGTTCCAGAAACGGATGCCATCCTAATACTCATTCAGATTCATCTCTCAAATACGAGTTAGATACTATCCATTTATGGATATTATTCTGATACTCAATCCAACATATTCACTATTCCAGCATAAATCAACCAGAGATTTATTCTGACACTTCTTATATTCCTACCAGCAATCATTTTGGGTGGCATATACAAACCCATCTCCAACAAATTTCGATCATCCCTCCAAATGGCATCTTCAAGCCCACTCCATACACAATCAACTAACACATCTTCGAGTGCAAGTTTCTGGGCACTCTAGTGTTCAATCATCTTCCTCCTTCAAGTCACGAATGGCGGATTCACCAATCTAACTCTTCATGTTTAAGAAGATTGAACAGGGGCAGCTATTGTACCCAAAAAATTTCCATCTCATTTATCAAGGACTCTCTTACAAGATCTTTTATGACGTCAAGGTTGCAGCACTGATACCTCAATTTAGGCTTGGAATTCGCACAAGGGCAAAAGGGTCAATTGCATACTGGAAAGTCAAACTTTGACTTTTTTGGTCAACATTACATTCCAAAGATCAAATTTCATAAAGACATTCAAGAATTACGATCATCAAGAAGTCAAGAAAGTCAAAATTCAACTTGAAAAGTCAGGATTTCCAAAACTTAGAAATTTCCTAAGTGTTTTTATACATGATAATTTCATCACTTCATGCCATTCTTTTACCAAGATGCAAGACGGTTCAAGGGAAACTTCCAACATGAAAGTTGTAGATCTCCATGATATATACAACATTTCTTTACACAACCTCTCCTAAATATGCTTGGATTTCAAGTTATAAATTCATGAAGTCATGGCATTTTCATTTAACACTTAGAGAAATTTTCAGCAGTTTTGGTCAGGTTTTTATCCCAACTTCTTGGCCAATTTTCATCAAGTTCCAGTTTGATTTAACAAAAGTGGTCAACATGAAAGTTGTAGAGGGTGTTTCAAGCTTTCCAAAACATCCAAGAGCATGAATTTATCATATTTGAGCTAGGAGATTCAAGGGAATGAAGTTGAGCATCCATTATTGAATTGCAAGTCATTTTAGTGAAGAACACATAATAAAAACCATTTTGATTTGCTGCATAATCTTATGTTGCAGGCTTCCTTGCTTGAAAATATCATCATAATTTAATGCTTACACCCACTCTTGAGCTATTACTCAAGTTTTTAAACCATTGCTCAAAAGATCTTTCCATTTATGGCATAAAGGCACCATTGTTATTCTTGAAAAGCAAGCTTTTTGTACAAAGTTTGTCTTGAGCCCATACCTTGCTTGTTGCTTATTATACTCCACCATAAATCATGGGAAGTAGCTCCTATATACCAAAAAATTTGGTACTTCATCTTGGGACTATGGAGTACTTGACACAGTTTGATCTTTATAATCCAACCAAACCATAACATGTTGTCTTGCAAACCTAGTCAGCTCATATGCACAAACCTCCTGCCTATAAATAGAAGAAGCATTTGCAAGACAAAGAGGTTAGAAAAAGGATAGAGAGAAAAGCCAGAAGTTATATTGGTAAACCCTCAAAATCTCATATTCGCAAAAGCCATAACAGTCCACAAAACTTCCACTCTTGAGTTTTAAAGTCCAAACCTTTGAACCTCTCATACCTTGCAAATTCTGTCCAACCATCTAAACACTCCACATACATCATATAGAAGTTGTTCAAACACAAGAAAAACTTCTGTAACATCACTATCATCACTTCCCAAGCTCAACAATAGCCCATACAACAGCTCAAACTTAAAGCACAAATTTCCGTTTCAAGGTAAGTTTTCTTGATTTTGAACTCTTCATACAAGCATCATTAATGGTTCATTTGTGAAGATAAAATGTAGATATCATTTCCTTAAAGCTAACCATATTCTTGCTTTTCATTTTCACTAACTATGTGTTGAGAATTTACTTTTACATGTAGCAAAACAGTGATAAAAACAAAAAACAGTAGTTATGCGTCGATACGAAATGCTATGAGTCGACACATACTATGTTCAAAACAGGTTATGAGTCGACACAAAACACGTATGCGTCAATACAAAATGATTATGAGTCGATACAAAAATAGTATGCGTCGATTCATACTAAGTTGTTTTAACTTCCAGGAGCATGAGCCAACACATGAGCCGACACAAAATCTGCATGACCCAATACATGAGTCAATACATAAGCTCATGTGTCAGCTCATAAATTTTTTTTTTAATTTTTTTTAATTTTAGTTTTTACTTTTTCTTTATATTTTTATTATTATTATTTTCATATAAAAAATTCCAAAAACATTTTTATTTATTATTTGCATTCTATATATTTTATTCCTTTAAAAACAAAAGACAAAAAACATTTTTCTTATAAAAAACTTAATTTCTTTAATAATTAGATTTAGGTTTAGTTATTCTCTTTTTAATTAAATTTAACTTAGAATTTAGGTTTTATTTTAATTAATTAATTTTCATACTATTTTTATTAAACTTAAAACCTTTTCCAAAAAATCCTAAAAATGCTTTCTAACTTAATTTCTTTTCTTAATTAATTTAGGTTTAATTTTCTTAATTTAATTAATTACTTCTTTTAGTTTATTAGGTTAAAACCAAGACCCTTTCCTTAAAAAACCAAACAAAAATTCTTTTCTTTTCCATTTATATTCTTGTACATTATACTTATTCAGTTCTTGTACATTATTTCAATATGGCTGTAATAGATAATTAGGTTTAATTTCTTGCAATCCCCATTTGTAAATTTGTATACCCCATCCCCCTAATGATTGTAATAGCATAGAATATTTCCTTTCCGCAATTTATCGCTTTCATATAAATGCTAGTAAATAAAGTTTGTATGGGAAGATAAAATCAGCAAGTAGATAACCCTAATCAAAAATTAAATGCATGCAAATCAAACACACTATTCACACATGCACCCTTAAGGTTAACTCCACTTGTTGCCTAAAAATGGTCATGTTATACATGTGGGATGTCTTAGCATAAACGAATAAAAAATACAAGATCATAGTCCCTCGATGACGCTATCAAAAGTTGTCTTTCAAAATGATCTTAGTCCCTAAAGAAAAATGCTAAGATACCTTGCAACATTGCTAATCATGGTTATACGATGACCCACACCCGTCCCTTTTACATCCAAATATAGGGTTACTTACCAAATCAATGGTAAGATAACAATGTCAAAGGAAAGAAGAAATGAACATGAAAGACTTTTGATTAGGTAGAATGCTTCTAGTTACTTGCTCCATTTCAAAACAAGCACCCTTGATATTTTCAAAACAATCACCTATACTTTCAAATATCTTACAAAATTGAAAACATTTTCAAAAAATCAACATCTTTGTATACATTCTTACGAACGAGAATCATTACAAAGATTGCATAAACAATGGCCTCTTTACAAAATACTTTCAAAAACCACACAAAGCACAATTTCAAACAAAAGCAAGTGATCTAGCAACTAACTAAGAGACCATGGAAAATCATGGATAAAAAGGGTGTTAATACCTTCCCTTTTTATAATCTACCCCCCGAACCCAAGAAACAATCTCAAAGGTCTTTCTTGTGCTTTTTCACCTTTCCTTTTAGATAAAAGAAAAGTCGGTAATGACTCTTGCTAACCGCAACATTTGAAATCAAACGCCAAACACCCAAGTCAATTCTCCCACCGTATCACAACGTACTGCACTGAACTTGCAACATGAGTCGACGCATCCTCTCTTGTATCGACTCATACTGAGTCTACCACACAACATGTATCGATAT
Organism: Vicia faba; assembly: GCA_948472305.1. Lineage (NCBI taxonomy): Eukaryota > Viridiplantae > Streptophyta > Magnoliopsida > Fabales > Fabaceae > Vicia > Vicia faba. The sequence goes on along the minus strand of OX451737.1, from coordinate 1,438,880,096 downwards.
ATACTCCTACATTTCGACTCATCATGAGTCTAAAAGTCCTCATGTATCGATGCAATACCTCTTCGTGTTGACTCATAATGAGTCTCAAAACCTTCTTGTATCGACACATAGCATTTGAGGTCGACACATACTGCTCTATCATGCATAATTTATGCGATTTTCTCTACATTTTCACTACGGGTTCCATACTTTAAGCCCTAAAAACCTGATCTAATCATAGATAATCGTCACTTACAGTTGTCCTATAGTTCTACATCAAATAAACAACATCGGGACATCATCATTCATCTTTCAATCATCAATTCTCATTATACAACAACTTATACATTCAATTCATGAATAAAACAACACTTTCACATCTAATCCCACATACCAATTATCATGAACCCAATTATAGAGTCAGAACCCCACCCTTATCTTGGATTGAAGGTTATTATATAACTTATGATCAAATCCTCGTTCTGCCGTGTGATACGGTGGGAGAACTGACTTGAGGTGTTTTGCGTTTGTGTTTGCAAATGTTGCGGTTTAGCAAGAGTCGCCACCGACTTTTCTTTTATCCAATAAGGAAAGGTGAAAAAGTACAGGAAAGACCTTTGAGATTGTTTCTTGAGTTCAGAGGGTAGGTTATGAAAAGGGAAGGTATTAGCACCCTTTTCATCCATGGTTTTCCATGGGCTCTTAGTTACTCGCTAGATCACTTGCTTTTGTTTGAATGTGCTTGTGGTGTGTGTTTTAAAAGTATTTTTGAAAATGGAACTTTGTAATGGTTCTCGTTTCTATAAGAACGACTACAAAGTGTTTGTTTCACAAATAGTTCAAAGGTGTGTTTGTGAGATGTGTTTTTGAAAGTATTTTGAAAATGTAACTTTGTAATGATTCTCGTTTCTATAAGAACACATACAAAGTGTTTGTTTCGAAAATAGTTCAAAGATGAGAATGTGGGTGTATAAAAATGTTTTTGTTGTGAGCAAGCAAGTAACTGAGAGTGAACCTACCTACTCAACAGGTCTTAGATGTGCTTTTCCTCCTCCTTTAGATGTTGCTATCTTACCATTGATTTGGTAAGAATCCCCATCGTTGGATGTGAAGGGACGGGCGTTGGGTCATCGTATGACTATGATAGCAATGTTGTGAGATGACTTAGCACTTTTCTTTTAGGGACTAAGATCATTTTGAAAGGCAACATTTATAGCGTCATCGAGGGACTATGATCTTGTATTTCAATTATTTATGCTAAGACATCCTACATGCATAACATGGCCATTTTTATAAGGCAACAAGTGGAATTACCCTAAGGGTGCATGTGTGCAAGTGTGTTTGATTGCATGCACTTGTCTTTGATTTTTAGTGGTCCACTAGTTGATTTTATCTTGCCATACACGCCTAATTACTAGCATTTATATTTGAAAGCGATAAATTGCGGAAATGTAAAGTCCTACGCTATTACAATATTTAGAGGATGGGGGTACATATGTACGAATGGGGATTGCAAGTAAAAATAATTCCTACATTATTATTACAATCATATTGAAATGTATAATATAAGAAAGAGATGGACTTGTTTAAAAATGTTTTTTTCTTTAAGGAAATAAATTAAAAAGGAAAATATTTTTATGTTTTTTTTTATGTTAAAAACAAGTTAATATTAAAAATGATGAAAAAGAAAATAGATGCAAAATAGAAACAGCGCTGCTGCGAGCGAAAATAACAAGGATCAGAAGTTCTAAAGCCAGGCGCGTGAATCAGCAGGAAAAGTCAATGGGATCAGAAGTTTTGGATTCGTACACTCTGAGGTCCTGAAAAAAACGTCAGAGGGAAAGGGAACAAAGGTTCTGGATGGATACACTCTGAAGTGCTACAAAAACGTTAGAGGGAAAACACAGAGGTTCTCGGTGGGGTCCAACCAGTGAACCAAAAGTCAGAAGTTTTGTATTACATTGAAACAGTGCACAAATGTCAGTAGTTCAGTGCATTATCAGCAGGTAAAATTTAGAAACTCTAAGTGTGTGTAAAAACAACTGATGGAAACATCAGAAGTTCAGTGTATTTGACATGTAAGGAGAACTCAGAAGGTTTGTGTTATGTTAACAGCATGTAAACATCAGAAGTTCAGTGTCACGCTAAAGCTGTGAGTGAGCATCAGAAGTTCTATGTTACGTCTCAACTCTTAATCAGTACATCAACAATTTATTCAGTTTAGCAAATCAGAATAATCATAGCACAACAAATCACAGAAGTTCCAATCCTAAGTCTGAGCCTAGAATTATTCTAGAAGTTCTGATCCATAGTTTTTCTATTCATACAATGATATGTGTTGTACCCCAAAATTTTCCCTCCCATATTCTTCAAGATTTGGCAAGATCAAGCTTCAAAATCTCTCAAAGGTTGCACATTCCAATTGCCTCCTAACACAGTCAAAATTAGGGTTTTGGTTCTTACAAAGAAATTGAGGTTTTCAAGGGTCCAATTAAGTCCCACATGCCTATATACATTGTCAATCATTCATATGTCAAGTTTCAGGACTCACAGCATCAAAATGCACAGTCAAAAACCCTAATTGCTCCACAGTCAACTACAGGGGCAAAATGGTCATTTGACAGTCAAAATTCAAAAATTTTGGTCAACATCTTATTTTGAAGCCACAACCATCATTTGATCAATTCTTGATCATGATTCCATAAACATGGCTCAAAAAGTCTCAAGATGCAAAAGTTTCTATTTTTGGACAGCTGAAAAGTCAACTGCAAATTGACCAAGGCATAACTTCTTCATGGTTCATCAGAAAAATCCCATCCAATGCTCATTTTGAAGGGGATGACATTTCCTACAACTCATCTTCACACTCCAAGTCCAAGAAATGCTCTCACAAAAAGTTATCAATTTCAACATTATAGGTCATTTTCAAAAGTCAACAAAAAGGCACTTTAAGTCAAAGACCATAACTTGAGATTGGTAAATCAAAATGACATGGGACCAAAGGAATTGGTTAGAGGACTTCAAGACCTTTCCAAAATGTCCAAGAACATGTTCATAGCTTCAAATTTGAGCAAGATATACATTGGAGAAGTTGGGAAATTTTTGGGAACTTTCAAAAGTCAACTTTGCCTAAAAAGCTTCAAATTTGCTAATGGGCCTCAAATTCTTTCTTGAATCATTACCCAAAGCCTATGCACGACCCATTGAGCTCGAAATAATTTATTTTCTTATTTTTAATTAATTAATTGAATTTTTATTATTATTAATTCATTTAATTGGTTTTAATTATAGGAAAATTAAAAAAGATATGTTTTGGATCTTTTGGTGGAGCAAATTTGATCAGGGCAAGCTGGCAAAGTCGTTTCTCAATCAAACAAGGAAAATCATCCATATTTGGCAAGGTTTTCATTGAAAAAGATTGGAAAATATATGATGGAAAATCAAGGATTGAAAACATTATTGCAATGGATTCATGGGCTTTATTCTGACCTAATTCCATTCACATACAAAGGCATAAGTGAACCCTATTCAGAAAGACACGTGAAAAGCTGCTGAAGTCATAGAACCAATTTGCAAAAAATAGAGAAAAAGTGTGAAACTGATTTCCTACTTGCAGTGCCTTTCCACGCCTAAAAAGGATTCCAATACATTGCCTAAGTCTCCAGGAAGCTATTACTATCAAGAACAAGCTCTCATACTCAAAGAAACGGTAAAACATAGTCATGGTTTGAACGAATATTTTCATAATCGAAACCTAATTTCTATGCATCATTCATATGTTTTGCTCATTGATTTGTACTACTGACATCTCCCTGAAGCTTTTGGTATAGTTGAATTGTGCTGAAACTGCCTAAATCAAAATCCACCATGGGAGATATCTAGGGTTTCAAGACTTGAAAATTAGGGCTTTGCATACACTGTAAAATTAGACCTCCAAACCTGTATGGACGAATTCGTTGCAACAAGACGAATCCATTGAGACCCTCGCGCTTTTTTTATATGGTTTACAGCTCTAATCGCTATTTTCTGGACTTTTGTTTTGTGGGGGTTTAAAACCCCCGCTATCTTATTCATGTTGCAGGTGAAAACGAGGAAGAAGATGGACGTGGCATTATGCTACTGGAGTATTCAAATCTTAGCGCGTTTTTTAACGTCCTAGCATAATTGTCTTTTTTTCATATATCATATTTTTTGTCTATTAGTTTAACAAACGCGCTTGAATGGCTGGATGGTGGATGACACGCTTGGCAAACGCTGGGACCTGGATTCGATTCCCAGGTCCCCCCACATAATTCATAATTTTTGTTCTAACGTGTTCTAGTGCAGCTTTCATCAAATGTTCCACCATACATACTCACGCTTAAGCCTGCCAAATGGACATGAGATCAATCCAGTGGCCACAGAATGAAGTCTATCATACGCCCAATCAAACAACATACACATGATTGGGAAAGTCAAACCAAGGCTTTGTGACTCTTGGGCCAGAATTCCTCACAAACACCTCCACTTTGGGCCTGACACCCCCCTTTGGTTTGTATAATTTTATTTTCTTCTTTTTTCTAATTCTTTTAATTGCTTCAATTATTTTTATTAATTCACCATAAAATTAATTTTCCAATAAAAAAATCAGAAACTCAAAAATGTTTTATTTTTAATTATTTATTAAATTTACCATTAACCTATTTTTTTTGTAAATAAATGACTAACAATTAATTTAGTTTAATTTAGTTTAACTTAGGTTTTAAATTTCAATCTTTTCTTAATAAATAAAAAATACATAGAATTAGGTTTTTTGACATTTTTATCTTTTTCTTAATTAATTATTTTCATCATTATTTATTATTACTATTATTTTTGTAAATAACATGTAAATTAATTAATTAGTCTAAATTAGGTCAACTTTGACGTTTTATTAATAATTAAAATAATTTAGAACTAGGGTTTCACTAACTTTATTTTTAATTCCTTTCTTCTTTATTTTCATAAATACCAAAAAAAAACACAAAACACTTTCTTTTCTTTAATTAAATAATTAATTAGGTTTTAATTTAATTTAATTTCTCAAAAGGGTCCAAAACCCTCGGACGCTCAGTTTAATTCCTTTCGCGCATTATTTTTCTTATTGATTATTATGTAATTGTTCAAGGATGTAATAGTAATTAGGTCTATTTTTTTTTTACTTTCCGCATCTTTATCAAAAACGGGTCTTTGTATTTTGGCGATGTATAGACCCGCGCCTTGTAATAGCGTAGCTTTTATCTTTCCGTCTTTTAATTTTCCGCACTCCTAAAATTCTAAATTGCATGAAAGAATGTATGGTAATTAAAAACAACGCGTAGCTCACAATGCCATGATCAAAGATAAAACATAACATGAAAACAACACATAATACACACACCACTTCTAGGGTACGCCTCACTCGTTGCCTTCGAAACGTGGTCGTCAAGTATATGACCTTTTAGCGGTCGCTCTTATGTCCATGATCCAGTTGCCTCGAAACAATTGCCTCGAAACAGTTGCCTCGAAACGGTTGCCTCGGATTAAAAAGGATCTAGGACATTAGGGTTACTTCTAAGGTGTCCTAACTGTTGCTTCGGTGACCACACTGTCCCTAAAATCGAATTGACCTGAACACCTCCAACGGTGGTGCTACCTACCTCTCAATGGTGGGATGGCATTACCTTAAGGACATTTACACAGCCTAATTCCTTAGGGTAGGTAGATGACTCATGGATACTTGTTCTCTTAAAAAACAAATCAAAAAAATTTTCACACTGACACTTTCAAAAAAAGCTTTCAAAATAATTTTTCAAACACTCTTGAGGACAGATACAAGAGTTATTCAGAAATCTTTCAATGAAACTTTTTCAAACCCACTCACATTTTGGAAAGCAAATATCATTTTGAAAACATAAGAGCAAGTATCTAAGAGCCCATGGATAACCATGGATAGAAAGGGTGCTAACACCTTCCCTTTCTATAAATCTACCTCCCGAACCGAGAGACATCTCAAAGAAGGAATTTTGCTGTGCTTTTGTCCTGTCCATGTTGGAGAAAATAAAAGACGGTGGCGACTCTTGCTTCCGCGACATTTCGCGAACCAGCTAAAAACAGTCAGTTCTATTTCCACCGATCACAGAACTGGCGACTCTGCTGGGGAGACTTTTAAAGTGAGGTGTACCTTAGGATAGCTCATACTTATGTTTTCAATTGCCTGATTTGCGTGCTTTAATATTATTGGGCCTATTTTGGGAGTTCTATGGATCCTAACCCGGATCTGGGGGATACCTCTTAGAAAGTAGCAATAAGACTGTGAGGGAACTGTGCGGGGTATACCGACACGGTTGAAGCAGTCTGCTACGTTGATGTGGCACTTTGGTGAGTACCGGTAACCCTTGAGTCAAGTCAAGGAGAGTACGGGGCCGCCGCGTGGTGTCGTGAAGCATCAACTGACCTTAGGAACCTTAATTGAACCATCCTGGCCTCTTTAGGGTAGTGAGATAACTGACTTTGGTGCAGTCCGAAGTTGGTTGATACTCGATACTACACTCATTGAGGGTTGTTTTCTTGGAATATTTTGATCGCCAGTTCAGTGGCTAAATCAAAACAATGAACACAGAAAACAACCCAATGATATTGAGCTCCTTAGAACCCGGTCACTTTTGATAGGACAAGTTTTGAGCCCACCAACTTCAAGAGGGTAATACCTAGACCCCATGCTGGCCTAAACTCTAAGGGTTGTCTTGTGTGACTTGTGTGCCTTACCATGTTTGCTTTTTATGGATACTTGTGGTGTGTTTTTATCATAATATCATAACATCATACAACATCATATGCATCCACTAACCACTTCAGGGGTTCGAATCTTCATCTTTGTTCTTGTTTTGTAGGACATGGAAACTATCCGCAGAAAGACAATTCAGATCAACCTCGTAAGGGTCCCTCCTCAGCTTAAGGAACTTATATCCAGGATTCCCGAGAGCTCTTCTTTCAGTGAGAAACATGGAAGACTCATCAGCTTGGTCGACACCAACGTTGAGGAAGATATGATAAAGGTCCTCTTCCAGTTCTTTGACCCTCTGCACCACTGTTTTACTTTCCTGGATTATCAACTGGTGCCTACCTTGGAAGATTTTTCCCAGCTTCTGAAGATCCCCATCCTTAGTCAACTACCCTACAACGGTACAGAAAGGGAACCCAAGCTTGAAGAGATTGCTAAAGCATTACGCCTACAACCATCTGACATCAAGGGACATTGGGAAGTTAGAAGTGGTATCAAAGGGTTCTTGGCCAAGTTTCTGTTTGAGAAGGCCCAAGAATGTTGGAATTCCCTTGACCTACAAGCCTTTGAAGAAGCTGTGGCTCTCCTTGTCTATGGGTTGGTATTGTTCCCGAATCCCAATCAGCTTATAGATATCAATGCTGTCAAGATATTCATGTCCAGGAATCCTATACCTACGTTTCTTGGGGACATCCTTCACTCATGTTACACTTGAACCATGAGAAAAAGAGGTGTTCTTATGTGCTGCACTCCTCTCCTGGGAAGGTGGTTTATTTCGCACCTTCCACAATCAGTTTTGAAGAATGAGCGGGGTTTGAGATGGTCACAACGATTAATGACTCTTACGCATGCTGATATACATTGGTGTTCTCGGTCCAGAGAAGACGTCACTATCATTGACCGTTGCGGGGAGTTTCCTAATGTTCCTTTACTTGGAATCAGAGGAGGTATTACTTACAACCCATGCTTGGCTTTGAGACAGTTTGGATACGCTCGGAGGGATGGCCCTCACGACATGTTGATTCCTGACATAGTTTTTGACTTCGACAACGATGCACAAGGACTTCGCTAGAGATTTATCAGAGCTTGGAGGATGCCCAACAAGGTAGACAGCAAGACACTGGGGCACAGGAACTCCATCCCGTTGGAGCCTTATCTCAAGTGGGTACGAGCCCGCTCCCAGAAGCTGGTGATGCCATATCCTCATGTTCTCCCTGTGATCAAAGAGCCAGTTTTGGAAGGAGAGGTACCCTACACCATTCAACATCCTGACATGCCCACATCCTGGGAAGAAATGCAGAAGAGCTGGATCCAACTCAAGGAAGAACAGAATTCTCTTGAAGCCAGTCTACATGCCAGTGAGAAGAAGGTCTTGGAGCTCACCCGCATACTGCATGAGGAAAAGACTCTCAACACTTACATTGCTCCAAAGAGGATGCGCAGTGTCTTTTGGGATTAATTTACTTTGTAATGTTTTGCCCATGAGGCTTTGATGTAATGAACAATTATTTCTTAATAATAACGTGTGTTCCTTTTGTCTACAACAAATTTGAACTTTCGAACCCTTGAATGCATTGCATAAACAGGATATCATGCATCATGTGCATAGCAGGTACTCTTTTTTTCAGGTTGCTTAATGTTCTTCGCTGTTTATTTCAGCAGCCATCATGAATCCTGAATCATCTACTGAGCAGTCCATCAAGGCCCTCCAGGCTCAGAACGCCCAGTTCCAAGAGTTGATCATGAGTTTAGCCCAAGGTCAAGAGGAATTGAAGGCTCTGCTGGTCAAGAAGAAGAAGAAGAGAACTGTACTATTCAACACTGGCCGGAGGTTTGGTAACACACTGCAGAATGAGGTTGATCAAGCTGGTTCTTCTGTAGGGAAAGGCAGCCCCCAAGGGGGAAGGGTTCCTAGTCCTGTGGTCTCTGACAACGAGACCGATTTCAATGAAGAGCAGTACCCTCCAGCTGAAGACAAGTACAAGCAGTTAGAGGATCGCCTGAATGCCATGGAAATTCAACAAGTGCCTGGGTTGGATTCCGGAGACCTGGGTCTATCTTCTGGTGTGGTGATCCCACACAAGTTCAAAGCACCATCTTTCGCAAAGTACGACGGGGCGTCCTGCCCTAAGCTACATCTCAGATCTTATGTGCGGAAGATCCAACCATATACTGTGGACAAGAACCTATGGATCCATTTCTTCCAGGAGAGTCTTTTAGGGACTCATCTCGAATGGTTCTATCAGCTGGATGGAACCAAGGTTCGTAACTGGGAGGACTTGGCTACTGCTTTTTACAAGCAGTATCAGTATAATGCCGACCTCGCTCCTACACGTACCCAACTCCAGGGTATGTCGCTAGGATCGGGAAAAGGTTTTAAAGAGTATGCGCAGAAGTGGAGGGACCTGGCTGGCAGGGTGCAACCACCGTTAACCGACCGTGAACTAGTGGACATGTTCTTGGGGACCCTATCCAGGCCGTTCTTCAATCATCTCATTGGCAATTCTTCTGCAGGGTTTACAGACCTCATTCTGACTGGTGAGAGGATAGAGGCTGGTATGAAATCGGGGAAGATACAGAAAGGTGCGTCCTCAAGTTCTGAGAAGAAGCCTTTCAAAAAGGAAGCCAATGCTGTGTATGGCCCCAGGAGGCAAAATAAACCAGAACGCTGCCAAGCTGTCAACGCGGTGGTAATTGCAAAGCCTGCTGCCGCTCCTCGGAAACCTAACCAACCAAGGGGTGAAAGACCCAGAAGAGAATATACTCGGCTTAGTATGACCTTGTCGCAAATCTTGCCGCAACTGCTCTCGACCAACTTGGTAACCGTCAGAGAAGCTCCGAAGGTGGTGAACACCACATCTCCGAAGTACAATCCCAACGCCCGTTGTGCTTATCACTCTGATAGCCCGGGGCATTCTACTGATGATTGTTGGGCCCTAAGGAATAAGGTCTAGGACCTTATCGATACCAAGGAAATACAGTTTGAGGCGCCCGAAAGGCCCAACATTGTGATTGCTCCTATGCCCCAGCATGGAGTAAATGCTATTGAGGAATACCTGTATGTGGTTTCCGCGGATGATATTATGACTCCTTTATTGACTGTCAAGAGGAACCTGTTGCTGGCCAGTTTATTTCCGGGTTGTAGCAAGGGTTGCCTTTTGTGTGCTGTTTCCCCTGCTGGTTGTCCGTTGCTGAAGTCAGGCGTCCAAAACCTGATGGATAGCAAAGAGATCTTGTTCAAGAAGACCGCTGTTCCTTTTGTTCCCACTGAAGAAGTATCTGTTGTCACCATTTTCAACAATTCTACCAAGGCTCCCCCGAGGAAGCCCGTCAAAATCATGTCTGTTGCACCTATTATCATTACTGTTCCAGGGCCCCTCCCCTATAAATCTAACAAGGCTGTCCCATGGCATTATGGGGCAGATGTGTATGTGCTTGGAGTGAAGCAGGAGTTCAACATTAGTACCGGTATCAGTAACATCACCGGTCCCGCTAAAGTTACTCGCAATGGCAGGCTCTTCTCGCCTGACATTGTGCCACCAGTTATCCGAAGACCCCTTATCATAACGCCTACAAGTGCGCCTGTTTCCCCTCCTGATCAAGTGTCTACCCCTGTTGCCGAGTCATCTAACACTTGGGGCAAAGGGATTGCTGATGTGCCTGCCCAGATGGAGGCACCAAAGACTGTTAATGTTGAAGCCTCCCAGCAAGAGATGGAGGAAATTCTCAAGATCATCAAGAAGAGCGATTTCAACGTCGTTGAACAACTGGGGCATACCCCCTCTAAAATCTCCATGCTATCACTGTTGTTGTGCTCAGAGGCCCATGCCAAGGCCCTGATTTCATTTCTGAAGACGGCCCATGTTCCACAAGAAACGTCTGCAGATCAATTTACTGATTGTATGGCCAACTTGACCGCTAACAATGGGTTGGGTTTCTCTGATGCTGATCTGACCGCCAAGGGAAAGAACCACAATGATGCCCTGCATGTCTCCATTGAATGCAGGGGCACTACTCTTGCACACGTGTTGGTGGACACCGGTTCTTCACTGAACGTATTGCCCAAGAAGGCCTTAGACAGGTTGGATTGTGAGGGTTTGGAGTTGAGGCCTAGTAACATTATTGTCCGGGCCTTTGACGGGTCGAAGAGGATGGTACATGGTGAAGTGGATATTCTGATTCGTGTTGGTTCTCAAGTCTTTGATTCAACGTTCTATGTAATGGACATTCGTCCATCCTATTCTTGTTTGTTGGGTCGTCCTTGGATCCACAAGGCTGGGGCTGTAACCTCCACTCTACACCAGAAGCTCAAGTACCCTGTCAGAGGGAAGATTGTTACAGTGCAGGGGGAAGAAGAATACATGGTTAGTCATCTGAACTCGTTCCGGTATATAGAGATGGACGGGGAGTTCATTGAAACCCCCTTTAAACATTTTGAAGAGGTGCCTCCAACATTGGCGTCAGCAAAGACAATAATTGAAGAAGACTCTCCTCTGAAGATGGCTTCCTTGAAGGACGCCCGGGCTGTGATTGAGAAAGGTGAATGTGCTAACTGGGGCAGACTTCCTGATTTTACTCCTAAGACTGACAAGTTTGGGCTGGGTTTCACTGCAGAGGCTCAGAGGGCTGTACGCAAAGCAAGGATCGGAAGACCTCCCGTGATCATCACCAACCCGGGAGTGAATGCTATTGAGGGCGATGCGGAGGAATCAGAGTTTGATAGCTGGATCTACCCGACGACCGATGGTGGACTAAACAATTGGACTGCAAAAGACTACATACCTGTTACTTTTGTTACTCAGTTTCAATCCACTCTGGATCTCACTGGTAACGACTCTGCTACTGCCGGTTATGACTTCGAAAATCCGATCAACTTAGCCGAAGACGAAGGTGAAGATGATTGTGAAGTGCCTGGTGAGCTTGCAAGACTGTTACTCCAGGAAGAGAGGGCCATTCGGCTACATGAAGAGCCAGTGGAAACGGTAAATTTGGGTACTGAGACAGACAGAAAGGAAGTTAAGATTGGTGCCAATCTAGAGCTCAGCGTGAAACAGCGGTTGATTCAGATGTTGCATGATTATGTAGAGATCTTCGCCTGGTCTTATGAAGACATGCCTGGGTTGGATACCGACATTGTGGTCCATCACCTGCCTACCAAGGAAGAATGCCCTCCGGTTAAACAGAAAGTCCGCCGTATGCGTCCAGAGATGTCTGAGAAGATCAAAGCTGAGGTTATGAAGCAATTTGATGCCGGGTTTCTAGCAGTGACTTCTTACCCTCAGTGGGTTGCCAACGTGGTTCCGGTGCCGAAGAAAGATGGTAAGGTCCGAATGTGTGTTGATTACAGGGATTTGAACAGGGCGAGCCCCAAGGATGACTTCCCTCTGCCTCACATCGACGTTCTGGTTGACAATATTGCTCAGCACAAGGTGTTCTCCTTCATGGATGGTTTTTTAGGTTATAATCAGATCAAGATGGCCCCTGAAGATATGGAAAAGACTACCTTTGTTACTCAGTGGGGCACCTTTTGCTACAAGGTCATGCCATTCGGGTTGAAAAATGCTGGGGCAACCTACCAACGTGCCATGGTTGCTTTATTTCATGACATGATCCACCATGAGATTGAAGTATACGTCGATGATATGATTGCAAGGTCCCAAACTGAGGAGGAACACCTTGACCATCTGCACAAGCTGTTTGACCGTCTGAAGTTGTACAAGCTGAGGTTGAACCCAAACAAGTGCACCTTCGGGGTAAGATCTGGAAAATTGCTAGGCTTCGTCGTAAGCGACAAAGGTATTCAAGTGGACCCTGCCAAGGTTAAAGCCATACAAGAGATGCCAGTTCCCAAGACAGAGAAAGAAGTCAGAGGCTTTCTAGGACGTCTGAATTACATTGCCCGATTCATCTCGCATCTAACTGCTACCTGTGAACCAATCTTCAAGCTACTGAAGAAAGATCAAGTAGTACGTTGGAATGATGAATGTCAGGCCGCTTTCGACAGAATCAAAGAGTATCTCCAAGAACCACCCATTCTTATGCCACCGGTTAAAGGGAGACCTCTGATACTATACTTGACGGTACTTGACAGCTCAATGGGGTGTGTGCTGGGGCAGCATGACGAGTCTGGCCGAAAAGAGCACGCCATTTATTACCTTAGCAAAAATTTTACCGACTGTGAGACCCGATACTCACTGCTCGAGAAAACTTGTTGCGCTTTGGTATGGGCTGCTCGCCGGCTGAGACAGTATATGCTGACTCACACTACTCTGTTGAATTCTAAAATGGATCCAATAAAGTACATATTCGAAAAGCCTGCTCTGTCTGGAAGAATAGCAAGATGGCAGATGATCTTGACAGAATACGACATCCAGTACACGACTCAGAAATCTATCAAGGGAAGTGTGTTGGCAGACCATTTGGCACACCAGGCAGTAGACGACTACCAGTCAATGAACTTTGAATTTCCTGACGAGAACATCATGGTAGTGACTGATTGTGAAGTACCTGGACCGGATGAAGGACCCGAGGAAGGATCCCGATGGTCTATGCACTTTGACAGAGCCTCCAACGCTTTGGGTAACGGCATTGGCGCTGTGATCATATCCCCTCAAGGCACTCATACTCCACTCACTGCCCGGCTATGTTTCAACTGCACTAACAACATGGCGGAGTATGAGGCATGCATCATGGGTCTTCAAGCTGCGATTGACTTAAGGATCAAGTTTCTGAGTGTCTTCGGAGATTCTGCTCTCGTGATCAATCAGATCAAAGGCGAGTGGGATACGAAACACCCAAACCTTATTCCTTATAAAGAATGTGTGTTGACATTGATCCCCCATTTCACAGAGATAACTTTTGAACACTTCCCAAGAGAGGAGAATCAGTTAGCGGACGCGTTGGCTACGATGTCTTCTATGTTCAAAGTCAAATGGGATAACGAGGCTCCCCAAATCATTATCTGGAAACTGGACGAACCTGCATATTGTTGTGATCTCGAGGCTGAGATAGTAACTGAAAAACCCTGGTATCACGAGGTGAAGAGGTATCTGGAAGCTCAAGAATATCCCGAAGGTGCATCCATCAACGAAAAAAAGTTTTTGAGAAGGTTCGCTGCGAAGTTCTTCCTCAGCAATGGCATTCTATACAAGCGAAACCATGATTCGACTTTACTGCGTTGTGTGGATAAGGCTGAAGCAGAAAAGATCATGGCAGAGCTGCATGAAGGTACCTTCGGAATGCATTCCAGTGGGCATACCATGGCAAAGAAAATCCTCCGGGCAGGATATTTCTGGTCCACAATGGAAGCCGACTGCTACCAACATTCTCGGACATGTCATAAATGCCAGATATATGCTGATAAGGTGCACGTTCCTCCAGTTCCTCTGAACATCTTGACAGCACCTTGGCCTTTTGCAATGTGGGGCATTGATATGATCGGCGAGATTAAACCTACGGCATCCAACGGGCATCGCTTCATCCTGGTAGCGATTGATTACTTTACAAAGTGGGTTGAAGCAGCTTCCTACGCTACCGTAACCAAGAATGTCGTGGCACGGTTCATTCAAAACAATCTGATCTGTCGATACGGCGTCCCGGAAAGGATCATTACGGACAACGGTACCAATCTTAACAACAAGATGATCACTGAGCTCTGCGAGCAATTCAAGATACAACACCATAACTCTTCTCCCTACCGGTCGAAGATGAATGGGGCTGTAGAAGCAGCAAATAAGAATATCAAAAAGATTGTGCAGAAGATGACAGTGACCTATAAAGATTGGCACGAGATGTTACCGTTTTCTCTTCATGGGTATCGTACCTCAGCAAGGACGTCAACCGGGGCAACCCCCTTTTCCTTGGTCTACGGCATGGAGGCAGTCTTGCCGATTGAAGTCCAGATACCCTCTCTCCGGATAATGAAGGATGCAGGCTTGAGTGAAGATGACTGGATCCAGACTCGACTTGATCAGTTAAACCTAATTGACGAAAAGAGACTCACTGCTATTTGTCATGGTCAAACGTATCCAAAATGGATGATCAGGGCATTTAACAAGAAAGTCAGACCACAAGAGTATCAAGTTGGGGACCTGGTAATCAAGCATCATCCTTCCTCAAAGTGATCCCAGGGGAAAATGGACCCCTACGTACGAAGGGCCATTTGTGGTTAAACATGTGTTCTCAGGAGGAGCCATGATCCTAACCACCATGGATGTTGACGACCTTCCTCACCCCGCCAATGCAGACATAGTAAAAAGATACTACGCATGAATTAAAGACTGGCTAGGTTGACACACCTAGGCAAAAATTAGGGCTTCCCGGCGAACCAAAAGGGTTCGGGCAAAAATAAGGGATGAAAAATGAAAAAAATCTGTACACCCGGCAAGTCGAAAACCTGAAAAGGCGGCTTGGGCAAAAATGGGTATCCCGGTGGACCGAAAACCCGAAAGGGCGGTCCAGGCAAAAGTTAGGGATTAAAGCGTAATACTATGTCTCATTGGATCACCTGGCATCCAGAATCCGGTATCGATCATCAGGTTCAGACGACATCGATCAATCAGCTTCATCTTCAACTGAGCAACCAAGTGATGAGACGCTCGAAAACATAAAGGCGATAGCAGAGTTGGAACCCAGTGGGATTGTTCCTTTCACATAGCTGTTTTGTCTTCTTTGCACAAAATTGTATAAACTCTGTTGTTCGGCGGTGTTCTCTTACTAGGACGTCAGCCTCTTGTACATAAACGCCTATTCACAGGCAAATTCAAAAATCAATACAAATTCACTTTTCAGACCAATTGCCAATTGTTTTTTCTGTTTTGTTTTGTGAAGAACGTCCAATGTTCAATTGTGATATATGCATTTGACACTAATTGCTAACTCATAAATATTTGAATACGAAACAAAGGATTAATTACAGGTAACATCAGAAACAGGGGAAATAATGAGTAGTCTAAGCAATCTAATTGCTTTGGCCACCAAGGTACCAAGGTAAGTTCGGCTGAAGAATGTAACCTAAACACCTTCACTCCCCGCCGAGTAAGACAAGATTCAACAATTCTCCCCAAGCAGAGTTGGATTCCCATAAGCCCTACAAGGCACCGTATCTCCAGCAAGTCAGCGACACTCTTCCCAAGCAGAGTTAGCATATTGCCAGCCTTAAGGAAGGTGGATTATCCCCAGCGGATCTCAACATTATTCCCCAGCGGAGTATACAGACATTCCTAGCAAGCATCCCCGACAATCTTGATCTAAAATTGTTCCCCGGCGGTATACCGGACATCCAGTGGAGCCATTCCCCAATCCAATCTGAAAATTTTCCCTAGGAGAACTCAATCAATCTCCCCAGTAGATTCAGGAAGCTTATCCCCAGTAGATTCTAGAAGCTTATCACCTGCAAAGTACGAATGCTCCCCCGGCTTTATTCAAAGGTTATTTCCCCACCAGGATATAACTGGGTTATCCTCAGCTAAAAGCCACGGAAAGGTCGTCTCCGGCGAAGTCTTCCTATCCCCAGCGGAGTTCATCAAATCTTCCAACAGAGCTTATCAATGGTATCCCCAGCGGAGTTATCATTAAATCTCAGCGAAGTATCTCTTCCCACAGATTAATTCCCCGCAGAGTAACCTCTCTAACAAGTTTATTCCTCAACGGAGTCATCTTCTCCTACGGGTTTATTCTCGCAACCATCATCCCCAGTGGAGACAGGAACTCTACTCTTCAAACATCAGCCCAGGATTCCATAATTTCCCGGCATTCGTCAAGGATTTATTTTCCTAGACGAAAATACATTCATAAACATCACATCTTCATACATTATAGCATGCACATACGCATCATGGACATACAATCTCATTTATTCTGAGAACATCACGCATGTCATACATCATGACATTGCATACAACTAACGTTTTATATTTTCAGGACCAAGATCAATACAAAGATGATTACTATCAACTGTCGCAATTCCAGATTCGATACCTGTATCTAGCCAGGGCATGTCTGTGAGCGACTAATTCCGGACTCGATTCCTGTATCCTGCCAAGGCACGTCTGAAGAGTTTGAAGATCTGATTCCTGTATCCTGCCAGGGTGTATCTGTTGACGACTATTTTTCGGACTCGATTCCTGTATCCAGCCAGGGCACGTCTGAAGAGTTTGAAGATCCGATTCCTGTATCCTACCAGGGCGTATCTGTTGACGACTATTTCCGGACTCGATTCCTGTATCCTGCCAGGGCACGTCTGAAGAGTTTGAAGATCCGATTCCTGTATCTTGCCAGGGTGTATCTGTTGACGATTGTTTTCTGGACTCGATTCCTGTATCCTACCAGGGCACGTCTGAAGAGTTTGAAGATCCGATTCCTGTATCTTGCCAGGGTGTATCTGTTGACGACTATTTTCCGGACTCGATTCCTGTATCCTGCCAGGGCACGTCTGAAGAGTTTGAAAATCCGATTCCTGTATCCTGCCAGGGTGTATCTGTTGACGACTATTTTCCGGACTCGATTCCTGTATCCTGCCAGGGCACGTCTGAAGAGTTTGAAGATCCGATTCCTGTATCCTGCCAGGGTGTATCTGTTGACGACTATTTTTCGGAATCGATTCCTGTATCCTGCCAGGGCACGTTTGAAGAGTTTGAAGATCCGATTCATGTATCCTGCCAGGGTGTATCTGTTGACGACTATTTTCCGGACTCGATTCCTGTATCCTGCCAGGGCACGTTTGAAGAGTTTGAAGATCCGATTCCTGTATCCTGCCAGGGTGTATCTGTTGACGACTATTTTCCGGACTCGATTCTTGTATCCTGCCAGGGCACGTCTGAAGAGTTTGAAGATATGATTCCTGTATCCTGCCTGGGTGTATCTGTTGACGACTAATTCCAGACTCGATTCTTGTATCCTGCCAGGGCACGTCTAAAGAGTTTGTAGACTCGATACCTGTATCTAGCCAGGGCATATCTACATGAAGAGTTTGAAGATCAACCCCTGTAACAGGCCAGGTAATTATCTTTCTTTCTCAGGTACGCAAGTTCTCGCTAAGGAATCTCTTACGTGATCGACACCTAGATGGCATCTATAAGCCCATCCACATACCGACAGTCTCCAAATGGCATCTATAAGCCCATTCCCGACAAGACTCTGTCACAGTTCCAGATGGCATCTATAAGCCCATCCTCCTATCCATCAGTCTCCAAATAGCATCTATAAGCCCATTCCCTACATCACACTGCTAACATTCTACTATGTGAGTGCAAATTTCTGGGCACTCTAGTGTTCAATCATCTTCCACCTTCGGATTACGAAAGGCACGCCAGCCAATCTACATCCTCAGGTCTAAGAATATTGAACAGGGGCAACTGTTGTACCCCAAAATTTTCCCTCCCATATTCTTCAAGATTTGGCAAGATCAAGCTTCAAAATCTCTCAAAGGTTGCACATTCCAATTGCCTCCTAACACAGTCAAAATTAGGGTTTTGGTTCTTACAAAGAAATTGAGGTTTTCAAGGGTCCAATCAAGTCCCACATGCCTATATACATTGTCAAGCATTCATATGTCAAGTTTCAGGACTCACAGCATCAAAATGCACAGTCAAAAACCCTAATTGCTCCACAGTCAACTGCAGGGGCAAAATGGTCATTTGACAGTCAAAAGTCAAAAAATTTGGTCAACATCTTATTTTGAAGCCACAACCATCATTTGATCAATTCTTGATCATGATTCCACAAACATGGCTCAAAAAGTCTCAAGATGCAAAAGTTTCTATTTTTGGATAGCTGAAAAGTCAATTGCAAATTGACCAAGGCATAACTTCTTCATGGTTCATCATAAAAATCCCATCCAATTCTCATTTTCAAGGGGATGACATTTCCTACAACTCATCTTCACACTCCAAGTCCAAGAAATGCTCTCACAAAAAGTTATCAATTTCAACATTATAGGTCATTTTCAAAAGTCAACAAAAAGGCACTTTAAGTCAAATACCATAACTTGATATTGGTATATCAAAATGACATGGGACCAAAGGCATTGGTTAGAGGACTTCAAGACCTTTCCAAAATGTCCAAGAACATGTTCATAGCTTCAAATTTGAGCAAGATATGCATTGGAGAAGTTGGGAAAGTTTTGGGAACTTTCAAAAGTCAACTTTGCCTAAAAAGCTTCAAATTTGCTAATGGGCCTCAAATTCTTTCTTGAATCATTACCCAAAGCCTATGCACGACCCATTGAGCTCAAAATAATTTATTTTCTTATTTTTAATTAATTAATTGAATTTTTATTATTATTAATTCATTTAATTGGTTTTAATTATAGGAAAATTAAAAAAGATATGTTTTGGATCTTTTGGTGGAGCAAATCTGATCAGGGCAAGCTGGCAAAGTCGTTTCTCAATCAAACAAGGAAAATCATCCATATTTGGCAAGGTTTTCATTGAAAAAGATTGGAAAATATATGATGGAAAATCAAGGATTGAAAACATTATTGCAATGGATTCATGGGCTTTATTCTGACCTAATTCCATTCACATACAAAGGCATAAGTGAACCCTATTCAGAAAGACACGTGAAAAGATGCTGAAGTCATAGAACCAATTTGCAAAAAATAGAGAAAAAGTGTGAAACTGATTTCCTACTTGCAGTGCCTTTCCACGCCTAAAAAGGATTCCAATACGTTGCCTAAGTCTCCAGGAAGCTATTACTATCAAGAACAAGCTCTCATACTCAAAGAAACGGTAAAACATAGTCATGGTTTGAACGAATATTTTCATAATCGAAACCTAATTTCTATGCATCATTCATATGTTTTGCTCATTGATTTGTACTACTGACATCTCCCTGAAGCTTTTGGTATAGTTGAATTGTGCTGAAACTGCCTAAATCAAAATCCACCATGGGAGATATCTAGGGTTTCAAGACTTGAAAATTAGGGCTTTGCGTATACTGTAAAATTGGACCTCCAAACCTGTATGGACGAATTCGTTGCAACAAGACGAATCCATTGAGACCCTCGCGCTTTTTTTATATGGTTTACAGCTCTAATTGCTATTTTCTGGACTTTTGTTTTGTGGGGGTTTAAAACCCCCACTATCTTATTCATGTTGCAGGTGAGAACGAGGAAGAAGATGGACGTGGCATTACGCTACTGGAGTATTCAAATCTTAGCGCATTTTTTAACGTCCCAGCATAATTTTCTTTTTTTCATATATCATATTTTTTGTCTATTAGTTTAACAAACGCGCTTGAATGGCTGGATGGTGGATGACACGCTTGGAAAACGCTGGGACCTGGGTTCGATTCCCAGGTCCCCCCACATAATTCATAATTTTTGTTCTAACGTGTTCTAGTGCAGCTTTCATCAAATGTTCCACCATACATACTCACGCTTAAGCCTGCCAAATGGACATGAGATCAATCCAGTGGCCACAGAATGAAGTCTATCATACGCCCAGTCAAACAGCATACACATGATTGGGAAAGTCAAACCAAGGCTTTGTGACTCTTGGGCCAGAATTCCTCACAAACACCTCCACTTTGGGCCTGACACCCCCCTTTGGTTTGTATAATTTTATTTTCTTCTTTTTTCTAATTCTTTTAATTGCTTCAATTATTTTTATTAATTCACCATAAAATTAATTTTCCAATAAAAAATTAGAAACTCAAAAATGTTTTATTTTTAATTATTTATTAAATTTACCATTAACCTATTTTTTTTGTAAATAAATGACTAACAATTAATTTAGTTTAATTTAGGTTTTAAATTTCAATATTTTCTTAATAAATAAAAAATACATAGAATTAGGTTTTTTGACATTTTTATCTTTTTCTTAATTAATTATTTTCATCATTATTTATTATTACTATTATTTTTGTAAATAACATGTAAATTAATTAATTAGTCTAAGTTAGGTCAACTTTGACGTTTTATTAATAATTAAAATAATTTAGAAATAGGGTTTCACTAACTTTATTTTTAATTCCTTTCTTCTTTATTTTCATAAATACCAAAAAAAAAAACATAAAACACTTTCTTTTCTTTAATTAAATAATTAATTAGGTTTTAATTTAATTTAATTTCTCAAAAGGGTCCAAAACCCTCGGACGCTCAGTTTAATTCCTTTCGCGCATTATTTTTCTTATTGATTATTATGTAACTGTTCAAGGATGTAATAGTAATTAGGTCTATTGTTTTTTTTTACTTTCCGCATCTTTATCAAAAACGGGTCTTTGTATTTTGGCGATGTATAGACCCGCGCCTTGTAATAGCGTAGCTTTTATCTTTCCGTCTTTTAATTTTCCGCACTCCTAAAATTCTAAATTGCATGAAAGAATGTATGGTAATTAAAAACAACACGTAGCTCACAATGTCATGATCAAAGATAAAACATAACATGAAAACAACACACAATACACACACCACTTCTAGGGTACGCCTCACTCGTTGCCTTCGAAACGTGGTCGTCAAGTATAGGATGTTTTAGCGGTCGCTCTTATGTCCATGATCCAGTTGCCTCGAAACAGTTTCCTCGAAACAGTTGCCTCGAAACGGTTGCCTCGGATTAAAAAGGATCTAGGACATTAGGGTTACTTCTAAGGTGTCCTAACTGTTGCTTCGGTGACCACACTGTCCCTAATATCGAATTGACCCGGACACCTCCAACGGTGGTGCTACCTACCTCTCAATGGTGGGATGGCATTACCTTAAGGACATTTACACAGCCTAATCCCTTAGGGTAGGTAGATGACTCATGGATACTTGCTCTCTTAAAAAACAAATCAAAAACCTTTTCACACTGACACTTTCAAAAAAAGCTTTCAAAACAATTTTTCAAACACTCTTGAGGACAGATACAAGAGTTATTCAGAAATCTTTCAATGAAACTTTTTCAAACCCACTCACAATTTGGAAAGCAAACATCATTTTGAAAACATAAGAGCAAGTATCTAAGAGCCCATGGATAACCATGGATAGAAAGGGTGCTAACACCTTCCCTTTCTATAAATCTACCTCCCGAACCGAGAGACATCTCAAAGAAGGAATTTTGCTGTGCTTTTGTCCTATCCATGTTGGAGAAAATAAAAGACGTGGCGACTCTTGCTTCCGCGACATTCGCGAACCAGCTAAAAACAGTCAGTTCTATTTCCACGATCACAATATGTACAACATTAATTACTATGATATTTACATGCTAATGATGTTCAGAATGAAAAGCAAGTAAAGTCAGAAAGACTACCTGGGGCATTCTTGGAGCTTTGAGTGGCTACCTTGGATGTTCTGAGTCAACAAGAGAAATGGAAGAGTGATTGTATTCTTTGGCTCCAAGGAAGACAAAGATTTACTTTTTGTGTATGAGAATCTGATTTTTTTGAAGGTTTCACAACTTCTTTTTCTCTCTTTTGGCTAATCTTTCCTTCAAAAGCCAGCCATCATTTAGCTCCCCTCCCCCCCCCCCCCCCCCCCCCCCCCCCCCCAAAAAAGGCCCCTTGAACGTATGATGGAGCAAGTATTTATAGATTAATTTGTTGTGATTTTGGGAGGAAAAACAAATAGGAATTTGAACCTGTTTTGGCATTCTGTTCATTTGCTTTTTCATCACAGTTGTTGTATGTTAGTTTGGAGTAATCATGGGATGCAGGTGTAGGCTGAGCTAGTTGTTGGTTATAGGTCTCCAGCAAGTTTCATGAACAAGGTTTTTGGGATTTGGTCATGTTTCTGACCAAAGCGTTAAAAATAGCTCTTTCATGTGCTGAAGCGTTGCCTTGTTTTTGAAGTAAGCATGGTGGCTGTCAGCAGGAATTAAGGAAAAGTAAAAAGCAAAGCATGGGCTTAGTATCAAAGTGATATCCCAAGATAGTAGAGGTACACGTGGTGGAAATCCTTTGGATAAAGATCTAAGGTGGTTGTGAGCATTAAATAATGATGAGACTTATCACAACCAGAAATCCTGCAACGCGAAACTCTACACCAAGGCTTAGTTCTGGATCAGAAGTTCTGCTTCAGGTTAACATCCATCCTCTGATCTTTGTATCTCATTGCCTCAGCATACTCTAAATGGATTCCCCAGGCTTTCCAGTAACCTTCTTTGATTTTCCTATGAAAACTCTGAATGGAAGTTCTGCTTCAGTGTGGCATCCAATCTTCTGATCCTCTTACCTTCTGGCTCCAACCATGTTTTGAAGGAGCTTTCAGGCTTCGTTATTACACTTTGTTGCCTTCTTTGCATAACCCTAGCATAACTCTGACTGAACTTGCATAGATGTTGAAGCGCCATGTTCTACCTGAAGACAATGCGCTGACCACGTTTACAACTTCTGCCTAGAGGCTGGCTCAGAAGTTCTGAAGTGTCATTTTTCTTAAATTCTTAGAAAAAATCCCAAGTCATTTAGAAATTTGGCTTTTCATAGTAAATTGACTTTTGAAACTCTCTCACAACATCAACTAAACGGAAGGTGGAGATAAGACAGTGAGAGT